>VZTE01005042.1:1620168-1709614 GCA_013397775.1 Eulacestoma nigropectus | reverse complement strand
GGCTTTGAAATGTCGGTCCTTTGGGATGAAAAGTTTCAAAGGGGAAGGTAAGTCAAAGGTTACTAATGGGATGTCTGCAACACCTGCTTTCAGCAGAGGTTTCATAAACAATCTTTACTTCTCAAGAACAGCTTGGCCTAGACAAAAATAGCAGCTAAAATATCTGTGGCTGGCTTGAGCAGCCTGGTACCTATGAACAGAAAGGTCAGGTTTGTTATACCCTAACATGGCCTCTCACCCTGCTTTTATTGATAAAACGAGATTGCCTCGGTGGCCAACACTGCTTTTCATGTGGTAAAGCAGAAGGCACTGGACGTGGCTTGCTCAGCCTCTTCAGGGAAAGAGGAGGAGGAGGAGGAGGAGGGGGAGGAGGAGGAGGAAGGTGATGCTCAGCATCACCGTTGTAGAAAACCCTGCTCTCGGAAGAAGAGCCAAACTGCTGCACGTGGGAGTGAGCTCTGCAAATTTCAGAAGTTTCCCAGCTCAGCTAAATGTTCCTCATGAGGCACTTTTGGTAATTGCTAGCAAGTTTCACAATCGTCATAACAACTCAGAGAACCTTCGGTACTAATTTTCCCCTGAAACAACCAGTGCATATTTCTAAGATTTTAACATGGAGGAGGCAAGAGAAGTAAAATCCTGCTAAATATTCATCAGATCACTACAGAACCTTAACACATAGCCTTTATAAATGTCTTTTACTGAGAAAACATTCCTGAAACTGAAAAGCAATACCATCCTCTCAAAGGCAGTGACCCAGGAACAGGGTTGTGTAAAATGCTTGTCCTACACCAGAGAGATCCTGCAGCAAAATTGGCATCCAGGTCCCCAGAAACAACTTCAGGGCCCTCCCCAAGACATCATGCTTGTTGTCCAGCAAAAAAAGTGTGGCAGTTTCCACAAAAACTCAAAAAATTTCCATTTTAGTATAGAAGGAAAGAGAAAGCAGCATGATAAATAAAGCCACAAATTGGCACTTGGATCTGATTATACGTGAAAACTATAACCCATAAAAATTTATCACTTTTTTTTATAACAGACCTAATTACATTTACATGAAGCTGGTATTGAAACAGCAAAAAGCATGACATTTCCTCCCCAATAAAATATTATCAAATGTTATCTGCCCTCCTGTTATTATCATAAATAATTTCTGATCAATAGCAACCAATATAACTGCTTCAGCGGGAACTCTGTTATTAACCATTACCAAATCAAGTCCATTTTAACACTCTGTGTTTATCCCCAGTGCTGAAAAGAAAAAGCTCCAGGATGATGAAGATGATGATGGGCATTACAATAGATATAGGCACAGACAGAATCCCAGGAAATTTTAGGGAAAATAGCTTCTAGGCTTTACTGTACTTTACAGTTTGTGGAACAAGCATGTTTGCCACAGGTGATAGCAAATCAAATCTTATCTGATTACTTCAGCAGAATTTCATTTTTTAAACTGATAATCAATCCCTGTTTCTATTTCTCCAGAGAGCTGTCAGCACCATTATCCGCCTCATATGCCATAAAAGACATACCCACCTGTAGAGGACACAGATGCAGCACGAAGTTTTTAAGAGAAATACCAAATGCGTTTCTACACATGCATTTACTCAGACAGAAATTTTTCTATTCCATATCTTTTTGCAACCTGTAACTGTCCAAAAAAAGAGATCAAGTACACTAATCTGGACACATCTCTTTGGTAATGATGATTCAGTTGTATTATGTCTAAACTGGATAGTATCTGGCCAGGTCAGAGCATAGGCAGAGTACAGAATAATTCAGGACTAACAATCATGAAGAATTTAATATATTTTTAAAAAGTCAGACAATGGATGCTTTAAATATAGTTTAGAGATGGCAGAAACCATTTGTTTCATGTGAAAACTGAAAGCTGGGCAGCAAAGTAAACTCAGAGAGTGCACTCTATATGCCTTACAAATACAATCCAAATTTATTTATAAATACACGAGAAGCTGGGAAATGTCTTCAATAAACTATTTGCATTTTTCATTTTTCTTGTTTGCGATATGCAATTTTAGAACTTCATCTAGAGAGCTTAAGAAGGTTTAGATATATTTATAAGGATGATCCTACTTATTTCACAGAAGTTTTCCCTCCCATGAATTCATTGATCTTTCAATGCGTTCAGTGGAGCTGTTTCTTTTTACACTGGACTGAGATCAGAATAGGCCCTTTTGTCAATGGTATGTCAAGAAACATGTTTAAGTCAAATGTAAGCCTTTAAAGCAAAGGTTCTGCTTTTGGTTTACATAATGATATGCTATGGAGAATAGCTTTCCTATTTTATATTCCTTCCCTACTTCTTATACCGCCCATGACTCTTCTCTTTATGTGCTGCCTTAGATCTTTCCTTCTTGCTGTTCTTAGTAGAAACCACATTTCATTTGTGCCCTTGAAACAGCGTTTCAATGTGTTCAAACTTCCTGCTTTTTGGCTGGAAAAGCATTCAGAATTTCTGGTAGGGTTTTCAGTTGGCCAGATGGCTGAACATCTCACATTAACTTCTGCACAATGATGGGAGGAAGCACTGAAGAACCAGCACGGGCTCCATCAGTGTCTGCTCAGCAGGATTCTCAGCATAAGAAATTACTGTGCTTTGCCCCAAGTGATTATAGGGAAGTCAGTTACCAATGTACAGGTGTTAAATCAGATGATCCCATACCTGACCCATGCCATTCACCTCACTGTGTAATAAACTGACCAATTAAAAAATGTTTAAGCACCAATTTAACTGCTCAGAAATGGAAGCACAAACACCTGGAGTACCAGTGTGATGCTGGATATCTATCACTTGGGCTTTCTTCAAACCTTCAGGTTTTAATATTCTGTGCATAACAGAAATGCTGACATATCACTAGTTTATTTATGTGCAACTGCTCAGAACTAAAAATTACTACTTGAACAGTCAAGGGCATTGCTTATTTTCTTATCAGATTCGGCATCTGGGCAATATTCATCTGCATCAGCTCTTTCAGTAACCTGTTTCCCTCTTTGGGACTGGATTTTTGTAACAAATCACTCTGTAAGGGTAGGGCTCCGGAAAGGGGCTTAGCAGAGAAACATGAATATGTGGTATGGGAAGCCCACCTCCCTTAGGGCAAAAATCTCAGCTAAAGCACCTTGGTAGCATATTAATAGCTATAAAAGACTCTTTCTTTGCTGACCACAAATATGCTGTGGTCAACAAGAGGTCTACTCACTGTTTTGTTAAAAACAGTGATGATTTATTTTGCTTCAGCCATGTGTGAAAGTAGTCACCACATTGTGAATAATAATATCCTCTTAGTCTCAATGGAGCTCTTTTCATACAGAAAGATCCACAAAGCATTTAGCTAAATGCTTGATATGGCAATCCACCGGCTGACCACTAAAACATAGCCATATCTGGGATGGAACAGTGCAGCTATACGACAATGCATGGCAGCAGGGGAGACAAAGAGAAGAAAAAATAATCCATTAGGAATCAAAGCAAGAGATGGAGTAAAATATAACGATGTCAATTAAGCATGAGCAGCAAGCAGAGCTAAAATTATAAATTTGAAGAACACCTCTATGCCTACAGGAAACCAGGAGTTTATGCAGTTCCTTGAGAGGATGAACTCCAACTGCACAGTGCCCTCTACTGTGAAATGAAATCTATAGAGGCTCAGAGGGGAGAAAATTAAGTATTAAATCACTTGGCCTGCTTGGTTTCTGCAGCACTATCCTGAGGTTGTCAAATCTCAGAACTGAACTGGGCGTGCAGGATCAAGCTGGAGCTGTCAGCTCTGTGCAGGATAGCCTGGCATCTGCTAAGCCTGCTCTCTGTAACTCTTTTCAAAATGGCAAACGGGATGAGTACAAGGAAATATAGTGATTAAGTGCCTTTTAAACATCTCTAGTAGTTTTGATATTGAGTGTTATCCATCTCAGTAATGGTTTGCAATACAGGCAAAATTACAGAACTGTATTTTTTGTTACATCTTTGAGTGGCAAACAATGCCCAGTTGGCTAGAACTTGGTACGTGGGGGGAAAAACCCCATCACTTCAGGGAAAATATTATTAAAAAAAACAAAAACAAAATAAATCACTCAACACATTTTGTACCTGATGCTGCAACACATTCATGCTAAAATTATAGCAGTCCACCTATATTTTTGACATTTAAAATAACTTGTACTGCACTAGGGCACATGATTTTACTCTTCTAAAGCATCCTAAATATCTTCTACTGAGTAGAATATACAGCAAGCTAACATCATAGGGTTTCCAGCAGGGCACATGAAGAGACCCAGGAAGGTTTAAGCACAGGAAACATCTCAGATGATCAAAAGAAAGAGAAGTTAGTTCAGTAGCAGAGGGCAGATCCTGTGACAAATCACACCTTTGTTCAGGAGGCTCATTTGAGCCTTACAGTGGTTTCTTTCCTCTCACTCCTGCGGTAAACCCTGGCAGGAGGTTTTATTTCCCCTACAACCTAAACACACACACACTCTGCCTCAAGAATTGGGAGAACCCAAGAGGTTTGCAGCCGGTGTAATGTTTTTCCCCACCACCTTCTAGCAACCTGCAGGAAACAAAGCTTCTTCAGGGAGTTTGCTTCGTAAAAAAGTTGCCTTTAACCCCAAATAAGGCACAGTTCTTTAAGCCTTTTATTCTCCAAAATAAACACAAACCAAGTATATGAACACTCATTCATTCCAGAACAGACATCCACATGAGCACGGACAAGACAAAGCTGTGGTGAAGAACAGCAGTGCTGAAGTTCCTACTGAAAGCATTCAAACCGGACATTGGAGAGTGCGAAATAAAAATATGTACAGAGCAAAAGATATTTCTGACAAATCTTGTGGAAGAGTGGAGACACCCAGAAGTGCCCTCTGTTTCAGAACCCTCTGCCCACCAGATAGGGGACAAATTGCTTGCACAGAGCTCTGCACAGTCCTTTGGTGGCTTTAAATAGTGCCAGGCCGAGCAAGCCGCCTGTTGGACTTCAGTGGCCAGAAGACTCCTGAGCCACACTTTATATGCATCTAACTAAAGGAGATGCACAAGTTGCATTTCAGTTCTAAAACGCACCTTTGTACAGATCCTTTTGTGTGCATCTTGGGTTTCTAAGTAAATATCATTACTTTAAACTTGCGTTATCAACTGAAACTTCAGCTAAAATGGTAAAAGGAATCAAAACAAATTAAAAAAAAAATCTAGAGAGCTATAAGGAATAATTTGGAAACACGATTGTTTTCCTAGTTGTGGAGTTTTCCTATGAGAGTCCGAAGAGGATTTCAAGGTGTATATATTCTGTAAGTTTCAAGGAGTGCTCTTAGCAACCTGGTCATAGCTGGCTGCAGCGATTTTGCTGGAGATGGGGTATAGCCAGCAGAGATGGCAAACAGCCTCAGTCCTGAAAGTCACCTGCTGCACTCCCTCAGCACACATGCAGACATTGCTGCTGCTGTCTGTGTGCAGAATGTCTAAAATCACTCTTCTCCCCTACCCCATTTCTTTTTTTCTCTTTGGAAAGTCTTTGTGGTCTGGCAGGGAAATATAGAGCTGGGGTAATGCAGAGAAAGAGGGAAAGTCGTATATATGCTGTATATAAATAATCCCAAAAGGCCAGATTTCAGCTTGCCTTACCTTGAAAGAAACAATGTTTTGTACTTCCTGCTTTTTCGAGAAATCAGACCTCCTTTAACGTGCTCAACCAAGCTCGCTCTTGAAATTCTGGATTGTACATGAATTTTGTATGTAAAATCACTGTCAGAAATATGAAATCCCTTCTTCATTACACTTGAAAAAACTCACAGAGAACCTCTTATGTTACTATCTCCTGGCTAATCCTAACTGATTTCTTTTAATTTTCTACTAGCAAGGAAAAGGCTGAAAAAACCAGATGATTTGTACTTTAGAATGGCTTTGAAATAAACCAAACATTTGTTGCATTCAATAATGTTTTTCTGCTGCTAGCATAGCCCAATAAGCACAATAGCAGTGGAGGTTTTGGATAAGTAAAGAGCCTTTTTTTAACACAGAAGAGAAAAACAACTTGTTTACACTTTAGCAGCTGCTTAAAGATAACAAATGAAGCTTAAAAAGGCACATACTAATATCAACACATGATGTTCATCAGGCTTGAAAAAAAAAATTCAGAGCTCCATTAAGCTTAGACACTGATATTAGATTAAAAAGAAAAACAGTGTTTTCTTCTTGCATTTCTGGAGACAGACATTGTTTGCTGAAGAATGTAAAATTCAATCCCCCAGGGAATGCCAGAGGCTTTTTGGCAGACTCTCTGAAACTCAAGTCAACTCTTTTCTGTAATAACTAACATCAGAAAGAAAAGGGGGAAAAAAAAGGAAGAAAAGGAGGAGAAAGAGACATAATTACTTTCAATGTTTACATGGCTCTGGCTTCTTGAATCTGAAAAGGTATCAGACTGCAAAGACTGGACTTAATCTAACTTTAAGCAATTGACAGGTGGACTTCAACTCCTAATTATTCTAAGTGGGTAGTTAGTTAGTATTCTTAGCTCTTTTTAGAACAACAATGGGAAAGAATACTCAAGTTTATAAGAAAAGAAAATCTGTGCTCTCTCATATTTGTACTTGTTCGAGCCCTGTGCCATATAACAATATCAGCTTTGTGTTTAAAAAGACCGGTTAACCAGCCTAACATCAGGGTGGGCATGCATTTCACTGTGAACATCCCTACAAACACGGCCTAACAAATGTTCTCCATTCAAGCTGAACAGATGGAAGAAAAATTACTCTAGGCATAAATTTTATGGATGCTTAGCAGTAAGAGTGCTCAGGCTCAAGAAGACAGAGGTTGCTATAAAACTGACTTGCTTACTTGGGCATTTAAACCAAGGCTTTCTCCACCCTAAGGAACTACAGACTAGCAATACAACTCCCATATTTTTGGGGCATACAGAGCCTTATTGGTAATTTTTAAAATATCTCTTGCTGAAGGGAAATGGATATCAGTGTCAAAGAAGACTAACAAATCAAAAAGGCTCTGGTTGCTCTACCCCCTTGTATAGTTCTTTTTCATGTTTAAAACTTTGAAAGTGTAATTCTAACACTGATCCAATCCCATGAATGTAAGTAAATGTAAACTGATCTCCTATAAGGACATCAGTGAAAAGTTTTGTTCACTTGCAATAACTTCCCATAAATAGATGTTCTTACCACATATTATTAACAACTTATAACATGCATCAACGCAAAGGCCTTAGAAACAAGCATGCAAGTACATTAGTTCAGTTAATTTTGTATAGATGCTTTATAATACTGGGTTGATCTGATTTCTTCAGGCTGTGATTAAGTGATTCTTTTGACTTGCAATGGCCACCTAAAGCAAAGCTTTTGGGATTACACGTGGGAAATTTCAAGCAATCCCAGCAAGGCTGCTGTTCAGCAATATTGTCTGACTAGATCACTAGCTGGATTATGCAGTAAGAATACCCACAAAAGAGAATTAAAGCAAAAAAAATACAACAGCTCTCCATGCCCAGAACGAGTATCTGAAGCGCTTCTCAGTGAACTTAAAAATTTAAACAATCTGAGTAATTTTTGCACAGAGGAGGTGGTACACTACTCAAATCTTGCAGCAGATAGTTTGCTGAAGGGCATCTTAGAGAAACGTAAAACTCTCAACTGCAGCTGAGGCTAGGCGTTTTTTTTTTGTAAACAGTGTGATTAGCCTTCCAGAATGACCAGTTCCTAAGACATTTTGCTAAGGAAAGATAAAAATGGAAAAAAACAAGACAACAACAACAAAACAAAACAAAACAAAAAACCAAAACCAAAACCAAAAAACCAAACAACCAAAAAAAAAACCAAAACAGAAAACCAGTTGCTTCATTTACATTTCTTAGACTACTCTGAAGCATCCGTTGCCCAGAAAAGATAACACAGGCCATTACAGAGTTTTATCCATCTTTCATGCTAACACGAAAAAAAGAGAAACAAATGTATTTTCTGAAAAGCCATACCAATTTTCCTGTTACAGAGGTCCTAGTTGTTGGTTAACAGCATCTTTTGGCAAAGACAATATAGCAGCATGGATGGGCAACTCAGATAGCAAAAGCTCAGTAGTAATCTATAGGAAGAAAGAAAAAAAGTTTTTCACAGATTCTGAGATTACATGCCTATCAGTAATTCTAGGTACACAGTAAAGGTTACTGCACTAGGGATTCATATATTTATCAGTTAATCTGTCCCAAAGCCATGGAAGGTAATTAATGAAAAAGATAGTCAGGCATGGCTTCAGGCAGTAATTCAATATTACTCTAAATCTCTGCATGAGCAAACCTGTGAACCAAAGAGGAAATGCATACTGTACAAGGACACTTGTGTTCTGAAATGTGATCCCCCGTGGAGTTTTCAGATGAAGCACTTTTCCAGTGATTAACTCAGTACATCTGAATTTCATTATTTAATGTTTTAGGTGACTGGTTATTTGTAGTGCACTGAGAGGAAAACAAGTTTTCCATGAATAAAACCAGAGTAAAAGGCAGATAACAACTAAGCTGTCCCAGGTCATTCAAATCCCTCTTGCTCCTTGCTGAGTTAGTAGGACATTCAGTATGTGCTCTTACAGTTGGGGTTTTTTAATAATTCTGCCATATTTTTCTTACATTCTGGTGGCAAAAGATCCATGCTAAGATACACAGAACTTATCTTCCGTACTGGTAGACTCTCTCCCATAGGGTTCATTAAGAATCAGCAGAGAGAAACACTTGGCCTTTTCAGAGTTTTTCAACGTGCTCTGAAAATGCCCCAGCTACAGCAGCTTTTACAGTGGCACTGCAATCTTCTGCTCCAGGGCCCTGCATGCCGAGTGCAGCCAGGCAAGTGAGCGCTCATCAATTTTATAAAAGATGGGAGCCCTCAAACCTGCCTCCCAGGTAAGGCAAGGAATATGGTTGGCACTCACCCCTCCAGGACCTGGAGACAGGCAGAGCATTATTTATCTCTCTGCCTATTTATTCCTAAGCAAGAATCAACTGAGATAATCTGAGGTGTTCATCAAATTAAAAGATCTCTGTGGAGAAGCCCACTGGGTGCGTATATTTTTTGCCAACAAGAAGATTTGTTCTGCCATACTTCTCGGGAAACAAAATTCCAAATATCAGATAATGAGACTGGAAATCCAGCAAATAAATTCAGATAAGGGTTAGATTAAAAATGAAATCAAATTTCAGAGCTTTGAAATTGTCCCTTTACTGCAGCATAAGTATCCCTGCT
This sequence comes from Eulacestoma nigropectus, assembly GCA_013397775.1. Classification (NCBI taxonomy): domain Eukaryota; kingdom Metazoa; phylum Chordata; class Aves; order Passeriformes; genus Eulacestoma; species Eulacestoma nigropectus. The sequence goes on along the minus strand of VZTE01005042.1, from coordinate 1,700,362 downwards.
AAACTCACTGGGCCCTAGATTTTGTGGGATACACTCCATCAGAAAGTGGTATTTTAAGCCTGTTTATGTTCTTTTAGTTCAAGAGTATTTTCATGGGCTGCCTTTCTCTTTTAGAGATCAAAGACAGAATTCAGACTGCACTGACAAACTCAATTCTGGATTACATATGGATATGAAATGGTGTTTCTATACCATGAAATTTTTCATCTTTCAAGCAAAATCTTTTCCTGTTTCCTGTTGAGATGAAAAAGAAGGCCTTTAAAAGTTATATGCAAAATACCAAAAACTCAGAGGAGACTGATGCAGTCCCACTTAAAAAACCTGGTGGTCAGTGCTCTCATCTGTCTGATTTGGACTAAAGACTTGACTAATTTTCCACAGCCAAAGGAACACTTGTGAATAAGGACTCCTGAAATCTCTATCAGCAGAAATTCTGTCCTGCAACAGAAAAGTCCTGGTAAAAGTCTAGTCAAAATCAAAATCATAGCATTTGTATAAAAATATAAATGAAGGAAATGAAGGAAAAATTCAGTCAAATGGCACCAGTTTTCATCATTCCCCTCACCGAAGCAAAACAGACATTCACCACAGATGATGAGACACTTGAAAACAAAATAACACAAAGAAAATCCCCCTCAAACCCAGAAAGGCAGCAGCTACATCCATTTCTACCTCTACTTCTGGTATTCTGATCTGCAATACCCTTGAGTTCCTAGATTAATAAATTAACAGGCAGTAATGGTTACATTTTCAAACATCATATATAGAGATTTTCAGATTTCGTGCATGAATATTTCAAAGCATTATCAACTTAGCTAAAGGCTTTCAAAGTTTGGTACTTAATACACTTTCTGCCCAAACAAACAAACAAATCTGGCTTTCTGACCTTAACTCCTCAGAAGGTCAGGACTTCTGAGGAGTTAAGGAGGAGCATCTCTGCCCTCTCCACCTGTGCAGCCCCAACAGAAAGCCCCCACCTGAGGCTGGTTTTGCCACCAGGGCATTGATGCAGTACCACAGAGGTGCCTTTGTAGGATACTGGTACCCAGGGAGATGAAGGTGAGGCAGCTCTAGACAGCACAGCCCTCACAAGAGCTGCATCTGTGTTTAACAAGGAGGTGCAAAGCGATGTGTTTGCGTTCTGCACTGCCAGGACTGTCCAGGTGGGCTGGGACACAGCCCTACCCAAGGGTGCATGCAGATGATCCTGGATGCCCTCGTGGATTCTCTGTGTATGGCACAGCTGTGCCCAAGCCAGGAGTGCAGGAGGCCTTTGAATGGTGGGGAGCTCATTGTGGCAACAGCAAAGTGGGAAAGCTTCTTCCATCTACATTATACTAAGAGCTGGTATCTGTCACAAGGACTACATGGTGCCTTTTGATTGGCAGAAGATATACTTAGAGTGTTGAAACCTTTGAGATGCTCTGGAAGTTACATTAAGTTAATTTTTTAAATCTTTATTTAGATATATACACAAAAAGATTTCTATTTTTTTTTTAAAATGAAATCCATCATATGGCACCAGGGATCTTAGGCCCCTGTGACTTATTCCAAACCTGGAAACTCTGAGCAGAACCTTTTTTTAATGTGCAAGTGATGACCATTATCACTCTGTATCATCCAAACTCTAAATAAGACTCGTAATAATTTAAATAGAAAATTCATTAAAAGTATTGCTACAATATTAATAAAGGTATTGTTTTTTAATAAAAAAGCTAAATGTCAGAGTGTAACTATTGTGATGACTGTACAGTTTCCACATTATAAATAAAATACATGTGTTTTTGAACAAAAACTAGAACATGCTTCACATATTTCTTCAGTTGTTGCCTGACGTATCTGGAATATATTAAAAAGTCCTATTCAGCTGTAACTCAAGCAATGCACACATGCCATGAAATATACATTCTTTGTACAGAGGACTAGTGTGCACTCAGTATCACTTTTTCAAAGAGACACAATTGCTGTGTGAGTGGCACAGAACCCAGCACAGTCACACCAAATTGCATGTTTGACTCCTGCATTAGGTGAGAACTCTCCAAAATTCAACTTTCTTAGCTGAGTTCTCATTCCAAATATTGTCCTGAAAGAGTAAGGTTTGCTACTAGCACAGTTTGCTTTTTCCATTCTGTTATGACAGCTTTACTCAACCTGAGGTTAATGACGCAAAACTGGAACAACAAAATTTCTGTAAAGTAATGACAGTAAGTTTCCCTTGTTCACAGGCTGTTCATTCATACCCTTCCAAGCCAATGACAAAGATTCCATTGACTTTAGCGGTGACAAACCCCTACCCATATGAAACACAGGTTTTGACCCCATCTTTAGAATGCATATATATTCTTGGAGTTACATATTTCTCCATAGAACTTTGGAAAACAGTCTGTATCAAACTACAGAAAAATATCTGTATTTACCTCTCTGGGCAAATCTCTTAGATGCACAGAGAAACACAAAGACTGTAGGGATTTGCTTATTTGCATACGGAGATGTTTGTTCTCAAATTCAATTCACAAACAAATCACAACTCTAAATGGCAGTGAGATACTAACGTGATTAATCATATCTTGTTTATCTCTAGTGTACCCTGGGAACACAGATCAGCAACATATTCCCCTTCCGGCTTCATTCGGCCTCCTTTGAAAAACAATGAAAGATGCCAAAGTCTTCAGTGGTGAGTTGAAATTGGACATACGGTTTCTGAGATGCAGCTAAGAAGTCAGGCCTTCAGATAGAGTTTGTTTCTTTAACAATTATTTGTACTAAAATAGAATCTTACTTCCACTATATTTAAGCTAAGGACTCCTTCAGTGTTCAGTCATGGGAGACTATTTATACTTGATCAGAACAATCCACCTACTCACAAATAAGATGTAGTAGAGGATAATTCCCTGGTTTTTACCAGGAAGATTAAAACTGCTGCAGATTTTGGAAGTCTGACGTAAACATTTATTTGTTTCTTTCAACAATTTTATTACTTCCTTGCTATTTAACTGCAAGTTTCTTTAACAAGGGGAGCAAATACTTAAGTACTTTTGTAATAACTGCAAACTTTTAACATTAAATTGGCAGAAACAATCCATTTTTAATAAGTCTGTCTTAGTAACCTTGTATTTTGACCCAAGGTGAAAGGTGAAGATTAAATCTCTTCCACCTTTCTGAATGCAGCTGCTGTGCACACAGACTTTAATTGATGTGAGACTCAGCTTTGTAACCCAAGCCCATCTCCCGCCTGCAGCACTGAAAACGTGCGATTCAAGGCTCAGTTACTGCTGATAGCAGGGCCCTCTCAGCTGACGGTGTGGACAGGAGAATAAAGTCTTTGTCACTATCTATTCTCCATCAGAGTGACTTTTTTCTTCTTCATAACTCCAGTATTCAGGTCAGGCCTACAATGGTGGTCCCTCAGCAAGCAACGATATGAAGTAAAGCAAACTGAAAAATGAGACAAACAACCCCTGGGTGAGCAAAGTGGTGATGCTGAGCAGAGACCCACCTGACACACCCTAGGCAACATGTGTGTGAGTTTCTGTGGGGAGAGGGGTTTGGACAGATATAATTATTTTTACTTTCAATTCTCTTTTGCACCTGACTGAGTGCAAGAATATCTCAAATCTGAATTCCTCCTTTTTCTCCCTAAGTACAAATACCTGTATGTTAGGAATGAAGTTGTTGGCCTTGGGATCACGGCAGCTCTAGTGAAGTCATTCTTTAGGTTTTTTAACCATAGCCTTGACTGCTTGAACAACATTAGTACTCTGAGTGCTGGCCTAGAAATGTCTCTCTGAAATCAGGGACCAAATCAAGAGACAATAATAAAAACTGACAAAGCAGGTAAGGGTACTCGAGCCTTTTCTAAACTTAAACCACATCTACTGATATGCAAGAGTATCTGAAAGCATCGGGAGCGAATCAAAACCATTTTAAAAGTCTAACTTGAATTTGAATAAACAAGTAAAGACTTGCTGAACTGTGCTGTGCAGTCCTCTCAGAGGCTTTTAGATACTTCCCTGCCTGAGAGTCTAGTCCCAAAGCAGGATCTCTAACACATGGCAACCAAACACACTTGCTGAGTTTAGATGGAGGACCAGCAGGTCATACACACATTGGGCTTATCACTTCAAAACAAAAATAAATTGATTTTTTGATGTGTACTGGCAAAGACAAAAATTGTACAAAAATATTTCCACAATACCACATTAAATGTTTTAGGTAGGACAATTTAACTTAAGATGTATTATATATGCATGATACAAACAATCTGCATTGTTTGCACTTGAAAAAGAATGAATTAAAAAAAAAAAAACAAACCCCAAAACCCCAGAGTAGAACCAAAGAACAGCATGTACTTCCAGTCTAGTTTTCCAAGTCATATCTTTCTGGCAGGTCAGCTTATTTTAGAGAAACTTGGCTTCTATCACTTTGTGATTTTAATTCCAGCATTTGGCAAAATTTAGTTTTCTAATCGCTGGCTGAGTTCAGAAGTCCAAATTACAAAAGTGAGGACTTTTCCCTACCTCCTGCCAGGGCCAGGTGACAGCACTGGGTCTGCTCTGGGGTTTCCAGAACACCCGACTGTATGTGTAACTAGACAGCATCATGTTTAAAGGCCAGTGTAGTATAAACTATGCTTGAACTAGGGGACATTTCTGAAGAGTCTCAAACCACTGCAGTAACCCCCTGAGACTCCAGACACTTTCACAGAGCAGCATTTCCAGAGGATCACCAAATGCTCTGAGGCTTAGTGTAGGCAGTTTAGACAGTGACTGCATTTTTTTCCCTCCACTGTGAACAGAACCATTTTAATGTGAGATTTACAAGCATTTTAAGAGAAATCACTCTCCAGTTATGCCTTTTTATTCATTATACATCTCAAAAGAGAAAAAAAATTAAAACTGAACTTCATACCCCTGGGAGTTAAACTCATGAGACATGAAAATGAAGATGCCTAAGCATGCTGAGCTTTTGCTAAACACTGCTGCATTCAGGAACGTTTTTAAGTGCCCTAGGCAATCAATTTGGTCATTGGCTTTGTTCATACTTGCCTCTTTTCTGGACAGTGGCAGGAGCCGTGTCACTTAGGAACCTGAAAGACCTCGGAGAAAGGTCTGTGAAACAGTGATGGAGTGCTTGTAAAACTTCATTCCCATGCAGCTGGCAGCTATGTACCAGCACCAGCTTGCAGACACAGCTGGAGCCTGGCCTCTTTCTGCTGTCCGCTGCTAGTTAGATGATCATAATTATGACATCAAAGTTATCGCTCCATGAGAAAATATACTTTAGTTTTCCAAAGGCTATGGCATTTTTTGCACTACAATTATCCTCCACAGCTTCCTCAGAGCTAATTGCCAATCAATACCTGATTTTAGACGGCACAGACTGGGGTTTTTTTTAAGGGCAGAAAAATATCTTTCCAAGGGGCTTTCTAAGAAGAGTTGTATGAAACATAACTTACTGTATGAGCTGATTCCAAATGACTTGCTAATTAAGCACCAAGTCATCTGTTAATAGAAGTAATTACAGAGGGTTCGAGAGAACTGGAATCGTATTATTAATCACAGCCTGAAATCTGCTATCCTGCTATGTTATGCAATTGATGATGTACTACCTACAGAGGCCAGAGATGGAGGTGAAGTGAGAAACTTAGCACTACTAGCCTAGTCCTAAATTATCTCCTGAGTCATTACCAGCATCACCTAGTATCTGAATGAAGGAGAGAGGAAAAGATAAAAATAAAATCACTAGGAGTAACTCCTGTTTTAATACAAAACCTAGTTCAGGAAATAGGCTGAGGTTGCAGGGGCATTAATAAGTTATTGTGCTGAACTTAGGGTCAAAAGGCAACCAGTTAGAGAAAAAGAATTATGTACCTATAGGGTATACTATAGTCCATTTGTCAGAGAAGTTTGGCATTTAAAGCCATAGCCCACTACAGTGCTGTTATGTGGCACAAACTAGCTTTATTCAGACCAAAAAATCCTTATCCCTTTTCTTTTCCTAGAGATGTAATATGGTACAGCACAGGATTTAATTCCCAAGGGTCCTAAGTAAATGAGGTGCATAAAATCAGAAAGAATCTACTCACTCCTTTCCATTCCTTACACTAAAAGGGCAGGTTCTTGTTTACTCCACAGGGTATTATCTTCAGGGAGGAAATAATTCTTGAGAAAAAAAAAAATTGACCCATCATCTTTTTACTACAAAAATACTGCATTGCATGAGAAGATGGGAGTATTTTTACAATTTATTCGTACTAACTGCAGTAAATTGAGCCTTGCCTTAGTCTCCATGGACTTACTCAATTCCATTTCTCTTGATAAGGGAATCCAGCAAGGTTCACCATCAGTTTGTATATGAACACTATGTTACTGAAGAGAAAAATCCCATATGCCTTAAATATAACTTTCTTATTATACCTGCTCCTCTCTCCGTTTATTTGGCTGAGAAAAAGTGAATTGTTCTTGTACGGCAGATGCTTTTGAGCAGCCCACATCACCTCTGAACATCGAGGGCTAAGGCTGTACCAAAGCACTGGTATAATGAGACAACAGCTGGGAGAATATTAGTCTTGTTCTCTCCAAACCTCTGAGCCCTTTCTCTGATGAGAATAAGTTTGCTCAACTGGCTGTACACCAGAAGGAAAAACATTACTGGCCAGTGTACTCTTAACCAGCTTGTGATCCTTGCATTTCTCAGAGCAGCAGACACCTTCCAGTCAGTTATGTTGTGTGCAGCTTACAGACAGGAGTATTTGAACCTTGCTGTTCACACGTGGTACCTTTGCAACAGCAAGGGCAGGGGATACTGAGAAAAGAGGGAGAGTGTCAAGTGCCATCCTCTCAGTTGCTTCACTACACCAGCTGGTACAGTCGGGCTGATAGGCCTGGTAGAAGAGACTTTAAGGACTGAGCAATAAGCAGAGTGATAAAGACATTTCGGACAGAGACTTCAGCTGAGGTGACATGAAGACAAGTGTAGAAGAAATTGCCAAGGGGAAGGTTAATTATGCATCTTAGGGAGCTGTTATTGGGTTTGATAGACTAGAAGCAGAATTTGAGGTCCTTCCAACCCGTTAAACAATGTCTTCCCAAGAAGGCCTAATTGAGTAAGGTTTGAGATAAGTATTGAAGAATCTTCTGCTGGACTTTAGTGCCTCATAGATCCTACAAAGGGTCGAAAGGACTCAAAGAAAGACAACTGCAATCAAGGGCATTTACTGATGATGGGAACAGCACCTGTAGATCATGAGGCTTGAGTAAGATTCTCAGACACCTAAGAAACATAAATGTGAATTTTACTCCATTTTGCAGATTCAAAGTTACTTTTGAGGCAGATAGAAACAATCACACACCCTCTTTTCCCAGGAACAAACAATCATCACCGAATAAAAAAGGGAGTACATGTAAAGACCAGATGTTATCCATAAATGTGGTTCTGTATGATTTAAAATCTCTCAGTTTAACCTAATAAATAGCACTTCTTAGAATTTCTTAACCCTGAGATAAAACATATGTGATACAGAATGTGGAAACTTCCAACCAATAAACATTAATAAATTTCTGGTAGATCAAATTCATTTGGTTACATAATCTTTTGCCATGCAATACAGAGTGAAAGACACTCTCTTTATTCATCCCATGGACTCAGTCCTCAGATTAATTTAAATGCTTGTCACTCAGTGGGAGTTGTCTGTTTAAAGTAGTTTTGAGGGTCTGGGCTACAGCTCTCAGCTCTTCATTGACTTAAAAAATGTGGTGTGGCTGCTTTATGCAAAAAGGGACTTTAACCCAAAACAGCATCTTTGTAAGAGGATTAGAAAAATTCCATTCTTTTAATGACTGGCTAGATGTTTGCTCTCCTTTACTTAATGCTCTTTGTCTGTTATTCTTAATTATCAACATAAATGCTTTAAACAAATGTTGTAAGTAATCTGTCATTTTATCCAAGTTTTTGTTGAATGGTTCTTTTGAAATGATCTGATTATTGATTTCTTTAGGAGACCATTCAGCTAAATTCCCATGCCTGCCCACACAACCGCCCCTCTGCTGCTTTTGGGAGGTTCCTCTAAGACTCATGGTGGTGAGTTTAGCTCAGTGCTAGCCCAGGCAAATCAGGAACTTCACTGGATGGGAAAGATGTGCTTAAGACGGCCAGTAAATACTGGCACAAAACCTACTTTTTAATGTCATTAAAATGTGATAGCTAGCAATTTGTGCCACATTTTTTTTGTTCCAAACACTAATGTTTTCACAGTGCCTTGATAAAGATGGAAACTTTTCCCCCCAGAATCTTGTGTACTAATCAACTCCTTTGGATCCTAAGTAATTCAAAACTAGTATTGGACATCAGCAACTAACATAGCTCCTTAAAAAATCCTGGCTGAGGACTAAATTTCACAGCACTAATATAGTCCTATGTTACAGGATAGTGTGTGATAACAGGCCTTTTAAAACAGCCAAGATATATTTTGTAATTTAGAAAATTACTCTGAGGAACCATTTGTCAGTTTAATGAAAATCTGAAACTACAGGTTTGCATAATAGAATTAATTGTAATGGCTCTGCTGGAATGATTTCTTTCAGATGGGTTATTTGAAGGATTGAAAGAGGGATTTCACAGCTGAAAGAAAGAAAGGATTTATCCTAAGACCCATGTAAGCAAAACACGGTTAAATTTCATAATACAGTGCCTTTGACTCTGTGGGACTATTGTTTCCACATGTCTTGAGATGCAGGAGATACTTCTATTCACAAGTCTATTCAGGGATATCTTGAAAGAATTCCATGCCCTCCTAATGCAGGTGTTCATCACCCACAGATGGCAAAGGAGTCGATGCATTTATTTATTACATTGTGACCTTATAGAGTTACAAAGAGTTACACGGGGTTGTGACACATCCTCGCCAAGACAGAGCTATAGAGTATGGGGAAAACCTGTCTCTAAGACAGAGGAAAGATTCGGGTCTCAAAAAGTTGAGACCGATGCAAGAAAACAGAAAAAAATACATAGCTCAGAGTGACAGCACGGTCACCCAGAGAGCTGACGGGAATCATCAGTCTCTAAATTTAAAACATCATTTCACAACAGGGGTGGCAATTTTATGGGAGAAAATAAGTCTTGATAATCCCCAGGTGTAAGTTTGCTGCTTAAGCCCTCAAATAGCACCGTTATTAGCGGCACCTCACACCCTTCACTGCTCAATATTAAATTCAGAGCACAATGTGTGTGTGTATGGTGGTGGAGGGATTCACAATACTCTGGGTTGGGGCTCCCCCTACCCATATGATCATTCCCCTTCAGTCCTTCAAACAGAAGGTCACTTCCATTCCCCATTTTATTTCTTTCACTGCAGTTGGAATGGGTTTCTCAACCATTTGGTGGGGAACAAAAACATATTCTATTCTGACAATCCAAGAACACCCCAGTGACAAGTTCACATTAACATCAGCCTGCAGAAAGTGCTATGAAGCAAACATTATTATGAAGCACTAAAACAGAAGAGTTCAAACCCATACAGCTTCTGCTCTCACCAGCAACTTCTTGGCCAGTGATCTGTGCCCGTGACTGGAGAGTGGCACTTAACAGACAGGAACAAATTATACGGACACAGATGCAACAGCACATCTGATACGCTGAGAAAAGGAGCAGGTGGGACGGAGGTCCCAAAGCTCTGACCAAAATTGCAGCAAATAAACAGCAACAGTAGGTAGAGTGACATGTGTAAAGGGCGAGAGGCAGCGCAGTTTGACATCTTTGCCATAAGGGCTAGCTGGGCCAAGTGACAGCTCATATCCTGGCTTCTCACAGCTGCAGTTACCATATTGTACCCATTCTTCCCCTAAAATACCGCTGAGTAGTCAATATGCAAACACTGCTGTTTGGATTCATGGCAAGAAGCACTTTTTAGTGCATGGACTACCAAAGGATATTGGAAACAAATTCTGTTATTGTTATGGAATTAATTCCCTACCCCTTGGATTGAAACCTTCTCCATGTTACACAGACTTGGATTGTACTACATAAATATATTTTCAGGATGTGCAGTGTTGCTCTCTGGCCTGTTGTAATGAAAGTGCCAATGTGTAAAGTAAGGTGTTTACTTGCCTTCTGCTACTTGGACTATAATTTTCTCTGGGGGGAAAAAAAAGATTAAACCACATTTCTGAACTAGAAATCTAAAGTGTTATTACAGTCACAGCCATAGCAACACTAGAACTATAAGAACTGTAGCCACCTCCACTATATGATTTAAAATAAAAACATAATTATCATTGTGTTCTGGTAGCTAGGTAGAAAATTACGCATTGCACTTGTGCCACTTGTAATTCTACACAATTTGTTCCAAATCTGTTATTTGACAAGTGTAGGAAAGCACGACTTGTGGCTGGTATGCAAGGGAGTGTCTTGGGAACTGCCATAAGGTAAATAGATGTCAGCGAGTCCCTGGCCCTGAAGGCCACACTGCAGAAGCTCAGCAGTGTTAAACACGGCGTACTTGCCAACCTGCGAGCCACCTGCAACTTCCTCCCTCTGAAGCAAACAGCAGTGCTCAACAGACCTCAGCTGCATGGAAAGTATATTATGCCCAACCTGTTTTCCCAGAAGGGCACCAAATACTGATTTGAAGCAGCTGAACAATAAAGCAGTGATAATAATAGGACATTATCCTCCTTAGCACAGTTCTGCAGTTAGAGAGTGCATTTTTGGTTTAGCTGCCTTCCATAGGAAAAAAAAGGTTGCCTCTTAGATTACAATTTACCCTGTATTACTTTGTTTATAACATTTCTCCACCCTCCATGCCACCCAGAGTGAAAGAGAGTTCATGATACTTTTGATGTGTATTTTACAAAGAGTGCATTTTAAATAAGCTGGAGAGGTTAACTCAAGATCCTTTAATCCCAGCATATATCTTTGTTAAGGAAACAGAGACCAAACCATTGAAAACCCCAGCCAGAAAACAGGTTTGAGTAAATCTTTCACCTTGAAAAAAAAAAAAGCCATCTCAGACCAAATTCAGTGATATACATTCAGATTCTTTCTGAAAAATAACCCCTCAGTGGTGGCCAAGGGGAGAGTGCCCTTGCCAACAGGGGCTGTGGCTCTCCTGCCCTGGCAGCAGCCTGGACAGCAGAAGAGGATGCCATGCCCTCACAGGTTTGCAGAGCTTTGTGGATGCCTTGGGTGACCCTCCACCTTCCTTCTGCCCCCAACAGGCTCCCAGCATGCCATCTCGCAGAGGAGGGATCTTGGGAGCAGCACTAGGTCTGATGCGGAGCATCCCACACCTCTCAGGCAGCTCTCTGACAGGAAAACTTGCAAAGATGAACAGATATCTTTGATCATGACTGACTGAAATTAATTAACCTGTCCCTCCTCCCTACTTCTTTGTAGTATGTTTTTTCGCTTAGAGGACACCAATATTTATGCATGTAAGTGCGTGCTGCCCTAGGTTGATGTCGACCCTAAGCCCTGGAAAAGCAACCCATTTTGGTTACAAATGACCTCCCTTACCTTCACTGACAGCTAAATGTATGTCTTCTATTCATGAAGTGAAAATGACTGGGCTAATGGGCTGGCACTGCTGTGTCTCAGCCTGAAGAAGGATTTTTGTAGCCACCACAAAGTCTGGTCCAGTTAAAATGCTCCCCCCAAGACCTTTTGAAATCTCAGTATCTCCTCCTTCTGTCTTTGCCTCTGTTTTGGAACCATCAGTCCCAAGGAAGAGCAGGGCATAACTGCACAGCAAGCTGAAATGCTTTGAGTCTCCAGTTTAGTTATTCTGCAATGTTTCTTTTTTTAAAATAAAGTACCATAAAGACTGAAACTAGTAGTGGGCAGTGCATGTGAATGAACACCTCCTCATACAAAGGACCACATACACTTATGTTTAGCTTTGGGAAAAGAGGAGTGTTTTCTCTGTTTGACATAAATGAAAACAAATTGGTTTTGGGGGGAATGAAGAAGAGAAGAATTTCTGGCTATTTTTAACCAAACCCTAAAACATTTCAACAGAAATATCACTTTACTCATAGAAATGTTTGTTTTCTGTAAAATGATCCCAAACTAGTTTTACTATCATTGATTTGTGATTTTTTTCCCCCCCTTGCATGGGCTTGCTTATTTTCCTCTGAACTACAGTGAAAAGACACATCAGTTTAAAGTAAATATGTCACAAGCCAGAATTGGATCTAATGATCCAGCACAACCAAACTAACATTTCATAAAAAGTTTTTCAAGTCTTTTTAATAAAGACTATTTCTAAGCAATAACACTTCTATTTTGTTCTTTTATGTCAGCTTGGAAAAAAAAAAAAAAACACCAACATGGAGAAATCAGTAAATAAAACAAGCAGTATATAAAATATGATAAAATAGATATTAGGGGAATTTATACTCTTTTGGAAAATTAGCTAGGCTAAAGTAAACTGCAATCTCTACAGGCTAAAATACTTGAATTCCTAGAAATATTTGCATGCCTAGAGGTAAGCCCTTACCCTCTGCTCTGGGTTTGGTAATTTTTCCCACCACAAATGATATGCTGTCAAGATAAGTTAATAAATTTGCAATACAGCTTCTGTGAATTGCTGATTTGATCTTTGATTAATTAAAATGTTTTAGCAATTTAATTTATATTTCAGTGGAAATGCAGCTTGCTCTTTTTACATTTTGTTTCTCCTAAGAAGTGTCATTGGTTTGCTGTGACTTATCTTTTTTGTATCAGGATGCAATTTCTAATGAGTTTTTCTTTCCAGTAACTTTGCATTATCACTATTTTGTGGTTTTCCAGAACTGATGGGAAGTGTTTACGGTAAAGAAACACTACCCACTTAAAGTAGCTTGGTCTGTCTGGAAGTTGTTCACTGTACCATGTTACACTCAACTCCAAAGGTTAGGTTAGCAAGGGCCAGAATTCTTCAAGAGCCAGGAAACACAGGAGCAGCTCAGGGTGATGATTTCTGGCACGTTGTCCTCCTGCCAGGTGTGCAGCAGGGAAAAAGGCCATAACAACTTTCTCAGGGTCACAGATTACTTGCTGCTGTTTGCCAGAAGCATTTGCTAATGGCATGACAGTTTCTCTCACAAACTGAATTAACCTGCCTGCAACGCAGCTTACAGGAAGGGCTCGGAATACCAAACACCAGGAATATACAGTAGGGCAGAGGACCTCAGTTTCAAAATGCAGAAACAGCAACAAACATGGACCTCAAAAATCTCACCTAGAACAAGACCTTTCATCCCCCTTCCCTCCCTCCTCAGTCCCGGCTCAACCGGTGGCAGAACGTATACTCGGGGAAAAGCAAGTAAAACCAAAATACCAAAAGCCTCAGAAAGGCTTTTTTAGAGAACTGTTCTTCCCTGCTATGAAATAGCCAGTTTTAGGAATGAAGCACAGTGGTGACACCAAGTTGAAGATTTTTGGACCCACATCTGAAACAATAGAAGAAGCCACATAGGGCAGGATAGCTCCATGGAGGAGGAGCAGTAGAGGCAGGGAATGGACTATGTGATTTTGGTATTAGTGTGATTTTTGACAGCCATTTGTACTAAACTGGAATGAATTTCCTCTGATACAGCACCACTGGAGGAACGGCTCTCTGATAGGTTGGGATGGCTTAAAAAGACTGATAAAAAAATAAAATTTTCTGCATCGCTTGCCACAGCACCTGAATCTTTTCTGCACTTGTAGGCATGCCACAGTCTAGGCTCCAATGTCCCTGGTCTGTTGACCTGTTCGAGGTCACACAGGTTCCCTGTGTGTTGGACAGAACTCTGCATACACCACCCAGTAGCTGAGAAAATCCTACTGGAAATGGGCCTTTGCAATATCTGACTAGAACCACTCAACATCTGAATCATTGGATTAAATATACATCCTCTATCCAGTGATGAAGAAACCCTTCCCCACCTCGATTTCATGTAGTGCTTGGGGTTCAACAAACCTCCTTTTGTAGGGAAAAAGTGCTCCCAAAAGTCCAATACCCAAGACTAAACCCAGAGCTTTCAAAACAGCCCTTACCAGGAGCATTTGCCTTTCTTCATTATTACTGTGCCTCTACTTTCAACGGAGGTCTGTGTGTGGCCTTCATCTAAATTCTGCCTTTAAGGATGAAAAATAGAATTTTAAATATTTGTTAGTTAAGGGCCCCCATTGTCTTTTTAAAATATAAATACACATATCTTCTGCAGAAAAAATGACAAATTCATGTTTGCATCAATGATTTTCCTTCCCGCTGTGTCTCCTCTCCCCCAGTCCTTCAAGGAATTTTGTCTAAATACTCTCCAAGGGTTTTCCCTACTCCTGGCATGCATATGAATCTCCTATTAGTGTCAGTGAGAGTTATGTCTGCATATTGTAAGAAGAATAGATAGCTAAATAATTCATTAGACCCTACATGTAAGTATGTTCTCCTTGATGAACAGTTACGATCAACATTCGTGGAAAGGTCCATTTCTAAATATTTTTAAAAACTAACCAAGTGTTTCAGTTATTAAGACTCTGCTTACAGTGTAAGTGATTTAAAGCAGAGAAGTGTGAGCAGCACAGATTCCTGAAGATTTTCTACAGCAGCATCAGTTACTGATGCTGACACAGGAAAAATACAGGGGAAAAGGCAATCAATGGGGCTACATTTTTGACTTGACTTAATTCATTAATATTTGAAAACAAGTAAGTCTGGTTTGCCCCAGGGACTGGTAATAGGATACAAGCCTTTCACCTCTAGGTCAGCAGTTCAAAGCCAACTTTGGGCAGTACTGACTGAAAGTCATTACTATCTATCCGAACACTCTTCAAGAGTATATGTAAAATAAGTTGGTGGTCTCTGTTTATTTCCTAATGGCTAAGGCCCTGATTCAGCAAAGCTCTTAAGCATATCCTTAATGAGAAGCAGATGTTCAAATCCTTTTGAATTTAAACATCTGAATACAGTTAAGCACGTTCTGAGCAGCCTCACCAGCATGGGCAAGCTGGAGCGTACACAGAGGAAAGTTTGCTAAATGAGACCCTCAGTGTGTCAGTTGTTTGTGCACACATAAATAGAGGGAACAAGAAAGCCAGCCCATTTCCCCTTCCCCAAATAATATTACCCACATGCTGCACTGTATGCTAATAATGGCACAGCAGAAGAATGAGACTATCAGCCACAGAAAAGTTCCCCTTTTCATTCACCCGTACTAATGAGACCAGGTGGGGAAAAAATGTTTGCGTTGCCATTATAAAGCAGAATATAAGGCCACAGAACTGTATTGCCTTTCTTGCTCCCTAGCCCATCAGCTTTCACGAGCATGGAATGTGTTTTAAAAAGGAGTGCAACAGGAACGTGGTATTTACATAACCTTCCTGCTGCTTATTCATGCATGTGCTGTGTTAAAAAATGTGTGCATATATGAATCCAGTCTGGAAGAATGCAAGCCTCATAGCCCAACCATATGCAGTATTTATCTACAGGTAAAGGCCTTTTCTTAAAAGTTAAGGCTTTTCAAGAAGGAGGTGGGGGGAAGTTACTTGGGAATTTAATGATTTGAGTGCTTATTTGTACTTGAAAATCATTAGGACTGGCATCTGAGTAGAAGTTTTTAAACACTCCTGTTAAAGCCGTCATCTCTCTGCTAGATCAAATACCTTCTAAGATTACCAGTGGATCAGATTTGTTTTGCTTCTTTTAAAGAGAATTGTATTCTGGGACTTTTCCACGGTGTTGCTGCTTATTGTCTTGCATGATCAAGGTCAACTGCTGTGAAATTAAAGCTAGTGTTTCAAACCACAGCAGGCTGAGAAAGCCACCATTTCAATACCATGACTGCATGTTAGTAAGGCAAGGAGAATTTCATCAGCTCCAAGTGCTACTCCCTGTCCCTAAAGACCTCTGCCATGGTGTTAGCCGTACAGCTCAGTAAGGCCTCTCACAAAGAAGAGATGGGCCTGGTAGTGCTGCTCTTCAGCTGAAATCAGTGGAGTGAATTGTATCATGGGACTGAGATCAACATCCAGAGCAGCATTCAGTAAATCTTCTGGCAGGTTTTTGCTTGAATTACAAAAAGATAGCCTGCAATCAAATCGGTACATAATTAAATGATCACACCCAATTTCCTGAAGCTTAAGCAACAGTTTTCCAAATACGTAATCTCAGAAGATTTCTATCTCACAGTATTTTGGGTTAGGTTTTAATAAACATCCTTTACTAAAATGCATGAAACCGCTGGCCTCTATTAAATTTGCCCATTGCTAGTGGAAAATCAACGTAAAAAGTCATACTAATCAAATCTTTGGCATGACTAAGAACTCCTCAGCCTGGCAGGAATGCTCAGAAAACACTTCCTATAGCATGAATGCTCACTCTTCTTCTGGAACAATCAGGAAAGGTTATTCCAAAAACTCCTTCTTCACTCAGTAACAGGATGCTTCATGCTGGTCCCTGTTTTGGGACTCTTTAGTGCTTTGTTAAGGCTCTCCAAGACAAGCTCTGAGCTCTTGTGTTTCCAATGAATGCACAGAATTCATCCATTTCTTTCTTTAATCATAAGGTACCTACAGTTTTGATTATGAAAACTGTATTATTATACAAACATGGTAATTTCAAACTCTGAATGATTTCAAAACAATTTACATTGGCTGGCTTTTGATTGTCTCGAATTCATAAGTTTTTGTTCTTCGCAGCCTGTGATCAACCACTGTCCTTCATAAAAGACTAACACAGCAATTAAACAGAACACAAAGTGCCTGCCACCCTGGCTGAACTGGGAAACAAATCACTGTTCAGCCAAGTGATGCTACGGCTCTTCTGTCATTTTGCACAGTTCTGTGCTGGGAGAGCTCCATAAATTTGTGAACAGAGTTCATGTTTATCTGGGATGCTACTGCTTTGCTCTCAGGCCAGAACTCTCCTTCTGCTCCTTTATCCCAGGAACTTTTTTGTTTTATTAGTCACAGTAGCCGCAGGAAACTACAAGTACCACCAAGACACACTGATGATAAATAAAGGTCTGGACCTGCCTTTCCTTTCCCTTTCCCGTTTATGGGAGAGCTTTTTCTACTGTGACAGTAACCGCCAGGAGAATCAGCTTCACTCCAGTCCTCCAGTCCTATATTGTATGTTCAACTTTCCTGAGAACAAAGAGGAGGTCCTGGTTCATTATTCAAAAATGCTGTGACTATAACTCAAAATAGAAAAGCAAGCATAACAATGGGTGCTCAATGAAGGAAACACCTGCTTCTCATTTTCCTGTAGTGTTTAAATGAATCAAATTAGATAACCTAATTGAGGACAAAACTTTGAATCCCAGTTAGAAATCAGAGCCGTGTTACACTGCCTCAGACTGACAAGCAGAGTGAATGCATGTTGGATTCAATTTAATTTTTGGTGGTTCTTAATTAAGTTTAAGAACTTGAGTAGAAAGTATGCTATTACCTCTTACGGTCCCACGATAGAATTTCTAATGTCTCACTGCGAGTGTGCCACACCAAAATGTTTTTATTACCTGTATAACACAACCACCCCTTACACTGGCAGAGGGACTCGCAGGATAAGGTGTTCTCCTTGCAGGGGTGTGTGGCACGGGGCAGACCTGCAAGAGACACTCAAGCAGACACCCGGGGAGAGGCACAGGCATGGTTCTGGCACACAGTTTGGCCTAACCAGCAGTAATGAGCAATAGCTTGCACTGGCTCAATCCACTGACACACACACGCAGCTCCTGGCAGGCAAGCAGCTCCCCAGGAACAGGCTTAGTTAATCTATGCAGCTCTACCCGCGGAGACAGCCTTGAGTAAGATATGAGCAAGGTCCTCGCCTCAGGGAATTCCAACATCCTTAAACACTTACAATTGTCTAACAATGCCAAAATACCTCTGAGGTATTTTAAAACTTTTAAAACATGACCAAATATGGCAGATAAAGCCCCGGATGAAAATACATTCAAGCACACACACAGCAGCCAAGAGGCTGAAGAACAAAGGAGCCACATTTCCATGACTTCCAAGCCAGGGCATGGACCACTGGGGCAATCAAGCTCTGCTGGTATTTCCTCTGAATTCCATCCAGCCCCTACCCCAAAAGCTGGTCACTAGGCTGGAAGCAGGGAGAAGCCATATGCAGGAACCTCCTCAGCTTGTGGAGCAAGGCTGAGGGCCCTCTGCAGCTGGTCTCAGCACTTTTGGAACCACAGCAGTGCCGTCCAGCGAATTAACACAGCAGCTGGACCACTTGTTTCCCCAGCAGTTTGCCTCCACAAGCCATAAGGGGTCCTGCAGTCCCCATGGCTCTGGGATTTGCAGTGTGGCAGTGGCAGGCAGGGAGGTGGCTGAAGCCCTGCAGAGCCAGAGGCTGATGCTACTTCCTCAGCAAGGGAGGAGAAAGGGGCAGACTGAAGCACAGCACTGTGGATTGGTGCAAACCCCACAGAAACCTCAGTTCTCAGGGGCTGGATGCTGCACAGTATGAAAGTTGCACATTTATGGGCTAATCCTTTACTGTTCAGTGATGTGGTTTAATGTTCTTCATGTTTTCCTTTCTGCTAAGTGGGGATGGGGAGGGAAAAAAATTAGTTTGACTTCAGAGATGTGAATTTTTCATGTTTTAAAGGGGACACCCCAAACTGGAAAATTTCCAACTAAAAAAAATATATATGCATCAGTAGTTCTCCTTCCCTTTGCTCACAAAACTTGGACTGTTTTCAAATTTATAATGAAATGTGGAAAAGATTTAAGTGTGAGCAGTTTTGCCTTTCACTAGGAATATCTTGAATGACATTAGCTGGGAATAACACAGGTCGGTGTGTTTTTCTTAGAAAGCCAAAATTCATTTACTACAGGCCTTTGAAAACAACATCTGTGCACTCTCCCATCTCACTCCTTTCCTTCGGTATCCTCCAAAAGTCTCCAGACCCCAAATTCTTATTTTGGATGTTTTCAGCAGGGTTTCTGTGACCTGCTTAGAGAGGGACCCCCCTTTTGAGGATCTGTGGAGGGTTGGCTGGCATGCAGGAATTCCAGCCAAGGTGTTAAGAAAACAGCAGGCCAATCTTGCAAGGACAGACTTGTTCTCTGATAAGAACCATTTTGTTAAGCAGAAGGGCACTTATGAAAAAGATACTTTCTATGCACGTTTTCTATTTAAACACCTAAGCACTTTAACCAACAATATTTTACAAAAAGGCACTTGTAACTTAAGCTGACAACCAGGGTTTGGACAGAAACTTCTCTTTCATCTGTTTTTGCCAGTCTTTCAAGTCATATCTGCATGGAGCAGATATGAGAGAAAACAGAGGACATGGAGAAAACATATCTCTAAAGGTTTTATTTTGAAGCTCTCGCCTTCCTCCTGCCTGTTGGATCACCTTTACTATTAAATCAGACTGAATGCTCAGTGACTATCACTTCTGTTAGTCAGAGCTAACATACATGCCCATAAACCTGAATTTTATTGTCACTTGACTATAACAACAAAGAATGGTAACTCCATTAAAAAAAAGAAATGAAACTCTAAAGAAATCACCCTGTGAAAACACAGAATTAGATTCCATTCTCCAGGTTCTCAGAAATCAACAGCCTGGACACATTACCAAATTCAAAGAACCTCGCCAGGCACACTTAGTGTTCTACACTATCAGAAATCTCTACATAGACCAGCTGTAGGGCTGGACTCAGCTCAAGGGATATGAGAGGGTATGATTACACAAGATTTCTAATTCTACTTTGAAGATTCAGTAGGGATCTGATCCAAAGCCTACTGAAGCAAATGGAAAAAAATAGACTTATATCTTAGTTTAGACCTATTCAGTTTGGATACAGTTCAGAGAAGTACTCATATTTGGCAGCTTATGTAAACTAAACACATTAACCTATCATTAGGAAAAAAAAGTGCCAGAAGAGATCTATAAAAGGACAAATCTGTGAAGTATTGTTTTATGGTCTGTCTAGCCATTCCAGGATTCCAACACCTCACCAGAGAGGTAAAACAAACTTTTGGTCTATTTATAAATGTGAAGCTTAAAGATCTGATCCTACCCTATTGTCAATTATTGCCACAGATAAATGAAAGTCCACAAATAATTAATGACTTTTTGCTAAATTAATGCTGCTTCCGACACTACTTTCCTTTAATTGCTATTCCTTGACACTTTTTTTCTGTTTGTAAAGGAACAAAGAATTTATCACATTAATGAGATAAAACTCCATGAAATCATTCATAGCTTACTTACATATTTGTATTTCAGCAGCAAACTCTAACAGAAATTGACTCTTAAACCATAGCACAGTATTAATTGCTAATTAGTTTACCATTATGACTGGAATGCTTTCTAGCATTCTAAGTCAGTTTTAATCCATATAAACAGCTAAGGAATGCTCTATCTCAAAACATGTAATTATGGGGGATTATATTACACCTCCAGCACTTTGGCAAAAGCTTGCAACGGCAAAAGATATAAAGTAATATCATTCCTTGTGATTTCATACAAACAGGAAAAAAAAATAAAAGCTCTTTATCAATACAGCACATTTGCTGTAGTGCCTTCCATTTTATTTTTAAAGCACATTTGCTGTAGTGCCTCCCATTTTATTTTTAATTTCAGAGATAGAGGTTTTCTGTCCCTTACAAAGTTTTTCCTCTACATTCTCTTTTGTTCATGTCACTCTTAAAACGGAGAATTTAGCAGAGCTGGAATTTATTCTCAAAATTTCTAAGACAATTCCTGTACACCACTGCCATACATGCTACTCTTCTTTTAAATAAGGTTACACTTAAAAAGAAAATCCAAACAAAACAACAGTGGAGACTTTTTTTTTTTTGCCAAGAATTAAGTGGCTGTTACATGCATTGTCTGCTAGCTAAGGGACAGCAGATTTAAGTACCAATCATGCTTACAAGTGCCATGGTTCTTTTAGACAGAGCTCAGTTTAAATCAAAGTATCTAGCTCGTGGGCATTCACCTTCTTTTTGAAAAGACACAACCGTCTGAAGCATTTATTGTAAGGGGTCTCAGCCACAGAGGTATAAAAGAGCAGAAGACAAACTTCACTTCCCTTTCTCAGGATAAATTACTGGCTTGAGACAAGAGATATCTGCTCAAGTATCTGAAATATTTAGGTCCTGGTCAACTCTCTGCCTTCCATAGGAGTAGAACCCTCCACAAGCAGGCACTCCACAAGAGTGAGATGAGACTGGGAGAGTGGCCACTGGGGAACAGCAGAAAGGAGAACTCCTCATCCCTTTTGTCCTCCAGCCATTCAACCCATTCCTTTAAGATTTGTAAGGATGCAATTTCCCGTCAATTTAAGCCCTGGATTTTCCTAAGCAGAGGGTCAATCCAGGAGCTGATGACCCTGCTGACAGCCCTGATGCTGGTGGCCCTCCCAGCTGTACCCAGCAGTGCTCAGTGCTTTGCCTGTACACACCCCTTCCCTGCACACCTGGAGCAAGGCTGCATTTCACCAGCTCCCACCCTGCCCACAGCTCACATCATTCCTTTATTCTGTTTCTTGCCTGCAGCAAGCAACCAGCATAGTTCTTGCTTTTCCTAAAAAAGCATCAACTCTGTTTTCGAAGAGATGAACGCTCTGCCCATGTTAGTACCAAGAGACCCTGCTGTCCTTTGGTGGTTGCCAGCTGCTCCTGTGGGCCCATAGAAATGTCCCCTCACATCCTGGCTGCCTTTGGACCTTCTTGAAATTAAGTGATAAACTCGATTGTCCTTCTCCACAGCCAACTAGGTTTCTCATTGACTCTACTAATGAAAGCCCTGATTTTCAGCATCCTCTGCTGGGTCACAGCTTTCCAAGACACCTCTCTTTCTTTTCAAGCCCTTTAGAAGGGGTGCATTTGACACGATATGTCAATATTTTGCAATAAATCAATATAGTCAGTTTTTCCTATGACTCGACCAGAGAATGAGCAGAGCTTTTCTGAATTTTAGGCCCTGTTTTCTCCTTTTCACTTTAACCAAAGCCATGGAAAAACTCTCACACTGATGGCTTGAAAAGGATTTCTGGTGGACATGTTTTTAAATCCATCCAAGTCTTTTGCACTTTGGCGACACAG
Organism: Eulacestoma nigropectus; assembly: GCA_013397775.1. Classification (NCBI taxonomy): domain Eukaryota; kingdom Metazoa; phylum Chordata; class Aves; order Passeriformes; genus Eulacestoma; species Eulacestoma nigropectus. Next base: position 1,678,326 of record VZTE01005042.1, on the reverse strand, counting down.
TGTCATTTTCACTTAATTTTCCTGACAACCTGCCAATAAAGCCAAAAGTCTGTTTAACAAAAGTGAATTAAAGTGCACCTTTCTCATCTGAAGAAATAACATCTGCTGTTCTAAAGATAACTTGTTATTTCTCATGGAAATAAGATATTTAATATCTGAATCTTGTTTGTTTTCATCAAAACCTGGAAAAATAACAATAAACTGACTTATTTGGAAAAAAATGTTTGTTTTTGAAGCATGTATTTTAAGAAATGTAAGATCCTGCCCTCTCTGCTCTGCTTGTCACAGAAGTTTTAATTTTGAATCTTTCAATATTCCAGTATTAAACCGGATGAATTTGATTCCAAGTGTAAGAAAGTTCTTTCATCCCATGAGTCATTCAGCTTCTCTCTGGATGGGAGCTTTACTGATTCAAAGTTTTCTGTTTCATAAACAAGCTCATCATTTTTCTGTGGAAAATCATCACCTTACAGATGGATCTTGCAAGGACTCTCTGCCAGCTGACCTGCATCCCAAAACAAAAATTACAACGGTTTAGGCGATATATTTTTTTTTTAAATTCATTAAGTTAACCTAGAAGAAAATCCTTACCATCTAAATCAGTGGAGATTTAATGGAAGTCTGTGAATTTAGCTGCAAAGCATTTTTTTAAGCATTTGGCAGATTAAATTTCTCAATATCAACAAACCTCTAATGTCGCTTAAGTCCTGGAAATAGGGTTTATTTGTCTTATGGATGAATAAAGCTCTCTCCCAAGCACTGGATTTCATTCTTTGTGAAACCGGTGTCTTATGCAGCACTGAGTGGATAACAAGGCATGCATTTAATACACAAAAATCAGAGTCATGAGACACTGAAAGTTAATTATAATGTAGCAGAGTTTAAGGGTCAGGATTAGCAGGCTAAGATTACTTGTCAGTTGGAGTAAAAAGACCAGGGAAGAAGAGGTCCATCACAGTAAGGTAATGAGAGAGGGCATTAAAAGGGCATTTGTGCAGACTATCTGTTTTGTTACAGGTTTGTTTTGTTGCTGGGGGGTTTTTTGGCGTTTTTTGTTTGTTGGGTTTGTGGTTTTTTTTAAAGGAAAATCTGCATTTGAAAATCGGTCCCAGATATCCAAAAATCAGATGAAGTTATTTGATTTTTGAACTTTAAACTTTGTCGTCTTTAAATCAAAACCTTTAACTTTGTATACTTTTCTTTTCCTGGCATTGGTGAAGCACACTTTCCCTCACATACTATTTCCATTCCAGCCTTGTGTTATGAAAGGAAAAACCTTATGGAAAGAACATAGTGCCTTGGTTGTCTCTATATACTACAAATAAAAAAATGGAACAAGCTGAGCAGCACTTGGGACTAGATATGTATTAAATACATGTTACAATGAGAAACAGACTGTACCAACTGTACGCTGGAGTGATGTATCATTTTCAGATATATTCCACTTCCATGTCACTTTAGCAGCATTTATCACATCAATTGCTAAAAATTAGATTTGGCTGGCAAAGAAAAAGGTGCAGAAGAAAGGTATTTGTCTTGGCTTATCCAGAAAACTTCAGCTGTTTGTATTTAGGGAGTAGAACTATTTAACGTAGGCCTGGTCCTCAAGACTCTCTTCAGTTTTATATTCACTCGCCAGTCTGGAAAACTTTCCAGTTGACTCCAGCAGATATTTTGCTAAAGTTTAAATTTAACTGAGAGCTAGTGCAGAAAACTCTTCTGCACATGATTACTGCTGGTAATCAACCTCCTTAGAGCCAATAAGAATATTTACTTGAATTGTCTTAAATGCTCTTTGTAGCCTCGAACAAAATTTTTTACCATGAGGTCAAGAATCTTTGATAATTCATTGAAGAGACAAAAATGTATCCTTCAGAAACCTTCACAGACAATTAAAAATCTCACCAAAAAAAAATATTTTTTTTTCTCCTTCATCCCCAAAACAAATAAAATGTAACTGGCTATGCAGTGGCTACTTAAAATAGCTGACATGGTGTCCATGAGCTACACGGGACCAATGACAGCCTTAAAAAATAAACCTTCCTTGCATACCTGAGACACGCAGAATTTCTGGGATTTGCTGCAATTTTGTCCAACTGTTCTCTAAAGTGCACATGTGCTGCTATTCCTATTCCTAGCCTTTGTGGTTAGATTGCCACCAGCCAAGTTTCCAAAATAAAATCCGAAGTTCCTACAACAGACAAAAGTGTCCAGTAACACAGTCCAGTATAGTTAGAGATTAGACCAGTCAGTAAATAAAATAATACATCACTTATTAGTTACAGGCTGGGGGAAGCCAAGCCCAGGGGGTGGGCAGGATCAGCACACGGCTGCCAGACACCGCTAAGCCGGCACAGAGCGTTAAGTAGGGCAGCAGCAACCGAAATCAAAGGTTCACAAATTGGCAGGACACATTCTTTTGTTGCACAGTCACTGGTATTTGAAGGGTGAAATCCAAGCTGTGCTGAAGTCACCAGGAAAAGTCTCTGTGAGCCAGGACATCACCTTAATAGAAAGTAATTAACCTCGCTATTCCTGCCAAGAGTTTGGGTCTGTGGGCACCAACCCATTAAGCCCTGAAACTCGCCTGTGCTACAAGAGCAGTCATTGCAAAAATGTGCAGAGCACGGCAGGAAGAAAGGTTGCCCTGGCAAGGTTTGCACACTGTGGTGGTTGCATGATTATATAGGAGAGCGTCTCCTTTTCCAAGCCAATATCAATGATAATCAGCAGTGATGTGAAAAGAGATGATGAAAAATTACAAGAGGGCATTTCAAATTCTGTTTTGGCAGTAGGCAAAACTCGCAGCTTCCAACAGCTCTGTCTGCAGTATGGAAAACAGCCCAACTCAGTGCCCTGGGATCTAAACATGGGCTTACAACTTGTGCCCATATTTTAGGGACCCAATTTCTCCCCTGGTGGAAAAAACCCAGTAAAAGCTAACTTTTCATATTAAACACTGTGTTTATTTCAAGATCATATTTCTCTTTGTTAGGACAGGAGATCTTTCAACCTTCATACACATAAACCAGAGGTCTTCTGGAACTGTTCCCACAGCATCCACCGACAAAGATAACACTGAGCCCTCCTATGCACCCTTACTTCTTTATACTGAGTCAGGTTAGAACAACTAAAATTGGTAAGGATATCCATTCAGGGAGGAAGAGGTCTTGGCTCATTACAATGGGAAAGACCAAAATCAAGCTGATTAAAAACAGTAAGTGTTCTAAAGAAACGAATTGTTGTCTCCTCTGCCACTGAATAACATCTTCCAAAGGAGTGGTCTGAAGTCTTTTTCTGGACAGAGGGACAGCAGAGGCCTTTTGAAAATATGGCGGTTTTTATTTCCAACTTCACAGAAAATATTGTCCCTTCCTGTCAGAGGAGCATCTGGTCATGGTGAGCCAAATAACTGTTGATTACTGTAATTTACACTCTCTGGAGCTGAATGTGAACATCACACATTTCCAGCTTCCAGAAAATGCCCTTTCTCCCTCTCTCCCAGCGGAGACCACCACGTCTCCACCAGGCACACATTCCACTGGCATTCATCCAGCTTCCTCATGTCAGTGGGACTATGCAGTGTTGCGTTTCAGTGCAACCATCAGGCTGCTGTTTGTCTTAGAAACACACTCTGCTCAAGGGCACTATGAAACCTGAACTCCTGTGATACACTTTGGATCGCAAAACCCAGGAGAAAGTACATAGAAACACCAGAGAAAGCATTTCTGACTCATTGAAATCACTTCTCAGAGAAGGTCACAGACAGGCTCTGGCCACTCAGAGGAGACGACAAAACTTTCCCCTCTTTCCCCCTCCCCTTTACCACCAGAAAAGTAAACAGCAACCAACCAAAGTAAACCTTAAAAAAATTAAAATAATTACAAACTTTAAAAGATAATCACTACTGAAATACTAAAAATCCACCCCATCTCTACTGAACAGAATTTTAACCCTGAGGACACTCATGTATTTTCGAAAAGTTCAAAGGACCGCAGCAGGGGTTTTGTCAGTAAGGCAGACAGGATGTAAGTGTGTATTAGCATAGCGAGCAGATACTCTTTAGGGTGGGGGCTTGGGTATGGTTCTGGTTTTGCAATCACAGTTAGTGTTGTGAAAGCACAGACTTCTTTGGGCCCTGTATTAGGATGACAAATAATGTTCTCCAAAGTCAGTAATGTCTAGGACCATATGGAAACCCTAAGACTCATGTTATCAACATTTTTACTAAAGTGTTTAACTCTTAAAGTTTCCCTTAGTTCAGACAAATACCCTACAAATTGTTTTCTCTGAAGAGGATTTGTGAAACTGCTTTTGTTCTTGTTCAAAAGTATATGATGTTAGGATTTGGTGATGAGAAGTGATATACATTCATAACTGACTTTTTCTGGTACAATAACTACAGATTATACAGGACATAGTCAAGTGAACATTACTGAAATAGGCCTGATATTAGCTACCCAAAGCGTGTGTTTGCAGACTTGTTGGCTCTGATTGTAAATGAGCTTGTCTTCCATTTTAACTACAGTTCATTTCCAGGGAGGAATTTCTACTGTTTTAAAATCAGTCTGTACATGTTGTACCTAAAAGCAAATGAAGAACATTTAGAGAAGGGAAGTAGCATGTGTATATTTCCAGAGAAAACAGTCATTTTAGCAGAAAACCATGCCTGACAGTAAATACTTGATCATAAGCAGCCTGGCAGCAGAGATGTTACATGGCATGGTGATATATCTCCAAAATATTAACCTGATTGCTAAAAACTAAACTAAGATTCTTACTTTCCTTTGGGTTTACAGGCAGTTTCAGAGAGTGCAAATCTTGGACTGAAAAGATCTAAAAAAAAAAATGAAGTCAAGAAGGGCTTTTATTAATGTAGCAATGTATAGCCCATGTATTTTCACACATCTTCGAGATTAAAAAAATCTTCTAAAACACCTTCTATGTGTTTCTCCATGAGCAGAATTATTTGTTGGGTTACTCACATCAGGCTTGCAATGTTGCCATTGCACCTGTTTTATAACTTACTGTCACTTCTCTTATCCATAACAAGGGTGCAACGCCTACCTGAGACCTGATCTGCTCCCTTCCGCCTTTGATGTTCCTCACTGTGCGTCAGGGGTCACAGTGCTGGCAGACATGCCATGGGGTATGAATGATTTAAAGCAACAGGTGAAAGTCTTTAAATGAGTGTATTTACCAGCACCTTTCAAGGACTCTGTATCAGCTATGCTTGATCATATTCCATGAGCGCTCTCAGATGCACTTTCCTTTGTGTTGCTGTTTAGTGGCATGGTCACATTTCATGTAAGTTTGCTATTCTGTTAATTTCACATGTTCGTCTTGTAAAGCTGGACTTGTGTGGATGGTTAATCTCCTGGGCTTTCATCACTCAGTAAGGGACAGATGCACTTCAGTGTTAAGTAAACTATTAAAATTTCCTACATTTCTCATGAAAATACTTCTGCCTGCATCTCATCCACTTACACTTTCTGTCTTTAACATTCACCTCTGCTGCCTCCTCTTACTGCAAGAGTCTGAAGTCTCCTATGCCCTAAAAAAATTGCTGATTTACCTAGCTTCGTTCAAATCTTTTTCCTAAAACCCACTTCTTCTAGAGCTATATTATCCCACAAATCTTTGACAGCTCATCACCCCCTGAGGCATGGCATGACCTTTAGCTAGAATTCCAGCATCAAGCTATGATCAAACACTCTTCTTTTGCACAACTCCAAATTAGAAGAATCCCTACTCCTATCTTCAAATGCTTCCCAAGATGTTACATTTGCATGACAGGTGTAACGATTGCAGACCTAATTGTGAAAGAAAAAATTAGATCAAACAAATCAAATGCAAAAATTGCAAAGCCCCCTAATGCAAGGAAAAAGATACTGAGGCCTATAATGTGGAAAGAATGTCATTAGAGGTCATCTGTAAATACTGCTCTGTCCACTAAAATAACACACACAAAAGCAACTGAGAGAACATGCACCTCTGATCTCAGGGTTTCAGTACCGAAAATTTCTGTATTCAGCAAGGAAATAAAAAATTTTCCTTTTCTTTCTTGCCCTGCTTTCATTTATCTCATAGCAATATAAATGTACTTACCATGCAAAGTAAAGACTAAACAAAAATTATTCCCAGATTAGAGACAGTCAGTCAGGATTTCCTTGCTAGACAACCTGATATTTACTGTACATAGAACAGCAAGATTGGCTCCTAATGCTGATAATAGAGGCAATGCTGACAAAAGGCTAGAGAACAGACCAGGAACTAGGAACAGTCTGTTTTAATCCATGCTACACCACTGTTTAGTCACAATGCTGACCGGAATGTTACACAACTCAACGCCTCTCTTCCCACTACAATGAACTTCTAGCATGTAGCTCTAATGCTGTAAATAATTGTTTAGTAGTTCCAGTAGCCTCAAAGAAAAAGATGAAGGGGTCACTCAAATGTGTCCTTGAGTTCCTGGGAGCATCCTGTAGCACATCAAGAACGTAACGTTTTCAGGTGTTTAAATATAGATGAATTACATTTAAAATGAAGATTTTGAATAAAAAATAAATAATTAAAAGTTCCAGACATTAAACATGCACTCTTGGCTTCAGACTCCATTTGCAGATTGATAATGATCAGAACCTATAAATCCTCATGGGCAGTGAAATGCTGGGAGGGAGAGAGAATGTTTTCAACAATAGCTGATGTCTGCATCAGCAACAAAAACAGTCTCTGAGCACTGGCATCAAGGAGCATTTGATGTGAACAAAGTGACATCTTGTTTCATCAAAGGTTAATGAGTACAGCAGCTCTGTCAGCAATACATTAAGACAGCAGTGTCACTGTTCGTCATACTTGGTGAGTTCAAGGCAGACTGCAAGCATCACCATTTGCGGATTTGTCGGGATTCTTTTCTCTCCTGGCTCAGTAAGTTTAATGTGACAAGTTAGTATTTCCCCATAAGCAACCCTTTATGCTGCTTTTCAGCAGAGCAGAAGTGTTTTCGTAAGCCTGGTACTTGTGCTGACTGGAAGAGTAGAGGCTTTTCTCAGTAAACTTAGTTAAACTAGAAAGTATTAGAGAAGATGTAATACAACATTATTAACCTTTCCTTTTGTTTTACAATTTTCTGATAAAAATATTTCAAAGGATTTTTTTAAAATGCAATACCATTGAGTTAAAGACTTTCTTTCCAAGCAAATATATTTGTCTAAAAGCTAAAGTTTATATATTTGTCAGTAACTGTCCATGAAAATAAATGGAAAAGTATATATCGCATGAATAGAGGGAAAAAAACCAAGCAGCAATGCATGCTGCAGAGAAAAATTTCATCACTATGCACAAATTCTGCTGCTAGATCCAGCATCACTGGGCAGTGCTCAAAGACATTACAACTGACTTCTGGGCTCATAATGATTTCTGCCAGTATCTCAGGAAATAATTATGGGGCTGAATAAGCACCTAACTACAGGACAGATTAAATAAGATTGTATGCATGAATAAGGGTTTAGGATCTGGACCTTAGATGCACTAGCACTTGTTGAATTCTGTCATCCAAGTTCACAACAAATAGCAACGCCTTTCCCTGATGGATAATGCCTCTCTCTAATACTAATATTTCTCTAACTGTGGACAGGACATGGATGCTGCTTCTTTACCTCACATGCCATCAACTTCCAATATCCATGACTGAAGCCAAGGATGAGAAGCTTGTTTCTGCTTGGGAGCTGCCCAGATGAGGTAAAAGTGTTTGTAGCCTTTAGCAAGGCAGTAGTGTTATGCCATGTTTATTATGCTATCGTTCCGCGAGTTGTGATCACAGTGTTGCTGAAAGTGCTTCTGAGGCCCGAATCTATTGGCAAATTGTGGCTATTTTCAAAGGCTTTGATTCTCCCTCCTCTGAGGGCTGAATGACTTATTTGGGACAATATTTCTATTAGCATATTTGCTTTACATAAGCCAAACTTTCAGCTCTGTCAGTCTCCAGCTGGACAAACCTTAACAGCTTAGTGCACGAACGTCTTGTTTGCGTCACTGCATATCTGTGTTTCACAAGACAACCTGTACTTTATAGAACAATCAAAAGCTGGTTCAAATGGAGCTCAGGAGGCCTTGTAGTCACCAGGTATTCTTATGTAATTCCTGACAGATAGTTGCATAATCCTGTTCTAAAAACCAAAGCTTTTTAAAACAGAGGTTGTAGAGGTCCCACCTAATCCATTCAACCTTTGCTTTAGAAAGGTTCTCTCTCTCCCATAAAATATCTACCTCACCTCTTTCTTGGTGCTAAGGCTTGATTTCATCACTGTGAACAAGTAAGCCAGACTATTGCTCTCCTTTCTGCTGCCCCTTCTAAAGCTGATCAGATATTCTTTTGTCTTCTCTGGATAGCTCAATGCTGCACAGCACTAGGAGTCCTATATACAACTTCTCCCATTTCCTCTGTAGCAAGCAGCTTTACTGAATCAGATTATGCAGTGATGAGGATTTCAATTTGTGCCTCACCTGTTATATTCATGCACAAAGCAGTCCCATCTGTGTTGGGAATCTTATTCTTTCACTTTTTGGCTAGCATTCCATCCCATTTGCTAAGGGTAAAGAGAGCTTCAAGTTTGGAAATACTGTTTGGGCAAGTCCATTCTATGGTTTTCAAAGCAGAGGGAATGAAGGCAGGCATGACTTCTGCCCTGGTTTCCTAAGGATATGAGACCTACACAATCGTGCTACACAAGTCTTTCTGTCCACCCATCCCACCCCCATAACAACTTCTGATCCTTTAGGTCAATGTCAGCCTGATCTGACAGGAATGAAGAGTTCAAAGACTGAGTTTCTGCAAGGCTTGGGAGGAAGAGGAAGAAAAAAAGGGGGCAACCAACCAAGAACAAGAGTATGAATCAGAATAAGCAGATAACATATCAGATATGCAGAATCCTTTTAGGAGAGAGACTTAGAAAATATCTGTTTCCCTTGAAGAGCTGGTGTATCCTAGAGCACATATTGGGCTTCCTGGTTCCAGAACTCCTGAATCCATTTGCATTAACATGGAAAATAGGTTTGAAAATAAGACATTAAATTCTCTGTGAATAGGGTTATTATTTCTGTAAAGCTCCTTTCATCAACAGATCTGAAAGCATGTAACAAAAGGAGGCCTTGAGCACTATCTCTCGTTCATAAATTGAAGAACTGAGAGGTGATGCAACTTGCCTGAGGTCACTAGATCAATGGAGAACCCAGGTGTCCCTCGAGCAGTTTTCCATACTGCTTCAGGAACACCTCAAGTAGAATCAGGTTACTTTTATTTTGCTATCCTATTTTTTCTTCTGTAGGCTTTACACTTACGTGGGAGAGTGATCTAAGCTACTTTTATTTTTACTTGGCAGACACAAACCAACAAATAGGATATCTCAGATTTTAACAGCTGTATTCAAGTGACTATCCAAATGTTGAAGCATTCCAACAAAGATAGTTACTTTTGAAAACTAAGTTATCTCTGTCTGAATTAACAAAGGGAGGTCCAAAATCATCTCCAGCCCCAGATGATTGAGGGCAGAAACTCTTGCTGAATTCTGGGTTGGGTTTACTACACTTGTCCAGAGAAGTACTATTTGCTTCTACATAAAAATCATGTAATCCTTGTGTCCTCTTAATCTCAACATATGATTTTCTTACCTTTAAATATATTCCAGGATATTACGTAGCCTTAACTGTTGTATTCAGCTATCCTAAATAATTCTGTTCCATAATAAATACTCATCCACAAGTAGTTTCTAAAAATCAATCTGTCTGAAAGAATGTCACACTGAAAATGAAATTTCATGGGGGAATCCATGCTCATTTTATCAGAACCTCTTTAATTACTCCAGACAAATCCATTCAGTATCAATGATTGAGGATAAAACACAAAAAAATGTCTCCCTGCTAAATATTAGCAACAAAGAAAGATTCATTGGAAATAAGCCTTTCAATTGCAATTCCATCCAAATAACTAAATAAATGAATTGCTAAAAGCACTGAATCCCAATGATGTCTCTAAGATGTCACGAAATGAAAAAAAGCTATCTCTTACCATACAACTGCATTTAAAATTAAATTACCCAGCAGCCTCCCTCACCCATCACAAGTGGTCCTTCTCATATCTTCACTTCAACTATGCAGATTTGAAGAACCTTAAAATGGTAGGAGATAGCCATTGAGGAGAGTTGATAACAGTAAGTGGTACTTGAGTTTTAAATCTAGTTAGAGATACTTTATTCTGGCCATACCAAAATCTTGGCATGCCTGTGCCTTCATCAACACAGGTATAATGATACTTTAAGTTTTAACTTTTATATTTTTCAAATCCTGTACTGCCTAGTGTGTGACTCTGAAGTTTCATGTGGCCTGTTAACTGCTGTTCTCTCATGCTGGTTAGAAATAACGAAGCCTCTCTTGGTCTGCTCTTCAAGGACACCCCGATTGTCCCAGGCCCCAGAATGTGTAAACTAAAAGCCTTTGAAGAGGAGGGGCAAACATGGGGTAATTACATCATTAACTGAAGTTATAACTGGAGAATTAACCCTGATATGCAAATGGACCAAACATACAAAAGTGTGAAGAGCCCATGACCCAGGGTCTATCTCGGGTGGACCCCCTCTGAGGCTTTACACTCCCAGGGTGTACCTTTGAAGGCCCTTCAAATAAATACCTACTTTTGTTCTCTTACTCTTGTGTAACTTCTGTTTTCAGGTAGCCACTTTCAGGCATCAATAACAATGCTAATGTTGGGATTACTCCCCTGAGCCCCAGTGAAGCAGGCAGCCCTTCTCTCCAAGACAAGCATTTACCCCTGCAACCGGCAGGCCGAGCTGGCCAAGCAGCATCCTGACTATAACTGAGATGCTGCATCACAGATATTCCAAACATATTTGATGCTTATACACTTACCTACTTCTGCTTGGATATTTTTATTCGAATTTCTTTTTCATTGTAGTTTTGGGCATTGTTTCACTAAGACACTTTAGCAAATGTTTAATTTTCATCATGCAAGTAACGGAGCCATCTTGTACAAAGCGGGGCTTCTGCAACACACAGGCTTTTTCCACCTTAAATGCAAAAAGGATTTAAATACGTGTTTAGGCCTTGTGTTGACCTGGAAGCACTGTTCTAATGACAGAAGCAGAGCTATCGTCAGCAGTCACCATCCCAATACTGCTATATCACCGGAACTCACATATGATCCTGAAAAGCCTTTTTATTCAACTCCTGTGCCCTTTACTAAGGGCATCACTAATAGTTTTGAAAAGGACACTTCTCTTTTTGAATGCTGTGCTCCAGTTCCCTATCACACGTGGCTTTTAAACCCGTACACACTGTTTCAAAACCAGGACAAATACAGTAGTAAGAAAAAATGAGAAAAATAAGTTTTGTTTTCTGAAAGAGGAATCTCTAGTGTAATGTGATGCCTCCTGAAATTAAGGAAAAAGACATGGACCAGAAAAATATTCTGAAAATAACAGCATAAAACAAGAATCTGCATTGATATGTAATATACAGAAATGTTCAGATTTCAATAAAGAACATACACTGTTAATTAGGTCTAAGCAAAAAATAATATCAAACACTGTGGGGATTAGAACAAAGCCTGTGAGCATGCACTTACACTGAGGGTGATTTTAGTCAATTTTTGTGGGTTAAAATTAATGAAAGGAGAGAAAGAGCCCATAGAATATGAATAGAAACTAAATTATTTAATTAACCCAAGTGATTTTTAGATGTATAATCAGTTTCAGAGCCTAACACTTACTGCTTTCAATAGCTATTTAAAACACTACTTGGATTATACTGTGTGCTTGAACGAAAGCAGGAATTTGAGATTTGGATTACTTCTTTGACCCTTTAGGGTCTGGCATAGCAGCCTCAAATGTACGTGTCTAAATGGGATGGCTCATGAGTAAGGTTGGTCTTGTGCATGTGTGGTGGCCACAGCCTTCACACACAGTAGGGAACTTCAGGGCTGAAGGCATCAATCTGCACGTTTGTTTTGAGAGAGGCACTCCCACGCTGGGAACTCTTACAAATCAAATGATCTGTCTCAAATAATCAAACACAGAGACGGTGTTGCCACACGCTAGGTTATACAAGTTTTCAAATCTGTGCTTCTAATGCACACAAGAGGTATTCTACACATTTTATTTGCAGGCTTGGGTGCCACTCTGGAAATCATCTGATGTCAGCAGATCAATATAGTTGCTGTTTAAAATGATGTTCACAAGGTATAGAAGCTCTTATGTCAAATCTTTGCCTGCTTTCATGGTGTGAAAATGTCACAATCAGTTTGAAATTCAACTGATATATGGATAATATAAAAGTTTCACGAAACTATAAGGTAAAAGTATACGACATAAACCATGAATGTAGCACCCACAGCATCAAATCATCCACCAATATAAATGGACAATATTTTTACTTGTCTGGTAACTACATATTCCACATATCTGTGTAACAGAGACTTTCTTTAAAAAATGAACACTCCTTCAAATCATGTAATCCAAGATTTTACATTGGAAACAAATCAACATGTAGGCAGCTCCATTGTTATCTTCTCTGTGAGCTCCCTTCCAAATTTTGCTATGGTGGTAAGATTATAGCACCATGTAATGAGCTATGTACATCCATGCTATCTGACATCATTAGCCCACGTATGCAAACCCCTAAAATAACGAGTAACTGCGTATTCAGATATCTCAATCTGTCTTCCTAGCAATAACTCAATCAGTCTTTTTACTAGGAGTCTTCACCATCTTAGCTCTTTCTCCTCAATTTGAACAGATACAGACACTTCCTATGTCCTCACAAACACTACAGAATTATGAAAGGTAAGATGGAGGATGGTTCCTCAAATCAAGCTCATATATTCCTAGATTTACCTCAGTATACCACAAATGGGAATCAAAAAACAAACCAAATCCAAACCAACCAATCAAACAAACTCCACCCAACTCTAAAAAGGTTTTGTTTAATTACCACTTTCAAGTGCCATTACAAGGGAGAAAAATTTTGTAGTTACTCCATCAAGATAATGAGAAATTTTAATAATGTTTGGATTCTCCTTTACCCTGGATTCTTCTGTGTTACACACTCCCAGATTGGATCAGAGTGCTTCAAACACACATGATACAAAATAGAGGCTGACCAGTAAGATTGGTATGTATTCACTGTGCATGTACAAGCTCAATACATTCCTTTTAGCTGGGTGAATCCTGAACATGAATCAGAATATGCATGATGAAAACACAAGAAAGCACAAAACTAACACGATAGCCTGCAATCTGAGCTTGCTTCTAGGTCTGTTTGTGAGTTTTAATGCTGAATTCTACACAGACAATTGAGATGCTCTACCAACAGTACGTTTCCATCTGAGTCCTTTCACAATATAAGAGAACGAATACTATATTTCTCATTCTCTTTGAAAGGCTGATGAGATACCATGCTTGCAAATTCTGTGTAATGAGGCTAAGGGTAGTCTGTGACGGTCATTTTGTTTGTAAGGGTACTTGAAGAGAAATTTCAATTGGTCTAACTCAGTAACTGCAGTTTCCACAGCATCAATTTGCTCATATTTCTCTCACAAAGAATCAGCATCACCAAGGACACATTGATCTCGCACACTCACAGAATGTTCTTTTAGGAGCCGCTGAGAGGAGAATTTAGGGCCAAGTTTTGGTTTTTTTTGTGTGGTTATCTTACAAACTATTATTGTCTTCCAGGTTTTCCTGTAGTGTTCCTGTTTGTCTATCCACATTGTCTGCCTCTTGTCATATATTTTTCCCCATGACTTGCTCTGGGACAGGATCATCTTGCTTTCACAGAGCTTAGCTCAATTGAGTCCTGACCCCTGATGCAGGGTCTGAGTGCTGAATATCATAAGAAAGAGTCAAAAACTTCCAGGTGCTATTGCTTTACCATTGACTGAAGTATCAGGCAAGTCTCTGCAGCAGTTCTTCTAAAAATAGGAAAAATACCATCATTTTTAGAGCAACGGCAATTACTTGTTTCATAATCTGCATTTTAGACCTGCAAGATAGCTAGAGGAATCAATTCTTATTAAAAGAAATATTTTTAACTCTGCAGATGTGAAAGGAAATAAATGCTGACCAGGAGAGATAAGATAGATGGATTATTCAGACAAGACAGATATCTCCAGATAAAAAAGGCTTCATGAAATCTGGTCTTGACCAATCCAGGAACTAATCAAAGCAGTCTTTAAACCTTTGAGAGTATACAGAGGACAAGAACAAGAAGAAAAGAGAAAGAAGGAATCACAGAGTGATTGTTGAAATCACAATCCACTCAAGTCCTGGAAAGATTCTAGAGCAAATAATAAAGCAAATAACTTTCAATCATTGGAATATAACAGTGATAAAATGAACTAGAAAAAGAACATAACAAGTCAGCTCAAGTTCTGTCTTTGATGGATTAATAGGTTCAGTAGGTAACAGGAGAGCAGTAGATGTATTTCAGCTTGAATAAGAATTTTGCCACCTAGCACACAACTATACAAAAGTTAATGAAATAAATAGTTTAAATGAAAACATCACAGACTATGTTCACAACTGACTGAAGAACATCTATTGGTGATTTGCTGCTGAAACAATTGAAATATGAAGTATCTTTGAAGTGTTTGTACTGGAAATAATTTTTGTTTAATGAATGATTTTACAACGGAAAAAGAAAGGCAAAAAGTGTGCAGATAGCAATCAAGTAAGGAGCTACTGCAAGTAGATTCAAGACCTGGTCCTGTCCTCTAGGACTCTTGAGTAGTATGGAAATAGTGGGATATAATAAGGTGATAAAGCACTCCAGAACAATCACTAAGTCCAAAACTAGAAGACAAACTTTGGTAAAAATTACTTTGAAGTATTACACTTGGAGGAAAACAAATCATGGGTGCCAAGATAACCAGGAAGAGAAACACATGATCTTCTTTTTGCCTCATGGCAATTTTAAGCAACTGCGTTAATGGCAATTGCAAATAGGGCACAGTGAATTTGGAGATGCTATAACGATACAGTAATGACAGTCTGTTGGCCTGCATAGCTTCAGAGATGCATGCACAGAACACCAAAAACCTCCAGCCAGTCACATCTAAGAAGGTGTTATGTCGGCAAATTCCCTGAGAAAGCACATCGCAACACCACCCGGCATGAAAGCACCAACTAGAGAAAACCAGGATAGCCATCAGAGCATACAGGAAGGAAACTTTTTACAACAATTAAATTCATTTAAGTAAAGACCCATTTGATGCTGTGAGGGGAAAAAAAAATCCACCTGAAAACCTCTACAAGGTAAACTTCCTACACAATTGGGTTTTGTTTTCCCTGTTTGGACATTCAATCTGTCATCACAATGTCTTCGAAACCTTGTTTACAATGAAGACAAGTTACAATGGAGCAAAGGAGATAAAAGTTGGTGACAGACAAGGTCCAGAAAGGATTTTTATAAGCTGAAATCAATTTTATCTAGGAAATCAGTGAAGAATCATATTGCGAACTAATTCAAACCATACTTTTTTTTTTTTTTCAAACATATCTGAATATTTTGGAATAAAGGGAATGGTTCTAGGCATTCATACAACTAAATTGAAATTATAGTCAGAAGTTACAGGAGTACTAAAAAATTATTTCTTTTGCTATTTTCCAAATAGTTTGCTGAATTTTCCTCTCAGATATGCACTGCCATGTGGCAGGAGAAAAACCAAGGCTGACTAGAAGTCTGAACACAGGGCTGCTTGTGAGGCCACATGTGAGAAACATAGGTTACACTACGCTTCGCTTTTGGCATCTCAGAAACTTGTCTGAGTGAACATACCTGCCAAAAGTTACATTAGAAACAAGGTATCTTGTGTCTGTGCCAACATATTTCCCTTCAAACATGGAAATAACTTACCCCACGTGTCTGGCCCTCACCGATGCTTTGAAAGCCGAAACATATCTGCTGCAAATTAATTTGAGTTTTTGCTTTGGATGGAGGGACCAGTCTGCTGACTTGGTGGTATTTGGAGCATAAAGTGGGAGACTGAGAGAACTGGATTTGTCCAGACTCGAGAAGAGAAGGTGAAATGAGATCTTATGATTTTATTCATGTGCTTTATATAACATGTGCTCCTAAAGGAGACAGAGCCAAACTTCTGGAGGTGCACAGGAAAGAGGCAATAAACACAGGCTGCAACCAAGAAAATTCCAATTAGATACTAGGAATTTTTTTTCATCATGAGAGTGGTCACAGACTGGAACAGGTGCGCAGGGAGGAAAAGGAGTGTCCATTCTTGCAGGTGTTTAAAACCCAACTGGACACAGCCCTGTGCAGCCCAAGTTATCTTTGTAGCTGGATCTAATTTCAAAGTTGGATCTGCTTTAAATATGCCTGTTGGACCAGGCAGCCTCCAAGGCTGAGTTATTCCCTGACAGAGAGAGCTGCTGCAAGGCTGCTCCCTTAGAAAAGTGCCTCACAAGAAACAGGGCCTGATCTTAACAGCATCAACAACAAAGCATCAACTTTTAGATGCTTCTCTCTGGCCCCGTATGCCAGCGGGTAATTAAGAAGGATTATTGGATTGCAGATATTCCCCAGAATGTGTTGCGCGTTCTATCAATGCACAAAAACTTTCTGTAGTTGTATTTTCTCAAATGGGAGTTATTCCTTCATGAGTGCTTCTTCAAACACTTTACAAGAAAAGGAACATGCAGGCCTTGTTTTTTTACCTTGTACTGACAGAAGAGAGACACCCTCTCACCATGCTTGCACTAGAATATAACAACTCTGAGTTGGTTTTATTTTTCTGTGTGTATGTTTGCTTTTGTTTTTAACATCCCTAAAAGCTTCCTAGCATTAGAACTAAAAAACAAGCAAACAAACAGAAAACCCAAACAGGATCTGAGCTTCATGTTACATTTGTATCCAGCATCTGCACTCTGATCTCAACAAAACAAGGGTTTTGTTTAGAATTAGTCTGGATTCTAAATAAACGAGTGAAGAGTTAGAAGATGCTCTTAAAGCACATACAAACCACACATTAAATAAGACACTGCACAGGACTTGGAGATTTTGCTTTAATACCCAGTTCTGCATGAAAACCCTAAAGGAACTTGGCCAAGATACTTTGTTTTTCTCTGTCTCGCTTCTCTCCCATAAAAAGGAAAACGCTATCACCTTTTTGCCACTCTTTGACTTTCTGAATACACACGGCTGAAAATCCCACAGGAAAGGAGCTCTGTCCTATTACATTATGAACTCACCAGCAGTCAAGTTATCAAAAAAAAAAAAAAGCATGACTAACATATGGTGAACAGAAAGAAAGAAAAAGAGCAGGTACTCCCTTGCAAGTATACTATGGATTTGGTTTAATTGAAAAACTGGTTACTCTTGGAGGGTGAAGGCTTTTCCCACATCCTTATGCAGCCCTGTCTGTCTGTTGTGCCATCCAGATTGTGTCCATATGTCCACAACAAAAATCTTCCTCCAGGATAGCTTCTTTTACAAGAAACAACATTTCCCACCTCTCACTGAGATCCAGATTTAGAAGCACAACCCCCAAGGATCTGTATGAGGGATCTCATGGAATCTAAGCTGGTGGCACTGAAAGCAGACACCTGACACATGAGGAGAGGACGCGGTGCCACGTGGAGCCACATGGTCAGTTTGTCTCATCAGTTTGCATAAATCTGTAGAGCTGGCTTTGGATTCTAAATCAAAATGCCGCATGCAGGTAACATTTTGCAGAGTGTAAACGTAAGCATTTAAATTTATGCAAAAGGCCGAGCAGGCCTCAATGCTGTTTTGGTTTCCAGAGTTCTTGAGAACATTCGCACTCAGGCCTTATGGTGAAGAGGTTCTCCAATCTTCCCTCAAAGCAAGCCTTCTCCTTGTCTGTCTGTACATTCCTAGACATTTTATAATCCAAGCTCTCACACATGCTATCTGGAAGCAATGGCCACAGAAAAGGCTCTCCTGCCAGTGTGTCCTGACTAACAGAAGAGTACAAGTCCTTCATTGTTGCCCAAGCATCCTATGTCAATACAATAAAATCACTGTCTTCTGTACTCAATGTTACATTTGTTTATGATTACAATGTTTATTTCTTGCTGTGAGACTATAACTCTGCAGGCTTTCTTCTGTTCAAATACATTTTACCACCCTCACCCTGTAATCCTTTTCCCACCCCTCACCCACTTCTCAACTTGTTGCCAGAGCAGGAAAATTCTTTTGTACATATGCAAAATAATACCATGTTTCTTTTTTAGAAGTATTAATATTTGGGTTACAATGGCATGCCTGTGGTGACAATGTGTAAAAAAATAAAAAAAGTATTTATGTGCTTGCTTTACATAATTTAAGCAACTTAGGCAAAACCAGTGGGAACAGCTGTGTATAATTTTTATCGGGTTGGGATACTACTGCAAGCACCACAAAGGTCAGGAAACAGAGGTTTCATCCCAGCTCCTCTCCCTTGCCCTGTAATTCTGCAGCAAGTCTGTTTTCCTACTCGTGCCTTCCAACCCAAGACAGAAAATACCCCGTGATCTTTTTTCCAAAGTGCTCTGAAACACACAGATGGATCAATTCAAGTACATCATTGGTGTAGACTGAGATAGCTATGATACTCCAAAGTTTGCCGTGTGTGGGCCTTTCCACTTAAAGGACAAGGTCTGTATGGGAGAACCAGTTTGTTTTCAAAGTTTCCACCACTGAGCCTTTTCACAACTCAGTGGCACCCACCAGAGCCCTGCAGAGAGGGGCAGCCAAGGAAGCTGCAGAAACCTTCCTCCATGGGCTGCTCTGCCCAGCCCATAGACCTGCTCCTTCCTTGGGCTCGTGCTCCACAGAGAGAGAGGAGGTGGCTGCAACCTCACTGCTTACTAAGAATTATTTTCCTCTAAGTAACACAATTCCGTAATACAAAAGTGAGGCAAAGCAGCCTCCCCGGTGCCTGCAACAGCGTTAATGCAGTAAGAAGCGTCCTGTAGCACAATCAGCTGCTCCAGAAAGGATGCAGGATGCAGGGCTGTCAACACCTATACCAGTGAAAATCCACCCTCCATTAGACTCCTGCCAGAGCAACAATAAAAAAGTTTTCTGCCATTTCCTATGGGAGTGATAAATCTCGTCTCCCTGGAGAGGTTTGTGATAAAAGTCCGACTGGGGTTGGGATGAAAGTAGCCGCCAGGTTCTAGCTGCTCTCACAATACAGACTTCGTCTAACGTGCCGTAGAGCAATACAACCTGCAATATATCTAAAATAAATATTTGGCTAGTTCAATAACTATGCTGAAAGGCTCCCTATCTTTATTATACCAGAAACAAATGCATAAATCACCTGATGTTATATCTCTGAAGAAACTTCCTTTAGCTGGGGCACGAGGAGGTGATTCACAGCTGTGAGTTGGAGTAAAGGGGAGGAAGTCTGTAAAGTAATTTTTAACAAAATTATTAAAAAACAAACAACAAGCAACAAACCAAAACAAGCAACAGAATCATTTGCTTATACTACAAAGCTTTCTAACAGGTGAAATTCAGCGGCATATGAAAGGACAGGTGCAGAGATGCACCACAGCTCTGAGGGATCTTCTAATAATGATAACATCTTTACTAGAAAGGACAAAGTTCATCCTTTTCTGTTAAAGATATGCATGCCATACCAGTGCAACTTAAATAATCATAGCTAAATATTGACTATTTGTGGAACAGCTTTCATTCCTGAACTCTGCAAGATATACCCATGTAACATGGCACCACACTAGCTATCAGACACGAATCTTCATGAAGAAACAGGGTAAAATTGTGGATTCTTGTCTGCCTTGGCTCTTTCTGCCTCCATTGGCAAGGAAAAGTTTAATCATGGTTTGAAAGAAAGACACTACTCTGGAGAATTTGCTTGGATATGGGTAAGAAAATAATCAGCAGCTACATTTCTATTTTTTCTGCCTAGCTCTTGATGTAAAACTTATTAATGAGGGCAAGTAGAAAAAAAAAAAAAAGACAGCACAAAACCACAAAAGACTGACCCAAACAACTTGAAGGCTTTGTGAATAAGAAAACATCCAATATTTGCACTTAGAAATGTTGAAACTTCTAAGTGGCAAGGGAACTGTGACTTATACAGACATTGATGCTAATTCACAACCACCTTGTCTGGTGACTTTGTACTGGTCATGCAGTTAAAATCACATCTATAAAGACATAAACCTAGAGAGATATGAAGACATATGAATCCAGACTTATAACAGGTTGGAATAAATAACCTTATTGCACTAGAAAACAAAACAAGCAGCGCAACACACTAAGCACAGCTTTTACTTGTCACAAGCAACAAGATCTATACTTAATGTTGTTTCATTGCTTTATCTTAATTCTCCAGCCTGGATTTCTTATTTTCAGATGTTATTGCCTTTTCTGTTGTCTGCTGTTCTGATTTTTAAAACTATCTTTGAAATAAATCTTCCCTAAGATTGATTTTCATTAATCATTTATTATTTATACATAGGCTGGCCTTACTGATATTTTTATTCTATGTTGTTACTTATTTAACATCTCGTGAGCAGTCTTGAGCCATCCCATCTTTCACATGCTCTTGCTTTGTCTTGTGCAGGATTGCAGTTTCTGTACTGCACTGTTCTGCCTGCTGTTTTTATGTTTCACAATAAGGCAAGCTAAGAGTTAAAAACTTATCTAGCTTTGAGTTAGTGAAATTTCATCTTCTGTTTGCATTTCTAAGGGTCGGATTGTTGGGGTTTTTTGTTTTGGTTTTTTTTTTTCATCCAACATACTCTTGGACTCCAGTGTCAGACAAATATTTTCAATAACTATACAGTGCACATTTTTTAATCTAATAATCGAAGAATCCTTCCTCCAGAGGAAACTGTGTCAGAGCAACATACAGGATTACTGACAGGATTTGTTCTGTTGCAGTGATCTGGAGATTACATATCTTAGTTGAGGAACTTAAGCACTATCCTCTCTAATTTTCCAGGACAACGCTGGGCAAAGTTAACCATAAGGAAGTAGTGTTCTAACATACTGCTTTGAACTACCAGATATTTGGCCAATAGTTCCTTTCGTTAGCATTGTGACCGGTCAGAAGCGTTAACACGATATTGTACCTCGCAGTAAAAGGCAGTGAAAAAAGCAGACTACTCATTTTGCTTATACCTTATTTTAGAGAGCTTCCATGGAATCAGCCAGTGCAACAGAAGGGTAAGCAAAGTCAGGCACACAGATTAAGACCAGAGATACAGGAAACAGGCGATATCAACTCAAGCATCGAGTCACAGCACACAAGCAGAGAAGCGGGTCAGAGGTATTTGTGGGCCCCTTATTCACTAACTCTACTGTTTTAAATAATGGAAATATAAGTAAAAGATGGATGCAAATAACAGGAGATGAAAAGCATGGCTTTGTTTTGAACAGAACAGAGATTCTCTTCCCCTGTTGAATTCCAGCTCATTCACACTACTGTATGTGAACTCACTGTTTAACCCGCTAGGACCACGGTGGGATCTATCAGACCACTGTTCCCCTAACACGGCCTTTTTGTAAGTATGGGCACCACATCAAAGCTGAGGACAGCAAAAGAGTGCCATTGAATGAAAAGGATTTCAACATATATATAAGGATTGTTCTCATGTAAAATCAGAGAATAATTAGTTTGAAAAGCTAGAGGAAAAAGGTCCCTTTAATTTTCCAGCATCATCTAAGAGGCACCCTCCAGCCCTCATTAGACCACAATCAGGGTCATGTAACTGCAGGCCATTTACAAAACCACTGAGTCAGGAGTTCTATTACAAAAGAAACAACACTGGAACAGAAAATAATTAGTTTATGGACTTAATTCAAAATTTTCCAACCCTCTTCATTTTGGGGAAAAATAGTATGGAAATGTATTAACCACAAATAAAATGCATTAACCATGAACATCAGATCACGTTTTCTGTGCAGGAAAAATACAGCCTTTGGTTTACAATTAGAGAAAACTCATAGATCACATACACATAGCAAACATATGTCAGGAGGAACTGAGGATGCCCTTAATAAGATGGAAATTTTTTGGCACTTATTAAAAGTTCTTGCCTTAGTTTATTCCACTCTAGCCAAGAACTGGAGCCATTTGAAGCCTCATATTAAAATATCTCACATCACACAGTAATCACTTGTTCCTCTTATCTTTGTGTTGTAATTAACATATGTAGAACTGTTGAGATTTCAGAACATTCAACAATTTTCATTATTAACAGCGCAAATAATTAGGAAACAATTACAAAGACAAACAACAGCATAAAAAAAAGCAAGTGTAAGTCTGTTCCTGACAGTTGCAGAGATACAATTTTAATGTTTGCACTAAGTCTGTTGCCCAAACACTCAGGTATTTGACATATCTTTTGGGAATTTATCAAGTTGATGGATTATGACTTTCTGATGTTGAAACAATGGATTATTTTCTACATTTTCGTGTACTCTTGCTGGAAAGTTCTTGCCAACACCATACAAGGCATACTACATCCTAAAACAAATTAGCATTTACAATGTTATTTGTTTATTAAGAACGATGCTTTTAAGTTTAGAAAACTGCAAAAGGCTGATCTATGGTAATCATTTCCATCAAGTTACTCTGCACATAACAGAAAGGAGAAACCAATGGAGATTAAGTGAAAGAAGGGCCAACTTGCATTCTAACAGACTTCACTGTAAATCAGTCCTCTGACTCAAGGCCAGTTATTTCAGATCTTTACTCCACACAGCTGAGCGCCTAGAAACTAGCAAGTCTTGCCTAAAGGATTTTCTTTTAATTTGAAAACACATGGAGTTTAAAGCATATAGGTATGACTAGGGTAGATTACTTCCTCTCGTAAAATAAAATACACCTTTCACTAAAGTGCCCATGGCAGTTTCCCAGGTACCAAAAAGAGAAGAGTTGAGAGTGGACCAGTCCAGCTGTTATGAATAATTACAGAACAGTTCAATCCCAAAATTTAAAAACTTTGGATTAAATTTCAAATGTAGGTATTGAAACTATTCTCAGTGTATATTCATATCTGGGATGTAGAAATGAAGGTTTTCCTTTCACTTGTTCACACCTCTGTGTTTAACTTACGCAGCATGCAACACCAGTCTACACATTTGAGACAATGTTGGAGCTCCTACATGGCTACCAAGTAGAGGAAAAAAAAATAATTACTTACTGAATTTCACTGATATTATCAGCAAATTGCAAGGGATAAACTGAGCCTCCATTTCAATTATCGTCTATCCAGCTGGAAAATAAACCAAACTCTTGTTACTGTTTAAATGGAGTTTTATATGGGATACGTTATGTGCAATTCCTGAGGCTGCATGAGCCAAAACAGGTGTTTCTGGTGGAACACAGGAGAGCTCCCACCACCAGCCATTCAAGTGCAGATGTAAACTATCAAATAAAAAGTTGATCGATATATTCTCAAGGCATTAATACTTTTCTCAAATAGGACTTTGTTTCTTGTACAGCATACTGCAGCATAAGCAGGTCCAATATCAGCTTTCCCACTTTAGTAGAAATTCTAACTAAGCTTATGTATTTTAGAAGGTTGGATGAAGCAATCAAATATATTGGGTCTATTTCAGTGAAATACTTGCCTGGTAATTTTATTTCCCCATATTGCAAAAACGGGCTTGCTTTGCGAAAATTTAATCGCAGCAGAGTTGCCCACAAAAGTTCACCCACCATGCTTTACTCTATATTCCCACGCTTTTTAATATTTGTCATATTTCATCTTTTAATGCAAACCTAATGAGAGCATATTGGAACACCACAGAACCAGGCTCATAAGAATGTGGTCTTGAAATAAAACGTACAACAGAAGGAGCATTGTATTACAGCCTCTGTTAATGTTTTAATGGTTGAGAGATTTCCAACATGTTGGCAGTGTCAGGACAAACCAATTTAATAAATTATTAACACTAATCAAACATTTTTATGATGGCAGTCAAAACTTCCTTGGCAGTTAAGGTTAATTCTGTTGAAGTTTGACAAAGATGTTGCTGTTTGATGGAAACCGCGTTTGAAAATATAGACTTCTTCAAATCAAAACCTTGCAGTGTACTGAGCAGAAATGTTTAGGCAACATGTCCTGAAGTACCTAAAAAACCCCTGAAGGCAGGGCTGCAGCCTCTATGGGCAACGGCAGCACCAGAGCTGACAAACGATAGCGAAATGTAAATTGATTACAGCATATATAATTTGCCTGCCACTACTTGGGAAAGGATATAGAGAGACTGTTATTGGTAAGAGAGAAATCTCGGGCTGTTGAGGGGAGAGCGCTAAATCAATATACAAAGAAAAACTTGGAATTCCAGGCACTTGACAAGAGGAGTAGAGAGAAAAATAAAGAATCCTGCCAGTTTTGATATATTAAACTTTGGAGAAAAGGTATTTTAAAGCATCCTTTCATTCAAAAGGCAACCAACAATAACAACGCCAGACAACACCACCGCATTCTCCCTCCAGCCCCTCTAGCCTTGCCAGCTAGCTGGAATCCAGCACAGCAGAAGCTAATGAGGGGTATGGATTAACAATACAATGTTTCTCAGGCCTTTCTTGGGTCTCCCCTGGGGCACCCAAAGTCTATACATCATCAATCTACTGCAAATTGATGTAGTCAGCCTGTGACAAGGGTCAGGTTTCCAGGACCAGCTACCAGGCATGATCTAGTCATTTTGAGTTATCCAGACAAAGCTCTGTTCCGCTGAGCTCTGGCCATATAAAATCCACAGCTCTCCAGGCTTTCAGTGAGATGAAATCAAACCATAGAGCCCTCTCTGTTCTCCTCTATGCCTGCTGAGAAACCAGCTCACCTTTCTGAAGTAACACTGTTATTATTTTGTGCTCACTTACAGATCATGAACAAGAAAAACATGTGCTAACCCATCAGTTTCTTAATAATAATAATAATTACTGTTCTTGCTTGTTGTATGCTAATTATAAAAATAATAACCAGAATACACACACACATATATATTTTTGGTATATGAAAACAATGATGAAAAATGTGCTTGCTGATGCAGGTTTCTAAGTAAGAAATAAGTTTCATTGGAGTATCAAAAACTTTTGTTTGCCTACAATATTTTGTCCTGAATAATCACATGTGGGATCTTGCCTTTATCCAACAGCTCAGGTGCCACAGATTTTCCAAATACTTCATGGTTTAGTTTTACACATGAAAATTTGTGCTGGTGTTCCCGTAGTTTAGCTGAAGTCTGTGGATTTCCATGCAAGCCTGGTGGCAAGTGTGCCTTGACTCACAGCACTGCAGCCTTGTCAGCTGCACCCAAAAGCATCCATTCAGAGGTGAGGAGACTCAAGAAACAGAGTACACAACACATGAGAAAAACGAGATCTTCTGTCAAGAATACATGTGCAGTCCAAATTAAAGTAGATTTAAATCAATAGAAAGGCCCCTGTTAATTTCAATGGCTTTGCTGGCACTCACATTTCTACAGAAACTACAGCAGGTAGGATTTTCACAATACCTATAGGTTTAGCACCACCTAAACTTACAACTAATAGTTCTTCCTGAAGAAAGCTTTCATGGCTGTTCATAGAATTATAGCTGAATATTATCCTGAGTTGGAAGGGAACCACAACGATCACCAAGTCCAGCTTCTGGCCCTGCTCAGGACAGCCCCAAGAATCATACCTTAAGCCTGAAAGCATTATCCAAACACTTCTTGAACTCTGAGGTACTGATCTGCCTCAGAAAAATAAAAATAAAAAATAAAAAAAAAACCCCAAAAAACCCCAGGCTGACATATAGAAAAAAAATCAGATTCTTGGATCCCAGCTACCTATAATATGGCAGATTACTGAGGCATCCAATATACTCAAGTTAGCTTTAAATATTCAGAGCTACTTGTGGTCCAACACAGGTGTGAACTACCAGGAGAAAACAGAGTTCATTCACGAATGAACTTAAATGAAATTCAAGATGTTTGCTACTTAAGTTTCTATGAATGTATCCCATTAATATATTTTAGAAGGTCCAAAATGTCCAGAAAAATGTCCATCCTTGCAAATCCTAGGCATTTATTAACAAAACCAAAATCCTCAAATTAATTTCATGTTTTGTCTGCTCGAAATGGACAACAAGCTTTGAAAAGCAGGCAAAAGGACTGAGCAAGCCGCTTGTGGTATGAACATCTGATGAACATTTGCTCATATTTATTCATGCAAGCTTTTGGAATTTCTCAGTCATGGATGGTCTTCCAAACACAACGTCATGCATATGAATGTGCACGAAAAGCAAACAGAAATATGCACTAATACCTTGTAAGTAACTTTGGGGCTTTTATCTGGTAGATGCTTGCAAACACTTTGTTTCATCATTCAGTCAAATTTTTCACGCTGCTGGCAAACTTCTACAGGGAAGAAAAAAAAACACCAACCAAACCAAAATCTCTAAATTGCAGGCAACCTCAGTTCTCATTTTCCACAGCCCCTTTGCGCAGCTTGAGTAAGTTGCTAAAACATAATTATGTGTATAAAAATTTGGCTTGAACTCAAGAAGTTTCCATGATCTCTCACAATGAGCTCCTGCCACATCCACTTTCTTGAAGAACCAACATTTAAGCCTTTTGAGGTTCCCAAAAAGGAATGCTTTTTAACCTTCGTTTACCTGTCTATTGTTTTACACCTTTGCCTGCGTGGGTGCACACACATTCACCTTTAAGGGCCTGTGTAGTAATTTAGGAACATATCTCATCAGTTAAAAGCAAAGTGTCAGTTTAAGCTGATATAAATGGAAGCTTGGACAGAGGATGATTGCAGCTCTTTCTTGTAGTATACTACCAGTCATAAGTGATTTTACTGAAAAATTTTGCAAGTCTTTTGATTTATTCTGTGCTAAAGACAAAAGCTGCATTCATATTACTATAGCTCATTGCTCTTGGTGATATTATTTGGAGGGGACTCTTTTAAAACAGCTGATAATATAAAATGAATATACATTTTGGAGGGAAGCATCAGCACTTTATAGAAGTACAGGTTCACCTGAAGTGATCCATAAGTTTAAGTTGCCTTCTTTTTCTTTTTTGGTTGTTAAAAACTACAAGGAGGAACAAATTTCCGCTTCAAAAAGAATTATGGGCAAGATGTGCTCAACACTAAAAAGCTAAGAAAATAAAAGGAGAGATACCCTTTAGAAAATGTTAGAGAAATCACTAATTATCCCTTTAAGTACTGAACTGAGGGTATCATTAAGATACGCCAGAGGAAAGAATTTTTCAGGTGTCTCAATTTGTGGGTGCAACTGGTGGCCTGTTCAAATTCTGCCTGTACATGGAAGTCTGTGGAATACATGTCCCCTGAATGAGCTCTGCACTGCTGACCTGCATTCTAAATCTCTACTGCAGCTTCACCACTGCTGAGAGTGCTTGCTAGCTTTGATCAGTAGTGAAGGGTGGAAGCAGAAATTCTGATTTCCCAGCTGGAGGAAATTTAAATCACCATCCAGACACGGAATTTTACCTATCATAGCACCAATCAGAGCACATCAGCACCAAACATTTCCTCCATCTAGAACATTTGCCTTCACTCCTCCTCCTGACTGTGGCAACACCTCCTACACAAGTAATCCCTACAAGAGTGGAAAATCTTGCAGCAGCTATTCCCTTGGAGGAAAGCTATTAAAAACCTGGCCTCCAACCTCAGACAAGCTGCTCTAGTACAGGTCAAAGATTGGCTCTGGTCTGACTGCTCTCTACGTTATTGCTTTCTTCTTCCTGTGCTAAAGCTGAACCCAGATGCTGTTCAGTGTAAGTCAGCTTTTCACCAATAACAAACCAGAGTGGCTTGTCTGTGCAGCACACTGCAGAGGAGTTTCTAACACTGTTTACAGCAAAGTTCACTATTCCCCTCTCAGTACAATGCAGCTGCTCTTTCAACTCTAAAGGCTCCTGCCCTTCTTTGCTCCTCTTCCCATCTATCTCTGTTTGGCTGCTTTTGCAAGGGCAGACAAGAGCTACATGCCCTCTTCTGAATCTCTTATATTTGGAGAACAAAATACCTTCCCCCATCTAAGAGAACTGATGTACGCTGCTGGTTTCGAACTTGTAAAATATCTCTCTGTTGAAACAGCTGCTGAATAATTTATATTTCTTAGAACCAAGCTGAGAATATGTACATTTTGCTATGATACATACAGTATAGCTGTTTTTTCTTCCTTTCCATTGCCATCTTGTTTTCCACTTTAAATTTCAATGTAGGAGATTCTGAACACTTCAGAGCCTGGGAAAATTATTTGGGTTTGGAGAGTGAGAGAGAAGGAGGGTGCAATTTATTTGTGAGGGTTTTTGGGGTTTTTTTTAATGGAAGGAAAAAATCCTGAACAGCTTGCAATTAGCAGCTCTGAAAAGTTGCAGTTTCTTCAATGGCACACAGCATGCCAAGAAAACCTACAAGAGATTCCTCAGCTTAACATGCCTGGAGCAGGATCCAGTTCCTCTAAATCAAAGCACAGCTCACACTAACAGTTGCAGTATGTTAGTGGCTGGATGGCTGCTTTATGAAGAATTATAAAGTGACACAGCAGTCTGGCTGAAAAAAACACACACCACGCTTTGAAGTTTTTAACCACTAACTTCAAGAGGACCAACAGAAACCTTCCTGTTTTTATTGCAGCCTCTCTGTCATCCCTGCCCCTGCTCCCTCCCCCCTCTCCCACTGCTACATGGGGGACTGTTATCTTTCAGTCGCTTTGTAAGCTTGACTTGTTTACAGACTGAATGTCTCTGTTTATAGGCCTCTATCAGAGAACAAACAGGGCAAGTGCGACTTCCTAGGACCTGAAATGCGATGCCTTTTCCTCTTGGGCAAAAGCAGGAGTGGCAAGGGAGGGGGAAATGAAGAGGAAAAGAGAAATCCTGTAATTGTCCTTCTTGTCCATCTTCCCTCCAGGACTACCGTACACACCTCTGTGGTGCAAAGGTATTTTAAGAGGCAGCTGCTTAAGTGTATGCTTACCAAAACTCCATGAAAATGCACAGCATTTCACAGTCTTGCAAAAACTAGGTCCATTTCAGAACCTCCAACAGTAAAATCAGTGCTAAATAATGGCTTCTCTTAAACTCCCTGTTTTTAGAGTTCTTTATTATAGATCCATTTGGTGTTTATTTGGGGAATCTTAAAAGCTTCTACCATACTTTACTGGGGACATTTAAAGGGTGTCAATGGGGTAATTATAAGCATAAACACTATAGTGATGAAATTTTAGGGACCATTAAAGGCATGATTTTGTATATTCAATCTTATCTTGAAAAATATTTTACCTCAGGCAAAACCCTAGTCCAGTCAACAAGAATAGTCCTTAATAACGTACTGAAATGACATGGGAGTCAGTCTGCTTATATTGCTAATGGCAGATTGCAGTTCTCAATAACATTCAGATTATAAACACCCCAGAGGAGGCAAGGCTTTGTCCTTACTAAGGGTGTCTTACTTTTACACTGGCATTTTTTATTTTAATTGTAGGATTCACTTTTATAGGTTTCTCATTTCAAAAGACTTGCTTTTGCACAAACACACGCTGGAGAGCATGAGGACATTTTAAGGAGGGTACAAAGGGTCATATCACATGATAGTACTTTATGGTGAGACACCGGGCCAGCCAGTTTTGAAGCTAGCTTTGTCTATGCTTTCCCTTGGAGGTTGTTTACCCAAAGAGACTGAAAACCTTTTGAACTAAAAGAATAAAACAAAATAATGAAATTTAAGCTGTTAACTCTTTAAGCGTAACCCCTTCCAAATAATTAGATCTGACAGGACAGAAGAGGTTAGAGTTTTCATGTAGCTCTTCCTTCAACAGCTGTGCTCACACGGGTGGGACCTTAGGGCAGTGGTGCTTGGTTACACAGCCAGGTTACTCTCAGCAGCAGCAATGCCCAGTCCTCTCTGGGTCCTTCCATCTACTCCAAGCCCTGTCTGCTCCCTGTTCCTCACAGCTGTCTCTGAGTCAGAGCTGGCTCTCCAATCCCTATGATCCCCACAATGCCCTCAGCAGCACCCCCGCAAGCTCCTCTCCCTCTGAGGATACCACTGCACCACCCTGCTTTTTACTGATGGATCACATGCCTTGGCAGACCAGAGAGAAGCAAACGCTGCTGCTGCACACACCTCTCCTGTGCACGGGAACAGACAGCCCAGTACGAGCTGCGTCTGCTCAAACGGATGATCTTTCGAAATGAAAGGGAAAAATTGGTCTTCTTTAGAGTTCAGGTACAACTTAATCAGTTTAAACACCCAATTAGACATTACCTAAATGGTCCTGGTGTCACTCTTCCTGCTGGCAAGAGCAGAGTTGCTCCTCCTTAGCTGGCCTAGTCTGAAGACATCCAAGGGTACTGGCCTGTCAGTTTTCTCTCACAGCAGCAGGTTTGTCCAGAAGACACCCTGTGTCCTCCTGCAGGCAGCCAGCCTCACCAATCCTCCATGTGATCTCTCCGCTTTCAGGTCCTGCCTTGCAGGAAGTGCAGGCTTGTACCTTTGTCTGACATTTAACACCTGTGGGGCTTCCTCAGCACAGACTGTGGAAAGCTTTCTGTGAGATGTGGGCTTTTCCCTCTGTGGTCAGCTTACTCTGGAAGCTGTGGAGACCTGTGAGCTCAGGACACACCAATCCTTTCAAAAGCTAAGCAATGAGTAAGGAGACAAACCAGCCCTGCACAGAGCATCAAAGTCTTCTAGAGCAGCTCAGCATAAGGGTAAGACAGGGATTTGCAGCTGTTCTGTTTTGTTTTAAACTAAATTGTTTGGGCCATCCATACTCTTTCCAGTTTTTGTCTCATCTGAGAAAGACAGAGGAAATTAAACTATAAGAGTAGAAGGTGATTTTTTAATCATGACCACTTTCCCCCTAGAGACCAAAAGCATATATTTTAATTAATGGACTCTTTCCATTAATCATAAAGGGCACAGGAAAGATGCAAGAGAAGTTAAGATTTCCTCATCATGCTTCTTCCAGCTCTCTTCAGCAGTTTCTCATGGGGATGATGAAGCGATTTAACCAAACAAAAGACCTGGCTTGAATCCTGGACCAAAACTCACATACAAATTAACTTCTGGTTTTGGCATCCAGATATGATTAACTCTTCTTCTGTCCATTTTCACATGCTCCTCCTCTAAGATGGCTGAAAAAACACTTTAATGCTCAGCTATAAGTACAGAAGTGGGGCTAAATTTGAAACACATGCCTCTCTTTATCATGGCCTGCCAGGATCCATAGAATATCTCTCCCCTGGACCTTAGTATTGTCAGATTCTATTCTGACACACATAATTCTGTCTGTGCCAGAGGCACTGAACTTTATGTTATGGATTCTACTATGTAGGAAACACCGAGACACAACGTGACAGGATGCTTAGCCCTTCACGCAGCTCTGGTCTTTACCATGGAAGTCTGGCAAATCAGACAGTTCCATTTTTTTTTCTGCCGGTCTGAAAATAAAGCCTTCACAGCCCTGCATGGCTGAAGAAGAGACAATCTCATGCTATTCCTCATAGGTCTAAGGACAACCAAGACTGAACTCGAAGATACAAAACCATGTGAAATTTAGACACACTTATAAAATGCATGATACACTTATTTAATTTTCAGGAAAAAAAGTGAAGGGATATTTTAAGTCCCCAGTCTGAAAACAGGTAGTATTCAACCAGTACTATTTCTGTAGCTAACGAAAGTTCAAGACGTTTCACAGATGGACAAGAAAATTCACATCCAAGCCTTCACCTTTCCCCCTTTTTCTGACAAATTGTCTTTCCAGACAAGTTATCGCACTTGAATTCCCTGTGGGAATTATTCCCTCTCTGAAAGTACAAAGATACAGATGTAAGCATCAGCATCCACTGAAGAACCAGAGAAGTGCCAGGGCTGATACATCTCACACAGTGTAAAGGTGGGTGACTAAAGGTTGTATTTGACCTGGGTGGGGTGTGACTGAGCCCAGCTCTCCTGAACTCTGCTCCTGTCAACAGACACTGTAAACCAACAGGTTTTCCCTCTTCAGAGTCACCTCTGAGTGCTTGCACAGGGTGCACCACAAAGCAGGGCTCATGGGCAATTATGTTTCTGGAGTATATAATCATGTCACAAAAAGTGTAATTTTCTTCATTGTATGATTTCCTGAGCTACTTTGCCAGCACAGAGATGCCCAGCACAGAGGGAACTCAGGACCTGAGTTTTTCCCGAAAGCTCAGGTGCCAGCTGTTGCTTGTGTTCCCGAGCGTGTATCTACCGTGAAATTCAAGATCACGAAGAAGATCAAAGTTTTCACTCCACCAGTGGCAAATGGCTGGCACTACTCTGGGCATCGGGGCTGCAGGTCCCTTTCCAAAGAATGCCACCTACCTGTTCTGAGACCTCTGTGGATGTACCGTGTCCTGCAAGACCGATTTGTTCCCACATCTTGTGGGCTGGAGCTCTAGGGCAGGGCCGGCCCCAGCACCCGCACCCCCTGCCTACAGCTCTGCACAGTGCCTGCGACTCCATGGCTCTATTACAATGCAAGCACTAATTAACAGCCCAAGCAGGCTTTGTGCAACAGTTGCCAAGCCAAGTTCTTTGCCTTGAACTGAATCGCTCGCCCTGCTTAGTGTTTTAAGTTCGTTTACTGCAATGTAGTAAGGTAAATCACAGAAATTTTTAGAGGCACGACTCCACTCCACTAGCTACTTTGGAACAGCAACAAGTCATCATATGCTTGTCCCTCTGCTCTGATAAGCTTTGAACTTTAATAAATGATTAATCCTATTTAGAAATAACTTAGCACTGCCTTAACCGCATCGTTCCATGAAGTGTCACTTTGACATCCTCTGTTGTGTGCATTCACTGCAACTTTCACACGCTGTAAATTAAGGACATTTACACATGCAATTAGTGTTAAATAAATGCCTGAAGAGCTCCTTGGGGATTAAGCAATTAGATGGCATCATGGAATACCCTTTGTACTCAAAGCTTATGAAGAAAATCATCTACCCGTTCTGCACAAATTGCATACTGGGGTAACCATTGTGCTGGCAGGAAGTGCTGGGATGAATTGCCAAATGCAGCCTTGGGTTCATACACACCGTCTTCTCCCAGCTCTTGTGGCCCTCCCTCTTCTCTTA
Organism: Eulacestoma nigropectus; assembly: GCA_013397775.1. Lineage (NCBI taxonomy): Eukaryota > Metazoa > Chordata > Aves > Passeriformes > Eulacestoma > Eulacestoma nigropectus. The sequence continues at coordinate 1,645,170 of VZTE01005042.1, read as the reverse complement.
GAAGGGAAATTAATAGAGAGAAATTTGTGACTAGGATAGCACTTTATTATTAAATGATTCCCTCTGTTAAAAAAAAAAAAAAACCACAACCATAGGAATATAGGAATTAAGAACTTGAATTTTTAATATCATAGTTAAATTAATAATAAAAATATCTATCTAGGAAAAAAATACAGCTATGTACACACAGGCCATTTGCACAGCCTGTGATAATAGAGGCTTAATCCTTTCATATCCTAGCCTTTATTTTATGGCACATGAAAACTGCAGTCAGCTAATATGGCAAAGTATGCAAACAGTCTTAGATGGAGAAATACTTGGCACACTAGAGCACCTTGCAAATGGGAGTGTGTATTTTATATATCCACCCTGCACACACACCTAAAGCTTGCTGAAAATAACAGCAATCATTTACCCTGCCATGTATGTGGTTGCTATTCACCAAGACAGTTGATTAAACACCAAAATGTAGGTGCTGGGGGAGAAAAGGACAATAAATTTTAACATCTTGAAGATCAAGGTTAAAGTGAATCCAACTCTCATTAACACCCCTCATTCACAGGCAGCCTGGAGAAGAGGGGACACCTCACCCTGTAATTTTGTACCTAACTCATGGAATTAGAAACAAGCTAGAGCCGGGCACAAAACTCCAAATCAAACAAATAGACAGAAACAACAACAAAAAAATCAGTTACACCCTGAGCATTTAAGGCAGCAAAACTACATCCCCTCGATGCTGACACCAGGATAGGGCCCCCCTGCTCAGGGCACCGTGTCCTCCACCCCACCAAAAGGGTGGAGGACTCAAAAACTGTTCCCAGAGGTCATCCCCACAGCCATGCACCCTCCTTACAAAGAAGCCCATTGTAGCCAAAGAGCTTCCCGAAGCTGGTCAGTGCTGGGATACAAAGAAGGTGGTGTATGAAGAGAGCTAGTTGAGCTGCATTTCACGGGAGAAGAGAGGACCCTGTTTGGAGAAGAGTGGGATTTCTAAGTGCCAAGCATTAATAAAAAAAAAAAAAAAAAATCGGAACAAGAAAAAAAAAAAATAAAAACACAGCAAACCACCAAACCCCGAACAACACAAAACAGCTGCAGGGAAGTTGTTTTTCCACTTGAAGCGGCCCGTAGAAGCTGTTTAAAGGTACCCCTGCGGACGCGAAGTCAGCCGCCGCGGTCGGCGGAGTCCCAACCCCGGGCTGCCAGCGCCACCTTCTTGCCAAGGGGTTCAGCGGCAGCGCCGGGCGCGCCCGGGAGCGCGGGGGGGCGGCGGGACGGGCTCGGTTCGCACCGCCGGCTCCCCGCCTCGGGGGCAGGCAGAGCACAGCTGTACCCAGAGGGCAGCTTCGAACTCATGGGAAACCATGGAAAATGAGACCTAACCCAGCCTCCTCATTTAAAACAAAACAAAACAAAACAAAAAACAAACAAACAAACAAACAAAAACAAAAAAAAAAAAAAAGGAAAAGAAAATCGCAGTAAGTTTGTTCAATCATAAGCAAAACGTTTCTCCCACTCAAGTAAATTTTTCTATAGGTAAGCATCCCTACAGCAGCACTTAAAACTGACAAATATTAGTGAGTGTTAGAGGTATTTGTAGTCGTGTGTGTGTCTGGTAGAATGCTACGTTTGGGGATATAGTGTTTTATAATCTTCCCCACTCAGAATCAGGAATTCAAGTTAAATCAGTGAAGGGAAAACCAAAGGGCCATCAGCAGCTCCCTGGAAGAGAGGCTAAGCTCCTCCTCATGAATCCTTCAACCCACCAAGGAGCACCACTGAGGAGAGCCCATGGGGAGAGTTACTTCCTCTTCCTGTCATGGCTGCAGCTGGTAATGTTGTCTGTGTGAAATGAACTAGCAACATTAGAAAAAAAAAAAAAAAAAATCTCTTGAAGAATTTCAGACTGATGCAATGTGCCAAACTGATGTCCTCAGAGCTCAAATGCTCTGGTGACTTAGAGCTACAGCACTGAGCCAGTATCAGCATGGAAAAGATTCTGGTTTTTTGTCCTGAGGTACATCAAATATGATGTGAAAAGACGCAGTCCTTAGCATGTGAGAATGACTCCAAAGCCTCTCCAGTTTGCTTCTGTGAAGCAACCATCACCAAAGGGCTCTACTGATACCATCTACAGTTTTAAAAAGTCTAGTTCCTTGAACCATTTTGGATACTCCAGTCATTTGTAGTCTATATTTGCTTCAGTCACTGGATTGCACAAGTAATAATAGCCTACATATTTTCATACAGTTCCTTTTCCAATTTCTACCTGCAACGGATGTGAAAACAGCAAGGTCCCAAAGCAAAAGTATACTCTAAGTATTTCTGTTTGAAGTGTAGCTAGTGAGGAAACATACTGAAAAGAGCTTTTCTTTTACAATACAGTTTTGCATCAGATGATTCAGATAAATATCCCTGGATAATCATAAAAAATAAGGCCTTGAGCATTTCTTGACTTGCTATTCCACTTCTAACCTCAGGATTGCAGGGGACAGCAACTGCAAAAGGATGTGACCTTTTAATTGCATCCAGAAATCTGGAGTTTCCCTGTCCTGACTACATGGACTGCAGACATTTGACAAATGAGGAAGAGAAAAAGCAGAATCAAAAGGAAGTACATGTTGATCTGTATGCATACAGGAAAAAATAAAGGTTTTCCAGGGTAAATAAAGAAGTTTGCATTGAACTTTTTGTCAGAGTTGGTGTTAAAATCTCTCACCTATATGCTGAGCTCATCTTCCCAAAAACTGAAGCAACTTCTGTAAAACTGAATGACCTGTCTTCTGTTCTAAGAACCCACTGAGACTGCAGCCAGATTGGCACTGTTAGATTTTTGTATACATAAAACTTGCATATGCATTCACACCTCCCTGCAACTCACTGTTAACTACAGAGGGAGAAAAACGCAAATAGGAAAATACAAAGGCAAAGCTAGAGGACACTTGAAGAAACAAAAAAACAACAGCTGAGAATTTGTCAAATAAAAAAGGAAAAATGAGTATTTTCAACTTTCGAAAACTCTTGAGAACGTTGATTATTGTGAAACATAACTGTATTTCACATCCCACACCTTGATCTCAGGAACATTCAGTCCTGATGGGTTTAGCTGCTCAAGAAGTACCAGCTAAACTCTCCAGCGGGTGTGCAGGATGCATTCCCCAGGACTCCCCAGCAACTGGCCGTGATGCGCGCTGCCCTTGCGTAACACAGACTGGGAGCAGTCACAGTGCCATGGCCAAGGTAAATTCACACAGCACAGCCTGGAACAGCACAGCTAGACCCGGCATTGCTTCAAAAGCAGAGCAGCACTGATGCTGCTGATGACTGGTGGGACTGGAGGAAGGCACCAACCTTGCCACTGTCACTCCCTGCTGACTGCAGATCATCCCCTGCCATCCCTGGAGAGACATCCCTGCAGGGAATTACACTCCTGGGGAGCTCGCTCTCCCTCTCCAGAGGGCTGCTCCCATGGCTAAAGCTGAAGCCTGCCTCAACCCTGCCCATTTCCTGTTAGAATCTAGTATACATACATATATATGTATAATATGTGTATATATTTAATATCAATTACAGGGAAGACAGGCCAGTCTTTCAAACTTCCAATATGTCAACATACTGTACAAACAGGAAGCAGCACTGCAGTAACAGGTCATTAAAAAGACTGCATACCAACCAAGAACCAGGAGAGCCATCTAAAAAATAAAGAAAAAAAAAATCAGGCCTTTTTTACCATAGTTAGCATACCCTAAATCTTGCATGTTTCATACCCCACAGAAGAGATACGTGTGTTTCAGGAAACTACCCAAGTTAGCAGTGTTACAAATAACCATATATTTTCTTGTTGCCTTTTTCCATAACACCCTCCTTATCCTTTAATTGCCTCTGCTCTCTTGCTCTCTCCTCAATAGACACAAAAATCCTACAAAGAGTGCGGACAGATGCTTAGAAAGTGGTTCTCTTTCATTTGGTAGGAGCCTTTCTGTGGCAGAGGCAACCTGAAAGCAGAAATGTGCCTTTCCCTTTTTCCAGGCTTTAGTCCCTTCCCACTCCCTGCCTTCTACCTCAAAATGAAATTATAAGAAAAGTCAAGACAGTCTGGTTTTTCAAGAAGCTGACATGGGATAGCCAAGATTGGCTGCCAGCCAGAGGGAATCCAATGGCGGGTAAAAACCAAAAAAGCTCTAACCCACCCAAATTCATGTTCATACAAAAAGTACCTGCTATAAGATGGAAAAAGCCCAGCATTTGCAGTATTGCTGTGAGCACTCTCATCTAGAAAGGACCCATATTAGTATTTCCTATCCCATAACCATCTGAAGCTGCTATATGCTAGAAACATCTGAACGGCAGCTCCATTTCTTTTTCAATTTTTTTAAAGTGAAATTAAACCTACCCTACTTGCCCCAAGTATTCACTGTTTTATAATCTAAGATATCCCAGTACAGCAGTATCCACACAACCAGCTATGCTTTTCAACATCTGTTTTTCATTTTCTGAACAGGAAACCAACACAATTTCCATGACAAAGGAGGATTCTGGTGTTATACTCTCATTTATCTGTCATGTGTACGCTTGGCAGCATTTGATCTTTATTCTCTAGACATTTAAGAAATAATCTAGGAATTACTGTTTCTTGACAATACAAACAAATAAGGCTATCTACAAATAAACCTAAGCAAGGATGGGGGAAAGGTAGCTTTGCACCCACAGAGGGGCTGCCTCGGGGCTACTTCTCGTTTGTTTTTTGGCCATCACTGGGGATCACTGGAGGTCACTCTCCTTTCTGAGCCCTTTTGTGCAAGCCTGAGCACGGGGAAGAGGGGCCCTCGCACAAAGCACCTCTGAGGAAATCGGTTGACTTTTTTCCTCCTCTTTCTTGCCAGTCTCCCTGACAGGGAGTTGGGTTTTGGTGGGACCAGGGAAGGTGACATCCCAGTTGGCAGCATGGCCCCCCGCAGCCCCCTCTCTCTACCTGTGGCACTGGCAGATAGGATTCACTTGCCAAGCACTGGTCACAGGAGGCAGGAAAAGGGTTAGCATGAGAAATTTAGCCTTAACTCCACCCTACCAATTTCAGTTTGAAAACCCAGGAAGTCTGATAGTCTTTAAATAAATTGCAGGCACAAAAACATTGTTTAGTTTATGCTATACTCATGCAGAATATTTTTGCTAGCACCCACCACAGGCTGCCTAACTTTTTTTTTCTCCTTTTCTTTTTTTTTTTTTCTTTTAAATTTCACCATTTGTAGCATCTCTCCCTGACTGTTCTTGTTTGCCTTGGGCCTGATCCAAACAGCTATGAGAGGAAACAGTCAGGACACCTATTGACTTATATAAAAGTTGAATCAGGGCCATGGACGGTAATGGATACAATCCAGAGTCTTTTTTCAAGGCTCTGAAATAAATATCAGTCCCTTGATATACATATTCTTAATATGACAGGTATGTTTTAAAAAGAACAACCTTTATTTTTATCTCTCTCTTCTTTCCATGTGAAATTGTTACTTGTAGAAATATACAGTTGTAAAGAAACCTTCAGATTCCATCAAAGAGAAATTTTATAAGGAAAGAATTTTGAGATAGAAAATAGAGGCATTGGTTAAAATTGTTCCAGTTTAATTTCTTCAGTGTTCAGTTATGAGTTTGACCCTTCAAATGCTTCATTACAGGTGAGATCTTCTTGGAAGCTAAGAGTACAAATCAAAGAATGCATGTTCTAAAGTCATTTGTAGACAGATGCAATTAAAATAAAATGGCATATTGCCTACCTCTCTGTGGCATCCAGAGGCTGGAGGTGTCTCAGATTTCTCTACAGTTAACAAGAGTTAGGAGCCTCAGCAGAGAACCTAAAGCAGCCTTTGAACCAGGAGACACAACTGACATCAGCGTGTTCAGCATGCAGCTACTTGAAACTGCCCAGGAGAAAATACAAACCGCGAGGCATTGCCCCAGATCTTTACCCCTCACAGGGTTTCTGCCCATCACCCCTTGCTACAGCAAGGTTATCCTTCCCTATTTGAGAGCAGCAGCCTGGGATGTCCCTTCACAAAAGTCTGTGCCTTGTTTTTCAAAGGCTCAAGCAGAGGTTAGCCTTTTTAGTGACAGTTGGTGCCACAAGCCACGTTTAATGCAAGAACTCAGTGGTGGGAACATTACCCTGGGAAGTGGGAACCTGGAATCTAGCTCTCTGTCAGCCTGGCATTATCCAAATATGTGAGCCATCAAAAACTGGCCAGAGAGATTATATGCCCCAAAGACCACTATCCAGACCTAGACCAACAATAGCTCTATTTTTATATACAAGCTTATTTATACTCATCTTACCTCAGCTTATTTCCTAATTTAAAAAATGGCTATTTTTTGTCCAAACAGACCTGCCTGAGCTTTGCCAAATCATAACAATTGAACTCTTTTTAAAGCAGAGATTTGAAGCCAGACTTGTTCTTACAATAAATAAATATTAAAATTACAAGAAATCTCTAATTTTGTAAGCTCACTAAAAATAGAGAAACAAAAGGCTCGATCAAATTGTGCCATTAAAAAAAAAAAAGGTTGCATTGGGTCAAGGAATTAACCTCACTCTTCAAGGATGAAAACAAGGAAATTAATTCAGGATTTGCAGTAATATTTCAGTTAATATAAAGAGAAAAAAGAAAAAAAATTAAAAAAACCAGAAGGAGTAGCTAAAAGTGTTAATTTTCTCTCTGTTTGTGGATGAAAATTACGTGAGCAACCTCATTATATTTTCTAAGTATTTCTATTAATAAATGCTCAGTATTGTAAATAAGTGGTACATAGCTTGGCCTACAGAGCAGAGATATCTGCAGAAAAAAATAATCCTGATAAGCATACATATTAGAATTTGTGCCTTTATTAGCATGTCTATCATGTCAAAAGTACACCCAAGCAAACAGCTGAGACCTTATGGGGAGAAAAACAGTGAAAACCTATAAAAGTTTAAAACATTATGGCCGACTAAAAGAAAAAGAAAAAAGAAAATCTCTTTAACCTCTGTTTGTGGTTTCTTCGCATTTTTATGTATCCTTTTTATGATTTAATATTCAGCAATTTGAAATATGCCATGGAGGAAGAATTAGATAGAATAGGTGAGAAGTAACAGTACTTGAGAGGCAGTTTTCTATTTAAACTCTATTACTTACAGGAAAGATTACATCTTTTACTGTCCACATGGAAAATTTGAACAACACATGCAGTTTAAGGTGAATCCAAGTCAAGATATTTCAGCTGTAGAGAAGCAACAATTTATTCAGGGTCAGTTCAGCAGTAATTTGCCCATGGCTGAGATGCTATAATGATTCATGGAAAGCTATAGATTGAATGTCTCTTTCTGCTACCTCCATGGGCTGGCTCCATACTAGATTTCACCTCCAGTGACCTCCAGGGTCTTCCCTTTAGCTGAAGCATAAGTAGCTGACAAAGGAGATCTTATGGACATAGTATCTGTGGGAAATGCAGGCCAGCTGTGACGAGCAAGTGACTCTAGTGAGCACAGAAAGTGACTTCTAGTTAGCACTCTTCAGTCTTCAAGCTTGGTTTCCCTTCTCTCAAGCCTCACACATCTCAACCATTTTGCACATGACTAAATGAAATGAGTTTTCACCTATAAATAAAATGATTAAATAACCTTACTGGTTTAAAAATAAGTCTGTGCATGCTGGCTACTCTTATAACCCAAGCTGCATCTTCTTCCTATGGCCACTTGTAGTAGTCTATGCAGAATACAGCTGGATATCTTGGTCTGGGAAACAACAATGGCATTTGCCACGAGCACTTTACATCTTTTTTTCTGACTTACACCAGCCATATAACCTTTATGTTCGTTGGCTCCATACAAGTGCTGCTATTAGTAGCAATCCTGCAGAGCACTTGTCCCTTAGCACCTCATGAGTGGAGGGTTCTGTTAGGGTCACTAATTGAAAATGAAGTAAAAGAGACCTATGAAATTGATTTCCCCAGATCCCAATACCTATGCTTTTATAGTGTAGATAAGTTCTACTAGATCTACTCTAATAACTAGAAACTTAGAATAAAAGCAGGCCTAGAGCATCACTCCATTATCCTGTCTCTGTCCACTGCCAAAGCAAGTATTGCATCAGTTGTTACAGGTGTATGTGTGTGCAAGCACTCTCCACACGCATCTACAAATGCACCTTTACATGGGGAATGCATGAACATTTGTGTGTAAGTATAGAAGACCAAGGCAACATGTGGCACTCAGACAGCCTTTCCTGCTGTCTAACTACAGTTATGAATGAATCAGAACTCCAGCAAAAATTTCTGCTTTCAGACTCATGGAAAATATTGTATTATTTTTGGCTTACGAAAAAGAAAAGCAGTGTGATAAAAGAGTAGGTCCAGTAAGGTCCAAGTTCATCTGCATTTTCATCTGTACACATTTTTCGAGGTATCTCTAGGTTCTGTTTACTTTCATAGACTCATGTAGCATACGTCATATTTGCATTTATTGTGTTTTATCACACTGCAGATGTAAAGAGCACATTTAGGAGTGCGCAGTTTATTTATTTTATATACATATAGTAAGCATAATGATCTACAGTTTGATTCTATGGCCTGTATATATGTTCATCTATCAGAATACAAATGCAGAAACTTAGTATTTTACTTTGGTTTTGTACCGTTCCTCATCCATACTCAAAGGTGGGAACTTAATCCTTAAAGTAAAATTACCCCTAGCTTTTCACTTTGCTGCCATAAGAATGAATTCCAACAATTAGCAGAAATAGCTTTCTAATCTATCCCATCACCTGTACTCCCAAAGACACTGCAACAGTGCTGCTATCCAGGGGAGAGAAAACGCATAAAGGGCAGACAGCCTTAACAAATGGGAAATCTCACCCGTAAGATCCTTGTCCATGATGATACTTCCTCTGAAACAAACTCACAAGAAACTCTAGTATACTGGTTTTGTTACTGAATTATATGCCACTCCTTCTTGCAACACTCTAGCCAGACTGAACATTCAGAGCTGGCTCTCTCTGCCATCATTTCACTAATTCAAGATCCTAAAGACAAAAGCTAAGCAAGACAGAAAATTTAGATCCAAATACAGCAGAATCTGGAGCAATAAAACTATGAGATGCGTAGGTCATGACATGGGCTAGCACAGTCTCCTTGTTTGTCTTAGAATACTTTGCTTTTATAAGTATGCTTCCTCCTATTCCTGACGAAAAGTCCCAAGACAAGCACTTGCAGCCATCTTTTTTTGGGTTTTTTTTTGGTTTTTTTTTCATTGTCGCATGCTAGCAGTGAAATGACTGGCTTAGGTCTCACCTGCTAAGACCTAGACACCCAAACTAGATATATTCCATCCTACCAGCCATGTCATATCACTGCCTTCACTCCCTTCCAAAAATGGCTATTAATATTTACAAAGGATCCAGCCATCCTGTGAGCACCTAGGAGGGGTGGCAATGCAGATTCCGACTAGGCGGATCCCTTCCTGAAGTCCCTCGTGAGGTTTTTGAGCCTCTTTAGACCCAGCCTCAGGCAGGAAGACGGGACATGTACATCCAGGAAGAGTCACTCATGAGAAAAGCAAAGCCTGTTACCCTTGTTACAATAGAATCTGCCTTGCATTTTCAACAGATCCTGTTCTAGGTGCATCATGGTGTCTAAAAGCTGTCCAGAGAGGCAGCAGAGTATTTTCCTGATACAGGAAAACCTTCCAGTTGTGAAGGGCTAATCTAGTTTCACCTCATTTGGTCTCTCTCTCTAGAGACTAGGGAACACAGGGCGTTACTCGAGGGTAAGATAGCACGGCAGCTAAGAAATACTTTCTTTCACTGCAAGGTTGCTGTTTGAAACAGGACATGCACTAACTTTCACGGAAGCATTTTTACTTCTGATGCTAGCAGAAGACTGAACGATAGAAGCTGCTCTTCCCTGAGACCCAGTTTCTTCCTTAACCCCATTGAGTGCTGATGAACTACAAATGCAATACTTCTCCTGTGAGGTATGATGCAGTTCATGTGAGGATGCAAAAATTCCTCAGTTTCAGACACCTGTCTGGTCTGAAGGTTGTGTCAGAAAAAAAAAAGGTCACCTATGAGAATATAATAATTAACAGTTAGTAATTATGAGACTTCAGTAGTAGAGAAGGATAAATAGATATGACTCACATCTAGCACCTTCTTCCATTCCCACAGACCTGTAGAAACCATATGTCCTTGACATCCTTCAAATCACATACACATTTCCATGATTTCTACCCCCTGGGCATTACTACAGCAGGGCCACTAATTTTTCCTCTTTAAATCCCAGTCTGAGCACCCACTTTTATGAGCAGAAATCCACAGGATACTGTCTGGCACCATGGAGTATGTTCAGAGTCCGATTGTGCAATAATCTGATCAGCACTAACCCTCCTGCTAAGTCCTTTATGCCATAGGTAATAAGGAAGATTTGTTATGGCCTCTGGCAAAGAAGAGTGCTTTGATGAATCAACTTCAGCAAAGGAGACAGTGACTTTCAGTCTGAAGTAAGATATCCCTGCATTCATGCTAAAGTTTGGACATTTCTCCCATGGTTAGGAAAAAAAATGCTTCTACACATGGGCTCCATTCCTATAATATCCGGTGGAATTTCAGTCTCCTTAATCCAGAGATGAGTTTGGTTCCACAGAGTGCAAAAATAAATTTGCTCTGCCAGTTTTCAGCAGCACACCAGCCACTAAAAAAATGGTTCCTCTTAATGATTAAATGGGAAACTTTACAGCTCCTCTTCCGCACAGGTCTTTGCAGATGTTTTTAGTGTGACATTGAAAAGATGAAAAAAAATAAATGTGTAACTACAGCTGCTTTTCCTTTAGACTGAAAACTATATTTTCAGTTAGTAATGTTTACACATTTACATTGGAAAAAAGTTGAAACAGAGTTTCACTCCAGCAACTGAGTCAATATACAACATGCTCCTGCTTGTATTGAAGCAGCATGCAAAAACCTACACGAGAGCTTGCAGAGGTAACGAATGCTTGCTTGTAGAATCTGCCAGGAGCAGATGGGGGTAACAGAGCTCACCTGCAAATTACCTTGCAGGCCAGTTGTATCACTTTAATCTTTGTATCATGCTCTAAGGCTGCATCCTGAGCTGCAGCGCTCTGTTGGCGCAGGAACACGGCATTCTCAAATACAGGATGGGCACAGCTCATAAGAGTGTTCAAGGCTGATAAAACTAGACCAGCTACAACGCTAAAGAACAATTTGACAGGGCAGCCGTGTCCCCATGGGACAGTTCAGCTGGGACTGCTGTGCTGACCAGAATCCTGCCTATTTGTACGCAGACTGAAAGAGCTGTGCTGGCAGCTATCCCTGACAGAGCTTGCCTCAAAGGAGATGAGGAAAACTGAGAGGGAAGTTTGTGCTTGAAAACTGTCCAGCATGAAGTATAGTGATTTTATAGTGCAAAATCTGAAGTGTTTTGTCTCTTCTACTCGAGGAACCCCAAGAGCCCCAAAGGCACAAGGAGCAAGTGGCAGCAGAGTTCACCTTCCACAAAGCTAAACCTTCCCTACTCTAAATGTGTGCCCTGCCTCACTGTCTGGGGGGTGTTGCCCCAACCTTTGCTGTTCCTTGGAGATTGCCCAAGGACTTCCTAAGAGACTGCCAGTTGGCACGGATCAAAATCACACCAAAAAACACTCTAACAATTAAAACAGCATAGGGCAGCTGCAAAAGAGTGCTCGAGGCTATAAGCAGGACTTGTTGAGTCTCCTACGGCAGCTTTTCCATGCACCACTGTAATAATTGGACGCTACACAGCACATAGTTTGTTTTGGAGATCTATAGGAAACATAGCCCACGCTTGGTTCTTAGACACCTCTGTACATCAAGTAGCTCAAAAGCCTGTGAGCGCTGCACTGGAATTCTAATTTCACATGAAGAGTGAACTATTTTGGAGTTATCTTTCTGTTGCTGTAGAGACACAGAGATAAAACACATGAAAACAGTAATGATTTATGTTGTCTTTATAATAATGCATTTACTTTTCAAACACTACTAATTCAGATGCTGTGAGAAATGCAACATTATCAGCTGTTCTTTCTTCTCAATAAGTATTTTGCAAACATATCTGGTGCAAGTTTCATGGAGTTAGTGAAATATTGTATAATCGCATACCTTTCACAAAATGTTTTGGGATAAAGAATTTTCAGAGCTAAAATATCTCTCCTGCAGATGAATACTGTCCTAGCAAGCAGTGAGAGCAACATGTGGGAAGATCATTTTCACAGAATTCGTTGGGCTGGGGAAGTGACCACTCACATGAATGAGAGAATCTAACTTCAGAATTACATACAGCTCTCCATGTTCATTGTATTCAGTTCTTGGCCTCCAAAATATACCAGCTCCGTACTTTAGCACAGAAACGTCAGTATGCTCTCACCTGCTGAGGTCATTTAACCTGTCATTAAATAATCATCACTGCCTGGGTATCAAAGTTTATAAACCATGCTCATCTGAGCAAAAAGATAAGCCTGTGACTTAAAAGCACAGGCTGCAGATGTAGAGCTCTTCTCAGAAAACACAGAAACACAAAACCAGCTCAGACTGGGACAAATTTCTGTTCAACTGCTTCAAGCCCTCAGTCAAAGCAGAGCCAGCTAAAGAGTTACATCAGACCAGTAAGAACCAGGAAAGTTTTAATAACCCAGCCCCCAAGAACAGGGATTTCACTGAATTTCTGAGAAATTGATCCAGTGTTTAGCCAGCATCTCAAGTCCCAGTTACCCAAGATGCGTGTTCTCTACTAAGCTACATAACTTCTGATTAATCACCAACTTTCAAAAACAGCACTTACACACAAAATCTTTTTCTACCTAACTTCTGTAGATAATTTTTTACTGTGATGGAGTATAGGATTACTCTATCCTTGTATTTTCACAAATAACATTTGAATTATAATATAATATTTTGATCCTATCAAATGGAAAGAATAAAATAACTGATACCAGGAAACAGTTTACATTAGTAGTAAAGGTCTCTGAATATGATACACATGAAATGTAAAACACAGGTAATTTGGTAAGAGAGAAGAAGCAGCAGGTTAAGTCAGGACACTATACTTCACACAAAGCCAAATCAATCATAGCAGTAGGTCATTGTAATCCACTTATGCTCTAAAATGGACCAAAATATTCTGACCTAGTTGTGCCCCAAAAAGACAGAGAAAAAAATCAAACCATGCATTGATTATGTTGATACCAGCTTCCTCAACAAAGAGCAAAAAACTAGGAAGAGGAAAAAAAAAAAAGAGCAGTATTTCCTTTGCTTATTCACTGCCAGGATCTGAAAGTCACAAACAGTGAGATATGAGTTGTGCAGCCACCTCGAATTTTCCAGTGCCAGAGATAACAAATGGATGGGAGAACTATCAGTGTTTTAGCATACAGGCATGCTGTGCTCCTTTTCCCATTATACCACTTTAGACTTTTAATTAATAAAAAAGTGTAACATGTAGATACAATGAGAAGGATCCTGATTTATAATGCCCTTCACTGTAAGGTAGATTTTACAGCAATTTCTGTCTGTTTTACCTATACACTTATTTCAACCATACACAAGCCTATAGAGTACATCCTACCTCCCTGTTTTCCCCGTCCACTTCAGCATCGCTGCTGCCTCACTAGAAACACCAGCAAGAGAAGATCCACTTGAAGGAACAACACCCTGCACGACATCTTCTAAAAACTGTAATGACTTCTCCCCAGTCAACCACGATAAGGAGCCTGATTTTCACCCAGCTTTGCAGATTGAATAGTCATTTACACATTTGTAAACCATTACCAGTTGATGAGGTAGGATTTTGCAGCCACTTCGCACTCACTTTGAGCAAGTGTAAATGACTATGCAAGGTAAAAGACATCAGAAGAGGAGGAGGCAACTCAGGTGTTTCAAAAGCTTAATTACTACAAGACTAAAAGTCGTGCTCCTCCTGAAGGATCACATTAGCTAAAAGTTTTGATATTTAAACCCAGAACTGAAATATCTGCAACACAGAAGAGGTTGAAGTATGAATCATCAGAGAAATACTGATTTAAAAGTTTACTAAGATCTATTAAAATTTTACTTCTGTTAGCACATTACTTAGAGACCCTAAAGATTGTATATTCATCCAGTCCTCTGAGAAAGGACTCAAAGCATTAAATTAGCAGAACACAAACCAAGAAAACAACCCAACCAAGCAAACCCAACCAAAACAAAACAAAAAACCACCAACAAAAAAAACCACTCACCCCCACCAAATCCTATTCTTCTGTGTTAGCAAACTGAATCTTTCAGTTCTTCAGGGGATCAGAGAAAAAACAGATGAAGCCAAGGGGACTCAAGACTGACTATAAGGCCAAAGAGTGGCCAACAGAATAAACAACAACAGTGAATCACCAGATCTACTCTCCCGTCAGAGCACCCTGAAGTACAGTGGAAGGTTGATGGAGGTATCACATCAAGCAATTATCTTGATATAAGACAGGCATTTTCCCAGTTTCAAACCTGCTTTCCTCCTCGCTCATTTATTCATAACCCCAGAGCAGATGTGCAGGTCTTTCAGTGCTAGAGTGCATTGCCATTTCTGTGCATTTGAATATCTCGGGTCATTCACAGAAAACAACAGACTGGGGGATCTGAAGGTCTCAAGTGGGCATGAACTGAACTAAACACACACTTTTGCTATCAAACATGTGGGGATCTTATTTAGCATAAAATAGAAACAATAGGGTTTTTTAATACAAAAGTATTAAAAATGTGCTTACTGCACATAGTCTAAATTGCAATTTAAGATTTTAATTTGTCCCAGCTGCATTTCTGTGTTCAAGCAGCGGTATGGCAATTTCACCCTCTAAAGCTGGTGTTTCACCTACGGTTAGTTTACAGCATCTCTTCAGCTGAGCAATGACCACGGTGTGCCCTGTCCCTGTCCCCAGATCCTTAGCCCCACCACTGTTCCCTTGGTGTCACAGTGGCTGTTTGGGTGGCTTTGCTGCACACTTGGTGGCAGAAGATGAGGTGCCACCTTTGAAAGCCATGCTATCTTGTCCCCATTTAAATAAATGTCTCTGAAACTGTCTTAAATCTCATGGAGGAGTAATCTTCCAGGCATATTCCTGGCCTACCCTAAGAGCCCGATTAGCCTTTGCTTTTGAACCTGGGGGCTCTTGAATCAAATACAAGGTTAAACAAGTATATGGATGTCTTCAATTTATACTCAGCTAGCATAGGTGCAAATAACAGCACTAGAAACAAGATAATGGTCAAGCCAACTCACTGAATTTCATGTATTTTTCTTTTAAATTTTACATGTTTTGGACTACAAACCTTCTCTAAACAGTGTCTCTGTTTTCCTATGAAGAGAGCAGGATCAAGCACTGCTTCTGTTCAGGATCATTACAGAGGATATGGGAAGCTGAGAGGAGGTTTTCTCCAGGGAAGCGTAAAAATCATCCATGGCATTGTACCAAACAGAAAGCCCATGGAGCTTCCTGACCAACAGTTACATTGCTGAACCTCTTTTCAGCTGGTCTGAAGACATTTAGCTTGAACTACTATTTCTATTGTTTTATCACTTGTCCAAAAAAATTCATTTAGCTTGAAACCTGACACTCTAAGACATTATATATGAGTATGAAGAGTTTCATCAAAATCCTTCAAAAGAAAAAAGAAAGGAAAAAAAATAAATATATTGCATTTAATTTTAACATACACAAAGGAAAACAAACAGGCTTCCCAGGTTGAACTGCTTTCCCTCTCTCTTGCTTGTGTAATTTAAATAAGTTTTTATTCAAAACATATTTTTCAGACCCTTAAGACCTTTGCTTGAATTAGGCACTTCTGGAATTTCTGATTTAAAATTGAAATGTCTGAGTAGCAAATACAGCAGTATAAGAACACAAGCACTGTGCCTTTTATTTATAGCATGTTTTATTACATGTATCAATATTAAAATATGTCTATAACGTTTAACTTAGGATTGAAATAATACTACAGGTAAGATGACCTCCCCCACGAAGTGTTCAGTTGGTTTTGGGTTATGGCAAGCAATGGCACATTACAAGAGCATTGCCCCGTTTCATCATTAAAGAGCCAGAGTGTTTCTTTGGGCTACAAGTCACTGATGTATATAACTGTGTGGCTAACTTCAGTTATGCAACTAATGAACTAGATTTCACACGCTTGGTGTTAAGCTACATGCTCAAATATTTTGCCGGGCTTGAGGTGAGCTCAACTTTATGCAGAACTCCTTTAATTGACTACCACATCCACCATAATGGGAGAGTCCTGCGCATACTGGGGAATTTCCAAGGCATAAACAGATCTTATAAAGAAATGGCAGAGAAAAGAGAAAATAAATACTAACAAACTGCCCGTTCAGGTAAGAAGAATTGTATCTAACCATGATCATATTCATTAAAATATCTTGGATTAATGTAAATACGTGTTTCCTGGCTTCAGTGGGAATGCAAGACAAATCTAGCTTTACTTAAACACAGGGTCGATATTTTCCCCCCTCTTAATTAATTTAACATATACTCCCTTTAGTTTCATTATGGAGCAAATTTTGAATGAGTATAAATACTGAGAGTTTTACTACCTAATTAAAAGCATGTTCCTGTTCCACACATTGATGGGAAACTCATGTCTCAAAGGGTTAATTAACAGTCTTTACACATTCTGAATTTAGCTCAGGGTACAAAGCCAAAAACATAAATAACGTCTTAGACGGAAACAGGAGGTGCAGATGGTTTTTAAATTTGGTTCTTAGTGCATTTTACACTAGCCAGAAATATGTACTGCATAAAACCGAAACAATGACTCAGTAACCATACTTAATGCACAGTTATATTTAAAATGTTCTTTCCCTCTTGCAACTTTGTATCTTTTAGCCTTCTAAAACAACAATTGTAAGCTTGCTGCAGTCAGAGGTCTGTAGAAGAAGCCTTGAGACAGGAGTGCAACAAGGGTCTTGTAACTCAGAGAGACAAATGACAAGTATGAAACTACAGTGTTGTGTACATAACAGATAATCATCTGACAAAAACAAAATTAAACACTGGGGTGACAACAGAAATTAGCACACTGATTTACCAGCTCTCCATTTACAAAGCAAACACTCTATAAAACAGCACTAATTTGGCATTAACTTTAAATGAAGCAGAATTATTCACTGAGACTACCAGCTTAAAAGAAAAGAAAGAGAGGACCTGTCTGAGAAGAAAATGCTTAAAAAAATTCCATTACAAAGGCACATGAACCCCGCTCAGCCCACACAAGTCCTGCTAGTCCCCCATCACCGGCTCTCACTTACATAAATATTCTATTGAATCCAAATGGGAAAGGGACCTGGTAAAAGCCAACGTTAAATGAGACAGCTGAATGAGGCCATTGACTGAGAGGCTGCTAATTAGGTAAAAGTGTTTGCAGATTTGAACTCACATACAATAGCTGTGGGACTGTGGCAGAGAAAGGAGCCTGAGATGAATACAGAGGACAACCAGACCATCTCATTCCCTGTTTTACTTGCTATTCTGTTTCAAGTTAAGTGACCTTGGGCATGTGTGACATTTTTGTCTCACTCTTATGTCTCTTAATGGGGTTTTAACTAACCTCTAAAGGTGCCATAAAAGTGAGTTAATTTTTAACAGTCATTTTGTAAAAGACTCATGTAGTGCAAGTTTACAGTTTTGTGAAATGCCAATGACACACTCTCTCCAAAAAAAAATTTGCAATTTAGGATTGCAGTGGTCTTGGACATAAAATAAAAGTATTCCTACAAACCACCTACAGCTAAACTAATATTCCACTCCAGAACTGCAGCTCCAGCTAAATTGCCTGTCTTCCCACGTCAGAGCATCTGCCTCAAAAGGGGGCTCCAGTCTGTGGTTTCAGAGCAGAACGTAAACTATTCTCTATATCCTTGACTTAAAATTGAACAGCTCACTGTTTTTTATGAGCTGACTATTAGACACTGTGGTGCTATTAAGGGTTCCTTGCTCATTATGCTGACACTAGTGGAAGCACAAGTCTAATCCATCTTCACCTTTAAATCCTGTAGGAAAGAAGCAACCTTGATACTTTGGTGTCAAGAATCTGAAAACCAGGCTCTGTAATTCACCAGCTCCTCCTAGGAGTATGTTTTTGTGTTTAGAAGCAGTCTGCTTCTAAATCATGTAGACATCATCAAAAGTTTTGTCTAATCAGAAAACATGGCTAATCAGCTGGAATCTGACACTTAGGAGGAGGAGATTATATGAATAATATCTCAAATTAGAATGAGGAATGCAATAGTCACATTTTCATGCATTTCCAATTTTATGCCAAGCACTTTGTGTTCCAGCATTAGGCACATCTGTCAGTGAGAAGCATGCTTCTCCCTCTATTGCAAGACAGTAGTCTCTCCTTTCTGCTCTATCCAGAAAATGGTAAGTGTGGCAGTATGCCCTCAATGGAGTCGGTAGTATTCATTGAGAGAGCATTCTTCTACCTCCAAGAGCAGGAAAGCACAGAGTGGGTAACATCAGAGTCTCGGATGTCATGGCTAAGGTCCAGGCTGCAGTTTCTCTATAAAAGGTGAAGCTGGTGGTTCAACAAATATTCTTCTCAGCCCCCATGTCTACAATGTGGAGACTCACGCTGTCTCTGCCTTGCATGCATACTAGAGGACTACCTGCTCTTGTCCTCCTTTTTCCTCTTCCCACCTCTGGGTCTGTCTCAGGGGAAGCTCAAATCCCTGCCATGCCTAAGACAGCAGAGTTGCCCCACTTGCAGGAGATAACCCTGAGCTACTGTAGCAGCAATACAGCAAGTCATGAAAGAACTGGTAGGAGAAGGGAATTTTAAACCAAAGCTGATTTCAGACACACTCATACTGCCACCCCCACTCATGAATGCCAAGGCTTGCCGCACATGAGGGGTCTGCCCAGCATACATGTATCCATCGAGGTGCTCATATCCTGGTGTCCTGTCCTGGCTTCTCTGCAGTGACACACAGAGGACCTGTCAGCTATCAGCTGCTCCTCACGTCTCCTCTCCTTCCTCAGCTGGCAGCCCAGTGCTGGTTTGAGATGTGCCTTTTTGCACGCTTCAGGGGATGACAGTGATTAATGTCTGCATCCACTTCCACCTCTGTGAGTCATAAGGATTTACTCACTGTACTTTGTCTCCCACTTTGGGTGACTTGAAAAGCTACACACATGTGTGATAGGATCCTGATGACCTGCTAATCCAGCTGTCATTTTCGTCACCCTTCTCCAGCTGTCTGGTATCTCTGCAACCAGACTTACTCATCTACTCTCCCAAGATGCTCATTTTAACATTTCTAGTACATTCTCCACAATTTCTCCACATTTTCCACCAGCTTTGGTAGGTCATTTCTAAATAGTATATGGAATTTTTTCTGTTGCAGTCTTTCTGCAACCAGATTTATTTGTTCAGCAGGATTCAGCCTTTTTGCTTATGTAGAACAGAAGGCAACAGAGCCCTGCCTCGTATTGTGGAAAATTAAGTACATCCGCAAAGGATAAGACCCCAGTAAATTCTATCAGCTGGTGATGCTGAACGTGTGGGAAATTAAAAGCAAATTTAATGCACCAGGGTAGAACAACACTCCATAGTCAGAACAAGGAAATACGGTGAGATCAGAGGTAATGAGTATGGGAAGGAAAATAGCAAGAACAGTACAGAGCAGGAATGATTTCTACTTCGGGTTAGCCCCTGAAGAAGATGAAAGAAAGAAGCAAAGTGATACCAAGTGAAGAACAAAGTGTGGGTGACAGGAAGTTCCTTTCAAGCAGGAATATCACATTGGAGGGAAGCTGAATTTCTCACTAAGGGAAGCACAAGTCTAAAATAGAAAAAGACTAGGAAACAATGTTTGTGGCAAACAGAATTACAAACGACTGCATATCTTGCATATGACATTATCTCATACAACTGTTCGTCAGAATACCACAATAACAGAGACACAACCACCAGCCCAGTGCTCAGCACAATTGTGTTTCCAGAATGAGGACTGCTGGAGGCACTCACTATTCCACCTATAGTAACAAACCTCTTATTTACATCCTTGTCTGCCAGTAAATGCTGTAGGGCTCCGTGTGGGACCTAAGTGCACACCTGAAATTTAAAGCAAATTCTTGTCTGAACAGCTGTGGCCTTCAGCACAAGTCAAAGTCCTCTGCTGTAATGTATAGAGCAATGTCTAGGTTTCGTCTGGGTCTAAGGGTTTCATCTGCTGTAAGAGGTATAGAAACAGAAAGCTTACAGTGGGTTGAGTGTGATTGGTTAGGAAAGATAAAAAAGGGTAAAAAGGAGGAAAAAAGGGAAAAAGTGAAAAAAGAAAAAGCGAAGTATGTCAAGAAAATATGAATGCAGAAGGAAGGTGAGGAACACAGAATATAAAGAGAGAGCAAATAAGCAGTTCTGTCTCTTAACCCTCTGATATTAACTCTGTATCCCACATCTACCACTGTATCTCTCAAGTGTCTTGCTTGGTTTCCCCCTCATTGCTCTCCCCACTCCCCAGCCACCACTTGAGGCAAATGATTGCTTTCCGTTCCCCTCACTTAGTTTTAGTTGACTTCACATTTTCCCAGCCTGTTTAGCTCTTGAACCCATCCAACAAAAATACAGGCATATTTATCCAGGGTAATACAGACATTTCAGTACTAAATGCTTAATTTTAGGCTTCATTGTTGCTACCTGCCAAACCTTATGCATTTCATACCTTAATAACTGAACCATGAAAATTACAGCTAATTTTGAAGCACTGCTGGGGATGGATGGGAAAGAAGAGGAAAAGAACCCTGGAATTACAAAATTACTAGCGCAGTCTGGTTAGAGAACTGATGTTTTTTCTACATCTTGCTTTGTAGAAAGAATATATGTGAATGCAAGGACTTTTTTACTTTAGGTGTCCACTCAGGCTTGCTGAGCTTTTTCAACTTGCTGCTTTTTTTCTTTGCATCCCCTTCTTTACCAGTTTCCCTAACTGCTGTTTCTAGGAATGCCTGACAGCCTGAGCAACACAGACAGACATCTCTGTTGTGTCAAAAGAGTGAAACCAATCTGTTTTCTGCAACTCATTAGCCATTTTTTTTCCAGTCTAGGGCATGAATCCAAAAGATAGGATTCTGACCCTGGTTTGACTCCATCCCCATATGTACCAAAGACGTTTACTGCCTGATGGGAAGGCAGCTATGCAAATTGAATTTAAAAAAAAATCTTCTAGATGGAAGGAAAAAGAGGCTGTCCATTTTGTTATGTATGTAAGTAAGGATAAAAAGTAAAGAAAATATATGGCATTAAATACGCAAATTACTCATCACTTGAGTTCTTTAACTGTTCTGGGTTTTTTTAATAAAGAAAATTATTCATCTCTTCCAAGAAGTAAGGTTTTATACCTAGAAATCATAGACCATATCCTGCTTGTATTCATTTCAAGGCATAATAATAAGAGAATATATTCCTAGAACAATTGGAAGTGATCTCACAGTACAAGATGCTATGCCACAACTTCTCTTTAGCTCCAGAATATGCTCTGTCTAACCACAGTGTCTCAGCTCTAGGTACTGCAAACCTGAGGTGATGAAGGAGGTCCTGAGCATTCCCCCATGCAAACATTGCAAAATAGTGTTTGTGCACAGCTTTCTGCTGGCCTCTGCCCCTGTTGAATTTCGGCTCCATATTTACATCAGGACCAAAAGCCGAACTCAATACTCGATAAGGAAATACATTTCTTGCTTTCTAAAGTATCTGAATCTCTTAAGATTTTTGAACTGGGTTGAAAAGGGAATAAGTAAGGTCAGTGCAATGATGGAAATATCACTTAAGTAAGTTTTTGGTCCAGAATCTTGGAACTGAGTGTAAAGGAAAATAAGATTTTGTATCAAAAAAAGGAAAAATTATGTTCAAAATGGATTGTGCTTTATTTCTTGGTTTGCCAATGGAAAAACAAACAAATAACAGCTCGTCCATTCAAGTGCATATGTACTCATTCTGAGTAGTGCATGCATGCCAAGAACATTTTCTACTATACAATTCTCTTACTATGTATAACTGTATATTACGTTTTGCCTAGAAATAACCTCACAGCATCACACAGTAGAAAAACAATGGCCAAGAAAATGAACTACCCACAAATCAACATTGCTGCATGGGTTTGCAAGCCAGCATGTCAGATGATTAGGAAATACAAGTCTATTTTTAATGCCATATTTGTACCCCAACCATTGCTTCATCAGCATGATAAACATTATAATTTATGGCTCAAAAAAAAACCCAAAACCAACCTACCTGGGCAAAACCATATTTACGTAACTCTATAAGCACCCAGAGCAGAACATGTGTATCAGTAAATTCAAATCAAACAGTGATAAACAAACAAATGGGTTGCCTTCAGCGTTTTCACTTATGCTACGCTGTGATATTATCTTCTGGTATTTAGTGCAACTAGAGGACACAGGAATCAAAGCCCTTTAGTTTGTAAACTCCCACTCATTGCTGCAAGCAATTTTCTTGTCTGCCCAATGTATTTATTTTTTCTATAACAAAACACACTGTGTGAGTTGTTGAGGAGGCAATCTGTGCTGCATTTCACTACTAGTGTGTGCAGTGTTTATCCCAGTCTTTCCTAGGCAAGAAAAACAGGCAATACTGAGTGAGAAACCTGAAGCCTTGTGTTGATCCAAGGTTATATGCTTCATCAGCTTAAATAGCCACCAAAAATAAACCTGGTACCCAAAGCAGAGTGAGGAAACAGAGCTAGTGGATGGATGGAGAACGTAATAGAAACGGCTGCACAGAAACGTGGCCTGAGTGTTACCAGGGTGATGAAATCACAGCAAATAAGCACAAAGACTGAAGCATTTACCTGCTCGCTCACACCACCATCAGTCAGTTGTCAACTATAATCTGATTTTGTACGATATCTTGGCTTTTTACACAGACATTGGCATCCATTACCTATGAGACTTAGTTTCTTATTGGATCAAACCTATGCTGACCATAAGCATGTTTCATTTATATTCCTAATTTAGCTTTCTAGTAGAGAAGAATTTGGCACCATAAGCTTTGATATTTTCTTACTTTGAACAGTCAGACAAGCTCTACAGAACCCTCTCCACCACAGAGTTCAACAAGACCAGCAACCCTGCACCTCTGCCACTTCATTTCTTCTATTTACTAAACACAGAGAAGAGCAAAATAAATTAATATTCCTCCTCCTTACTTCAACTCTCCTAAAAGAAACTGTGTCATCCTAAAATCACAACAGAGGAGCATTTCTTCAAAGTCTGAATGGGTTTTTTCTAAGCTAAAAAAAAGTTTATGAACCAATGCTACTCCTAGTACAACACTATAACGTGTATTTGTTGCTTGCACTAAAGTATACTCAGTCAGAGATAAAACCTCTGGATAGGGAAATGTCTTTCTCCACCTTCCTAATACACTCCTGTGAATGTCTTCCTTGAAGTAGTGGAAAACACCTAGATCTATTATTCCTCCTTCTTAAACTGTGTTGCTAAAACTATGAATAAGAAAAGGAACAGAGGAAGACAAAAAAAATCAGAAGTTCATCCAACATCCATTAGACAATATAGAAAATTACTTTCTAGTCTCTCTCACACTCTTGTTCTCCCAGACTCTGGTATCTCCATGTCTTTGGCCTGAAGTAAACAAGGCTGACTGCTTTTGAGTTTTGACTTTCTTTTGGGAAACCTGGAAGCCCCCTGCTCACCTAGTGTGCAGCATAACTGAAACTGCACCTCCCCTTGGTTAGGGAAAACCATGCCAAGGCAACAGCTGGCTGTCACCACTTCTCACCAAAAACATGAACAATTCTGCAGAAGGCTGTAGGGCTGCCTGATCCCGCCTTTTTTTTTTGTGTGGAAATAACTTCCTAAGGAAAAAAAAATTGCATGGTGATAATAAAAATGCAGAGTACCTGCACAGCCAGCATTTTGAGTAGAGCCTAAATACTTCTGCAAGAATATTCCTTTTTTTTAACCTCAGCACGCACTTTACTTGGCAACTCAGCCTAAGATTCTGTAGAGGAGAACAACACTGTTGGCTTACGAGGAAAAACAGGTTGTTTGGATAACTGAGTGGCAATTTGAAGACCTCTATGCTTTCTGAGGGGAACCAAGCTCTAGCTAGATGGTCAGCAAGATATTGTGGCTATGCCTGGTTTGTTTCAGGACAATCAGTGCATGGTGATGTGTGTGAGTTTCTGCTGTGGGCTCTGTTAAAGTTGTTAAAAGTTGTTATCACCTCCCTCTTAACGGGTCTCTCTTCTTTTTTTTCTTTGCCTTATTTTCTCCTTCTTGATCCCTTGACAGCAGCCTATGACAATGGTCAAGAATGAAGAAAGAAACACTGGCTTTTAACATAGAGCAAGAAACACTGCTGGTATGAGGAAAACAGCACTACCCATAGAGGTGGTCTGTTTTTTGCCCACCTTCTCACTGAGGGAAGCTTTTTCCTTGTTCTATTCTGCTCCCATTCGTGACCGACTGGCTGGCCAACGCTGTTTTAAAAATTAAAGAAACAGAGCTGGTGTCTTCACAGAAGGTCAGCAGTTTTTACAATGTATCTCAATTTTACTCAGCTTCTGATGAGAAAACCCAGTTATTTCTGAAAGCTCCTAGCAGGAAACTTTTCCTGAAAAGAGCTAATGTTCTTTTATGTCAAATTTGCATTCTTCACTAAGTACAAAACCACATCTAAAATACTGCATTTCTTTTAAAGGGAAGGTGAAACTGAGCTGCACTAAGCTATTTCATGACATTGAGAAGTAAGAATAATATTAAAAAAAAGACCTGACCACGAATTTATAGCACTTTTCTCCCGGTACATATGTGACTCATAAAGAGCTGAAGTGCCAAGTCAAACACTGAGAAAGTCAGAAATGACAATATACCTGACCTTACTTTGGTCTCCCTGTGAATATATAATACAGTGATTACATAGTCAAGTTGGG
>VZTE01005042.1:1392903-1620098 GCA_013397775.1 Eulacestoma nigropectus | reverse complement strand
GTGTGTTTGAGTGGTGGGTCTTTGTCTCATTTTGTGGATTGAAATGAAAAGTGCTCACAAAAATACAACGCTCAGTTGGCTGTTTTGACTTAGTTTTCAGTGTGTAATCAAAGCCTTTATGTGCTTCACTTTATTCTAAAGCTATTCTCAGGAGAGCCCTATCAATTTCCCCAAGATTTTTTTGTGTCATATTCAATACAGTAGTATCTTAATGTTTCATATGAATTAATTATCTTCACAGTATAGTTTCCATTCTGCAGCTGAAATAATGGTAGCAATTTTATTTTTTGTAGTTATGGCCCCCGGGAATAAAGTTTTCACAGCACTTACATGCCCACAGTATAGGTCCTACCGCCTTCTTCACCTTTGAACACCAGAAATAAGAAGCAAAACATTGCCAGTCAGCTTTGTTAAGGACTGGTTTTAGTGCCTTGCTTAGTGTCATCACACAGGATTCTGGAAGAGATGGGCAGAGATCACCCTTTCTCTTCCAGTAGTCCTCTGCCTCACTTAATGCATATGATGACAGATGTTGAGTCCACATCCAAAGGCCCTAGGCCTGCCTAAGTTCAGAGCTCTGGTGCATTTGAAGAAAAAACATATCTTGGGTACTGAAAAATGCAAGGGCCTTGTGACTTAAAAACAAACTACATGATCAAAATACAAATGCATGACCTGAACTGAAAGTGTGCATGCGGTCTCAAACTCCACTTTCATAATTACTTGTCTCAAAAGTCTTAATAATCTTTTAATGTGGACTTTCACATGTAGTGCACATGGATAATGTGTTTAGTGGGAAGTCTTGCTGAATCTCGCAGCCTCACTATTGCACTTTTTTAACCAAGCATGAGAAGCTTGAAATGGGAGTAAAATGTAATATGTAATAAAAGTGAGAGGGGCAAAATTACATCAAAGCATCAAATTCATCTCTACAAGGCCATTATAAGTCAAAGTATTAATTCCAATGTTTCTTACTTTCAGAGTCTGAATAACATTTAATTGCTACAAAATAAAGCTTATAATATAATATCTATTTAGCCCACCATGTGAAATCTAGTTTTACTTTGGAGAATAAATCTCTGGTAAGCCAAAAGCTGGTTTTTTGACATAAGTAAGCAGCGATTGCCATTCACAGTTCATTGCCTTAACTGATTTTTTGTCTATCCCAAGGAAATGCACCGAAATTAAATGAACACTGCATTTGCACACTCCCTTCAGCTTAAGGAGTTCTATGTACTACACAAATATGAATTTGCTTGAACTTCTTGTGAGGTACCATACTACTTATTTAAAAATGGATAAAGGTAGACTCTATGGAGGCACCATCACAGTGCTATAAACCTGACTATCTTGGACTCCAAATACAGTTAAGAAAACCCAAAAGAAAATACTTCCTGTGATGAAAAGAAAGGTGCCAAGTGGTTCAAAGTTGCAGACAGGGCTCAAAGAGATTTTTCCAATGTCTGCAGTATTTAGGCAGCACTCAATCCCTTGGGAAAGTACAGGATGATTTCTATGTCGGTGAGAATAAATCTCTCTCAGAGCTCTTTCACAGGGAATATACAATGTGGTGTCCCTGGAGGAGCCGGAGGCTGCTGGCAGCTGCAGTCTGTTCCTACAGAAGCATCGAGGGAGCCCCATATAATGTCTATTCCCCACTGAAGCCATCAGCATTGTTGCTGAAAGTTTCTTACTATACACAGCAACATGAGTGAACTCATATCAGAGTCTCAAATCCCAAATCTTCTGAATGGCTTAATATGTGAGCCTAGATCCAAACTGAGTGTTAAAATTTCTTCTCTATTTGTAACTGGTTTAGCAATTCTTTCCCTCCTCTTACTGCAAATACCCCTGCAATTCAGTTGTTTTTAAGTTTGAAGAACAGAACGTGAATGTGTGTTTTTTGGGGGTCTCTGAAAAAGTCTGCTACCTCTGCATACCTGAAATTTCTTATGAGGACATTAGCTAGTTCTCTTTTACTGACAGTAGAAACTACCAGTATATAAATACTAATAATCACTCCCCAGGACTGCAAGAAAAGTCTAGTTTTCCCAGTGAAATAAAAAAATTTAAAAGGCCATAGATTTAGGTAAGAATAGCTTAACATGCATTTACTTAGCCTGACCAAGTGGAAATAACATTTTCAAACCTGACAAATGCTCTTTCAGCTGCAGCAATAGAGTTTAGGCTGATGCCCCTACAGTGGTCATTGCTGGCACACAAGAAGCATGTTAGTGACTGACCCACTTGCAATGGTCCAGAATATCTGTAACTACACTGGTGAAAAACACCAAGCATTTTTCAAGCAAGAGGAAAAAGAATGGATATCCAGTTCTTACATCATAATCCCAAAGTAGTATAAAAGAGTTAACAGCAGGAGCTGAAATTTATTTTCTTCACATGACTTGAGTAGGCCATGCCTTGGCCATGTGATGTTATGAACAGCCTTTTTGTATCTGAAACCCCAAAGCATTAGGAGCATGTTTTCTGCTATTCTGAAATATAAGACTCCCTGTTGATGTTGCAATATCACAGCTGTCAAACCATTGGGCTCTTTCTTCACCAGGGTACAGTGCTAACTATCAAAGATGAAACAGAATCTGCTTTAATATGCATAAGAACCTGTAAGCAGCTCGGAAAAGATGACAAGCTAGTTTGTTAGGGAGCATGCTGAGTGTTGCCCCAAACTCCAGCTACAAAAATACCGCCCAGTCCAAAGAGAGCTGCAGGCACAATGGGGCTGACTAGGTAGGTTAGATATTACCCCACCAGACAGCTTCCCAGGTCCTTACTCATTTTTAGAACCAGACTGGGACCAAATGTTCTTAAGCTCTTGGAATTTCTGAAGAAGTGTTTTTTTGATTCCACTGTTCAGCTAGGATGGGAAACAGAAGTGCTGAAAGCTACAGGAAAAATGCTGCTCCAGCCCAGTTTTACAGTCTCAGAAAATCTGGACAGCTTTTATAAACTTTGAATCAGTGACTGCAGCTCTTTTTGAACCAAACCTCTAAACTTCTGAAGTCTGGCCAGGGTTCAGATGATTTGTTGACTTTCTTTGCGAGACAGGTCAAACGAGGAACGCACATGTCTGCGCAGCTCCAATCTGACACAACGTAAACACACAGAGACCACTCCCTCCTCACCTGGAGAAGACAGTGATAATGTCATCGTGGTCATTTTTCTATTCCTCCAGGAGCAGCCAGCACCACATTACATTTGAGCTCAGCAGTTATGGCTACACGTATCCACCTCCCTTGTCTTTCTCTACCAAATGGCAGTAAGCACAATCCACCATACGGGACCTTTGAGTCACAGCCCTGCGATATCTACTGAAATAGAAAAGGTTGGCAAAGGCTTTCCTGCTAGTCTGCTTGCATCAACAGGTCCTCCAAGCCTGGAACAGTTCGTCCTGCACACCTTTTGTCCTGTCCCTTTGAACACAGGGACAAGAACACTTGAGTTAGGCCAGGCTCATAGCTGTCCTGCCAGTGAAGCATGACCAACAACACAGCACTATTGGATCACCACCACACGATTCCTGCCTTCAGGCTTGAGAAACACACTGTGACTTTGCAAACTGAAACAAACAAGCAGCCTAAAGCTACAATTCAAACTCGCACCAAATATTTGCACATCGATGTTTATAAAACGCTCTACCAATAGCTTGACTTCTTATTTACACATGAACAGATCAATGAAAGAGAAATAGTAAAAATAGAGAACTTGCGTAGAAATAGTTATTTGCCAAAGTGACCAAAATGGGTAAAAGTCACGGCTTATCTTTTTTTATTCTATTAAACCATGAAGAAATATCTTGAATAACACTCAAACTGTTGTTGACTTACATTTTCTACAATATTCCATTATTTTAATAAAGAGGTCATTGTACATAGAGTGTAATTACTAGCTCAGGTCAAAATTAGCTGTGTTGACTTAATTGATGCTATTTACTTTTGCAGCCCATTGGCAGCCAGCCATTTTCTGTGAATACCAGTTCTCCAATTAATCATGATTTTCCTTCAGCTTGCCAGGGTTTTCTGCAATGACAGCTGCTATCTGGAAACAACTGTCATGCATATAAGCAAAAGAACAACCTTTAAATTTAAGAATTGATTGTTTTATCACTCAAAACAATGTCCTAAGGTGTGATCTTCTGAAGCCTCTTTTACTCTCATTTGTTGATAAGATTTTAGTGAAAGTCAGCAATACATCACACAAGAGCTATTAAATTAACCCTGTCAATCCTTGATAGTGGCTCAGGTACCTATTAAAAAATGGCATGCATTTCTTATTAATCTATTTTACAATTGCTCAGCAGTGTCCTCGGAAAAGATCAGCAGATCAAGGTGTAGGAGGTGATTGAGAAGAATTTGTAAGAAAAGTGTTGCTTTTCTAAATCCAAGAATTTCTGAGGCCCATGCTTGTTCCTCTCGGACACTGCTGCAGGAATGAATGCTGCTATAGTTTTCTACAGGAAATCCTCAAACACTCTCATTCTGATGGCATGTTATAATGATCCAAGGAGGTGGTTTTTACAGAACTGAAAACCAGGAAAAAGTACATAGCATTTTGCCTTTGAAGAAATCAGCTGGATGTGGACTGTCTTTTGACTCACCTTCAGCTTTCTATGTCTGATTTTTGTTCTTGTTGGCCTGGCTAAAATCATATTCTAGTATTGTTGTTGTTATTTCACTGTTTAATGGCTAACAGATGTGAACTGGTTCATCCCACTTCCTGTCACTGCATATACAAAAGTAAATATCTCTCTTTAGCCCACATACACAGAGCTGGAAGCACCACCTTCTGGAGGTCTGGTAAGGTAGAGAAAATGGGTTTACTAATAAATACACACACATTTACATGTATATACATGCGAACATATACATATTTGTTTATTCATGAAGAAATGTAAGCTGAGCAATGAATTGATCTCGCAAAGAAATTAAAGAGTAAAAACATATTTTGCAAAAGCATGTACTGATTCAGAAGCATTACTTAAGAGACCATATGTGTCCTGATCCTATTGGGAGGTATCCAACTCAGAGTTTGGGCCTGATGGAATGAGGGTGGAATAAAGATGAAGCCAAGACATTCTCTTTCCATTAGCTGGAAAAACTGACTAAGAGGGAAAAAAAAAAAAAGAAAGACGATGCAAACTGCATATCCTCTGTTAAATTTGCTGCACAGAAACATGTTGTGTGTCAGGCCACAGGAAAATTACTTATTATGACACAGATCTGGAATTCTCTCTGCAAGAGTTGCCCAGTCTAGTCCACTGGATTTTGCTAACCTTTGGTGCTTTAGACACACTCAATTCAATTAGTGCTGGAAAAGAACTTGAAACTGGTGCTCAAACTGAAAAAATATCATTATGAATGAACATATCTGTGGCCCTCTACTAGCTTGTATATTCTTAAACTTTTCTGTTAAGATCACACACATTTCTGTGTTGGCTATATGTTGGCACATGTGCATACTTCTCTGTAAATACATACGTATTCTTAAGTCTATTGTGATGGGCAAAAGTTCATGATCTGTTTGAAGTTACACACAAGCTGTTTAGTGCTGCCTCTATTCTGATACAGCAGTAAAACCAAATGAGACAAAAACTATTAAAAAATCTGTTTTCTGAATATAACCAAACTGCTCCTTAGAGTGCTTACATCAGCTCTCTGCTGGAAAGCCAGCTGAGATGGAAAGTATGATAAAATCTGTGCTGTGCACACTATTCCCCTGTGTAGTCTGAACTCTGAATTAAGTCCTACAATGAAAATAGTGAAATACTAAGGTGAAGTTTAAAAGGTACAGAGTGTGGGTGCAAGGAGAGGCACCCCTCTTCACAAAACTCTGGGCTATTAAACACCACTAGCCTTTGAGAAGGGATTTGCAAAGTCACTGAACTGTTCCTGCTTACCTGCAAGTGCTCACATTTAATCACGGACCTTTTCCTGTGTTTGCTAAATTATAGTTTTTACTGTTTCTCCACAGGTAATGCAAACTTACTGAGCATCTTTGGCAGTGGTGTGTCCCAACAAAACTGCGATGGGTTATCCTGTTTCCCTCTCATCCGGACAAGAGCTGGCTCCAGAGAAAGTCAGTGATTTTCTGATTAAATGAAGTTACCTTAGAAATGATCATTTGTGGAACCTACTATGTTTCATTTAAAGCTGATGAGGTGTTTGCCAAATCCATCATATGGTCTTGGGGTCAGAAGTGGAAGAAATCATGGAAGATATAAGAAGAAACTGATTAGGGATAGAGAAGGAAAAAACAGAAGGACACCTCTTGTCTCTCATGGGATCTCATGACATCTGAGCCAGGACCACACCTGACTCTGCTGTTTTGGCAGGAAGGCTGTTATTCCTCCTGCTAGTCCTGAGCACCCAGGCCAGCATTTGGGATCCCTGGCTCTCAAGACAGAGCTTCCGAGACCTCTGCAAGTGATCTTGAAGCCTGAGAGCCTGAACTTCAACAAAATCTCATCTCTACTCATCCCTACTACATCTGTGTGCCTGGAAAGCTGAACTGGAGGAAAGTCAAGTCTCCAGGCAGTCAAATGTAATGATGAATGTGGCATAAAAATATGGACAGACTGAAATAAAGAGGAACTCAGCTGGTACTCTGAGAAGCAGTACAATACATCTGTCCTAAACATGTTAAAATTCATTCTTGCAAACGTTCGTTCATCACTTGAGCCTACTTATGAAGCTAAGAATACCATAGGTCTTGCCCTGCTCCAGGTACTGTACAACAGATTCTGCTGTTACGCATCCTGTTACAAAGTCAGTGTAAAATATATTTATGGATGTGGTGAAACTTTTCTAGTCTTGCCAAAACGTTTATATTACCAAAACACTAACTCAGAGAAATTAAAACATTTCACCTTAGAGAAAACAGGTGTGCTACACAAGCCTTGTAAAAGGAAGGTAGAAAGCAAAAGACATTTCATTTCTGTTTTCCTATTGCTAAGCCATTTTCACATTAAGGCAGCTGATCTGCTGGCACTCTCAGTCTCACTATCAAATTCCACCCAAAAGATTTTCATGATCAGGATCTGTCAGTGGATAATTTAGTTCTGGATTGATTCAGATGTGATCCTTCCCTCAAAACCTAAGCAGCATTTTTATATATTCCTTGTGACACTCCCCAGATAGGCTCCCATCAGCCTATGAGCCACATTTTTCTCTACAATAATGAATGTTTCAATGGAACTTATATATATATATATATACACACCAATTTTAAACATTTAAAACTAGCTACATCCATTACATTGCAGAAGCCTAGTTCAGCATCATCATCATGTCTTCTTCCATGACCTTGAGGCAGACAGGAATTTAAAGATCTGCCAGATGTTTGGTATCTCAGCTGGAAAGGCAGGGAGTTCTCCTCTCTGCTAAGGAGGGAAATAAGGAACAGTGGAATTTCAAGCATTTGGCAGTGTGTTTTTTTCTGTATGACACAACACTAATTGAGATAAAGAGATGCACTCCAGTAACATCTCTTGCCAGGTTAACTTTCAAAGACTAGTGAGAGGGTATTCCATTCAGCAAAACTTTCCAAGCTAATGCTTACTTCTCAGCATATATTTCATTTGCATTCATTTCAGTGAGACTAAAGAAAAGGCTTTTCTAGTTGAGGGTTGACACAGAGAAATGGTTAAGCACCTTTCTGAGACAGGACCAAAACTGAAATAAGCAAATAACAATAGAAAAATACCATGTAATATGTTCCCATTGCACTCATCACTTTTTTAGACATACAGAAACATTGTCCAAATACTCATGCAGCACACTGGCTGCCTACCCTAACACAGGTCAAAATGTTCTGTTTAAAAAACTAAGGTTTTTGGATACCCTGCAAGTTTCCAAGGCTTATGTTACTGTGGAGGAGGTACAGCGCATGGGAATTTTTTGTTATATTTTCTTTTAATGAGTGCTGTAAGCAATTGTTTCACAATACAGTCTGAAAGGCTAGAACAATTAAATGACTACAGATGTGTCAAATGATGCAGGAAAACCATGAGACACTTCCAAATGAGTAGGCGGAGGGTGTGAGGAGACCATATCCTGTAATATATGAATCTCAGATTCTTTGGCATGCAGCTTATTTTTATGGAAATGTCCCGGTAAGCCTGGAACAATCTAATGGTTTTCAAAGCATTTAAAACCAACAACATAAAAGCCTTTTTGACAACAATCTTTTTATGCTGTGGTATTTTTGGACTGGCTTAGGAACAGCATACCAGAGAATACGCAAGATATAAAAGGACCAAATTATAATTACATTTTCAAGCTGTAGGTGAGAACCAATTTCATAAGTATAATAGAGTTCACTAGTGCGAGAGGCATAGAGGAAAGAGTGCTGGTTGCTTTCATCTGTTTTTGCTGACTCTCAGATTGGATCTCAGCCATGGACACAGCTTGCAGCAATAAAGGGTAGCTTTAAGTTATGCCATCTTCAAATGGGCCTCTGTGGAGGCTTGTCCTGCAACTCATTACACAGGAGCCAAATTTGTCACTGTCTTCTGAGTCTCCCAGTGAGAGAAGACCACTTCAAGCCCATTTCTCTCCCATCTATACCTGAAGGAAAGCAGGTCTTGTGGTTGTGATTGTGTGGCCAAGTTGAAATCCTAATTTGGACTATGTTACTCTTGATATCTCTGGCAGGAGGAGAAAAAGCAAAGCTCTCTCAGCAGAGAAAATCAGACAGGAGGTTCCTTTGCACAGCGAGGCCACACACGAGACTGTGCCAGCACTACCTGACCTCTGAGCCAAACACTGGTGGGTGTGGCAATGACTCCATGTGTAAGCAGAAGAGGGAAACAGGTGGGCAGGCAGAGAGATCAAAAAACTCCCTGCAGGGAACATCAGATTTGAATTCTGGAGCCTTTTGAGGGACACGTCTCTCTGTCAGATGCCATTCTTTTGCCTTGTGCATAGAAAAGATAAGTCAAGGCTACAAAAATCTCAAACATGGTCTACTCTTTTCTATAGCTGTATGGATTTTTCACAAAAGAAATAATTTAGTAGTCTTGAAAAAAAAAAAAAACAAAAAAAACACCAAAAAACCAAAAAAACAAACACAAAAAACTAATCCCCAAAACCCACAAACCCCAATCACTGGAAACAAACTAAGGTTAGTTTGAAATTATCTCTCATGTACTGTTGAAGGTTTATGGAAAACTGTCAGGGAAAAATCAAGTGTGAAAAGCTGATCTTAGGTGAGTGTGTTTCCCAGCAGCCTGGAGTCAGAAGGTCCCTGGATCAATAAGGCTGCAAATCGTTACGATATTCCACTGTGAAGAGAAAAGTTGTGAGCTTGAGCTTCTGAGCTTTTCTGCTTTAGCACTGGTCCTCAAAAGAGGATGGATGTCTTGCCAAAGATACTTGGAGACCACTAGCAGGGACCTGCCTCCACTACTTCAAATACTTTCTTTTCAATACATCCCCTTCCTCACATTTTTCAAGAATGTAATTAGATATCCTAAATATTAGATATTCTAAAAGTCTATGTTATTCTTATAGCATTGATATAAAACTGTCTTAGAAAATAGACATATATATATAAAGAGAAGAAACCTGCAAATCAAGTCAAGACATACAGCAGATTTGCATGATTAAAGCTCTGTAAAAAACCAGTCTGTTTAGAAAAATGTTCTAAAAACCTTATGTTACACATGATTGTCAGCAGAAACCAACTACTGCAGCATCTTGTGATTATATAATGGGAAAAAGTCTTCAGGTCATAGAGGAAAACCCATTTATTTAGCCTTGTAGACATCAAAATTATGTCACTATTCATTGAGATCAAGTAATAATGGGAATTTCTTACACTCTTTCTTTGAACTTGTAAAGAAGTCTCTGGAAAATTTCTTATGCTATCCAGCTGAATAAAAAAGAAGGGGACCCTTCCCTCTCCTGTCCAGCAGCAATGCTCTATTGGAAAAATTGAACCTGATAAAAAATATGCCCTGATGGAAAAAACTGAACCTGATAAAAATTCTGTAAAAATGTCACTGAAAGAGTCGTTCTCCTCACCAAGTAAACTGAAAGATCCCACACAAAATGCAGGATAAAGTATGGCACTACAACAGAAGAATTGCATAGCTGATGTCAACAACAGCCTAGTCATCCTACCATCACTTTATAAATATTTCAAACACATGCAGTAGATATCAAATTGTTCAAATTTTACCCCATCATTTTACCCAAGACATAGAGAACAGACTACTGAGAGATCTACTGAAGATGAGGTTCCTGGCCCATTACACAATCCATTTTCTGACCTACAAACTTGTGATGTAAATAAGACATAAACTCTGACTTCAGAATTTTTTTTCCATTTTTTGAGAAATGGGATTTATCTGGATGTATTTTCCAGTTCAGAGAAACTAATGCAGCAGACTGCCCTCAAAAAGAAATTAGGTTTTGAGTATTTTATAATGCAAATGGTAAGATGTTACTTTTTTTCAAGATGAGGTTCCTTAATATTATATAATATAAAACTAACTCTATAAATTTTTTCCTTATTATTATCAACCTGTCTTTGGTGAATCATGATGATTTAGTTGAGAGTATTTTTCTTTAAAACTTTAGTAGATTGTTCCTTTCTGATTTGCTCAACCATAAATGTAACTGAGGACATTATAATATAAACAGATGTATTTGTGTTATACGAAATATCAAGCATAAACACTAGTAGAATCACCTTTAGACTTGTGATATTTTAAATGGAAATTCTTTTTCATTATTGCAAACCACTTAATTTATATGTTTGTTACATTGCCATCTTAAACACTCCTTTTATCTAGCCTCACTCAAGTCAATGGAAATGTTTTCCTCAACTGTGAAGAACTGGGAAAAGCTGTAGGTGAGTAAAATCTGTAACAGAAAGGTTTCCAGGTACAACCCTCTGCTACTAGCTGCTTTCAGATGACATCTCCTTGGCTTGCCAGTACACACAACAACCTACATATCACTGTTACAAGTTGTAATGCTTTTCATCCAAAAGAACCCAAAAGCCCTTCACAGATTTAGAGCTAGTCTTAAAGTAATTTTTACATATGATCATCTCATGGACTACTCCTGTCCTTATAGGACTGAAATGAAAAATATATAGGTTATGTGCATGTTACAGACTCGCAGCAGAAACCTTGTCTTCTCTGAAAAGCACTAGAAGATGCAGAAACCCTGTTAGAGCAGTACCACATCTCATATGTATTATATTTTCAATATTTCAATAGAATAGCTCTAATTTTTTACACATTCCCCATGGCAAATAGACTCAGAGAAAGAAAAAAAGGTTTCTCAAGATCATCGAGCAGGCCAAAAACTTGCTCGATCTGATGGGAAAAGCAGACATGAGGTTGAGAACCGAGATCTCACTTTTGGCTGAGATTAGTCCAGACTGTGTGGGAAGAATGGTCTCCTTGCAGGGGAGGGGTCTGTGCTGCACAGAGTGGCATAAGGTGCTTTCAACTGTATAAAGTAATTCAATGCAATGATTTTGTGTGGATTTAATCCCTTTGAGTTAAAGCAAAGGCACTCTAACACTTAAGTTTATATTACCAGTGGCTGCTACACTATCAATTCTGCAAGTGATAAGGCCAGTTCTCAGTATCTCTTCCCTTCTGTTCATTCCCTATCAGGCTGCTGTCTCCTGTCCTACTGCCCCCCAACAGCATCTGCTGTTACAGCTAATTCCTGTTGCTCACCTGAGATTTCAGCTGAAAAGAGGCTTTGCCAGCTTTACTCTTTAGTGAACCCTTTAAACCACTATCAACTGGGTGTCATATGGCTGAAATAAAAATCAGAAACTTTAGCACCAACTGTATAATATTTACACTTAGAAATGAGACACTGTAAACATTTCATCCCTCCAAAAGAAGATTTTCATGGCTTTTTCCTACACAGAGTTGCCAATATTTATATTTTATAATCAAAAATTGGGAGGAAAATACTGAGTAAACAACAAGGAAAAATACAGTGCTTTCTCCATGAGAAGCAAACCCTACAACCTCATGAATGAAAGTGAGTGATGTTTCTTGTGTTCAGTGAATCTACACATGCAGTTCCTCTCTTGGTTCAGAAAACAACTGGATCTAAGCTAAATTAAACAGAAATTACCACATTGAGGCAGGTCATAAAACAGTGAGCATTTTAATGAGAGTCTTGGAAGGAAGGGACAAACATACTTTATAAAAACTTATAAAATTTCCATAGTTTTTGAATTTGTCATAAAAGTTCTCTTTTCCAGAGAAATGCAGAGACTTTCTGGAGAGAAGAGCCAGTATCTGGTCTAGTAATTAATAAAGAAAAACTAAACTTTCTTTTAAAAATGTAACATTTTACTGGAACAAAAAAGTGACAAAGGACAGTCCCTTTTGTTTTCTGAAAATGTCTTGAAACAAAAATTACAATCTGTTTCCCTGTGAGGAGTTTAACACTCTTGGATTAAATCCATATAGCAGATGTAGGACAGAAAATGTTTTTGAAAGCATAGCACAGACCTCATAGGATGGACATTTTAGGCTGTAGGAAAAATGCCTAGACTTTACACTGGAAAACAAAATTCAGTATATGCCCATGTCTTTGCCAGATTTGCTCAGTCTTGCAAGTCAGGGACAACAGTCTTATAAAACCAACCTCAGTTTTGTATAGTATATAAAAATATACAAATATACAACTAAATATATATGTTTGTTAATTTCGTCTCTCACTTCACCACATCAGTCAGCCAGCTTGACTTCAGTACAAATGTTTGAATCTTTTTCCTTGTTAACCACAAGGACTTCATGGATTTGTAATTAAAAATGTATTTTCCTGGCTATGCTATACAAATATTTTAAGTATCTGACCAGATGCTGAAGACTGGCTATTTTCATGAAAGAGATAAAAAATTTTAGTAACAAAATTGGCAGAATTGGAATCTTTGGGAAGTCAGTGCATCTATGTATCTACTGTATCCATAATTCACATACAGGATAAAGGTTGTATGCCCAGATCCTTAATGTATTTAACAAATTAGCAGACATTTGAGAAGAAAAGAACTCTCTGCCTTTTTTGGAGGCAGCTGTTTTACTCAATATTTTATTTTGGTTTATTCTATATCATTACTTAAAGAGCCACTGATTTTTTACATTCAGTCTGATCAGTTCTATGTTTCAGGAAAGGATTGGTCATTTATCTTTTGAAGTTAGATGCCTGGACATGTAACCCTGATGCCAATAAAGTAGGATCTCATGGTAAAATTTTACCCCGTAGGCCAGGAATCCAGTAATGTATAGAAATGAAAAACTCTCAAGAACACCTATTAATTGAGATTCATTAAATCTAATTATTCATATTTTGATAATATTAATTAAAATTTGCACCTAAGTCATACACGCATTCCCTCTTTTTCCCAAAAAAAGGTTTTAAAAAGTCCATGGTTTTCTGAAGTACACAGCTGAATATTCTGCCATGAAAAGAGGGACAAATAAGTACAAAAGCTCATGTCTTCATAAATAATGCCAGTTTAAGAAAATTCATGAATAGTGAACACAGTAACAATTCAGTTTTTGCCTTCCTTTTTATTTTGATGATGAAATTAGAAAATTTCATGTGAAGATTTGTAATTGCAATCAATACAAAAATTTGGAAAAAACCATTAAAACCTAACACCATGTTTTAAAACGTGCTTCCAAACAACTGGGCCATTGTGTGCTTTAAGTCAATTTGCCTGGTACACATTTGGGCTCAATTAGGGCTACATAACTTAATCTTGCAGAATAGCTATTTTAAAAAAATGTTACATAAGCAAGGTCCAGCTAAATTTTCTGAAATTTGGAATGGTTTTTGTCTCTTTATCCTTTTTATGTACTTCTACAGCCAGAAACCTGAAAATATTTGGGCTAGTCCTGTGGTAGTTCCTCAGGCATGAGTCTTGTTGACTTGGGCTTTTGCTGGAGTAAGGAACTCAGGGCCATTCCCACGCTACAGTGTGTGGTGTTTTCTCAAAGGTACTGAATATAGCTGTTAAAACTTTTTCTTTTTCTTTCCACAAACATGAAAATGTTTCCCATAGCTGAAAAATACAGTTGTCTAATATGCTATTAATTGTTCATTGAGATTATTTCTGAATGAAAGGATGGAGATCAACTTAGTACTGAAGAAGATACAAAGCAGTTCAAGGTAATAGAGAAAAGATTATTGTCATAACACTGCCTGAGGAAGAAGTCTGAGGTTGAACAGAGTTTATTTTAGAACAAAACCCAGAAATTAAATCCTCCAGAGATCAGAAGTGGCATTCAGAGTCTTCCACATTAAGGTCACCAGTTCAAACCCAGTGTAGGTCACTTACCAAGTGGTCATTACCAACTCATGTTTGGTCAATGAGCTGGTGATCTCATGGACAGGAATCCACACCACTAAAACCTCTGCCACAATTGGCACCTTAACTGAATATTTCAGTAAAGAAACCAGACACTGGCCTGAGTGCAGAGATACAACAGTATTTTTACCAGAAGAGGTGACGCCTCAAAAAACAGGTTAGCAGGATTTACGCTAAGCTTGTCTTAGCTGAAAGTTACTGTTCACATTCATAACCAATAATCAAGACAGAAAACATCTGTGTCAGATTCCTTCTGACCTGTGTTAGTGTTGCGATGCCCAAATAAATTCCCAAATAAATTTTAGATAAACAAATTATTTCTGTCTCTTTCATCAGGGTAGTGATTTCTGTATTGCTTCAAGAGAAGAAGACCACGTAATTATGCCCATATGGAACCCATTTCTTCCCCTCTCCAAATGATAATTTTAGATGTTGATTTCATTGACAGGAAGAATATTCAGTTTGCAACTAGATGAAGGAAGGTTTTCTAATAATACTTGACTTTTCATATTTTCATACACAAAAGGATGCTCCAAACACTCACAGAACCTTTCAGAATGTGCCCAAAGCAACAGAAACAGAAATATCAGGACTTCACATTGTTATGATTCTGAGGCTAAGAAACACACTGCAGAATCCACTCCTCCACAGCTCTTTTTTAGAGCACCAGCTTAGTTTGGTATTTTACCATAAATCTGTGAATATACAGATGTGAAAATTGACGTTCCTAACTGACTCTTCAGACTCTGGAAAGCTAGCAATGAGTAGGATGTATTGGTCTGGTCATCTTATACACACTGCAGATCTCATTGTATAGGTCAAGAAATAAATCATTTTCCTCAGATTTTATAGGAAAAAAAAATCTTACAGAAGCTATAGCCTCAGTATTTGTTGGTCACACAAATATTTAGGGCCTTGTTATAACAAAAGAGTATCTAGCGAATAAAATATGCTGTGGTCATCTCCTACCAGCTTCATTTTTTGACCTTCAGTTTTGACACTGAAGAAAATGG
The DNA here is from genome assembly GCA_013397775.1 of Eulacestoma nigropectus. NCBI lineage: Eukaryota > Metazoa > Chordata > Aves > Passeriformes > Eulacestoma > Eulacestoma nigropectus. Next base: position 1,604,712 of record VZTE01005042.1, on the reverse strand, counting down.
TGATCAGTTTTGATCACTATCAAATCTCATGCTGTTCAAGGTTTTGTAGAGCTCTTTTGTATCACTCCTGAGGCTGGAGTAGCCCTAGCCTCCTCCATCAGTCTTCCTATGCAAGCTGCTCCATACCTCTGGTCATCCTGCATCTCTTCTCTGTGCCTTCTCAAGTTCTAACAATCATTCCTCAGAGGAATGTAGGGAGACTACAACTGCACACATCATTCAGATTGTGAATGAACTGTGCACAGTGATCTTTCCATTTCTTTCCCATCCCTAAAGAAGCATTTTCTTTGCTTGGAAAACTGCTACTGAGCATTGAGCTGATGTTTTGTTGTCTATCACAGCATCAAGGTCTCGTTCCTGAGCAGTTGAGTTCAGTTCAGAATCCACTGTTTTATCTGTTAAAAGATGAGTTTGTTGTAGACCATGCTCCTTCACTGGAACCAGTCAGACAAGAAGTAACAGCTTTAGTCCAGTTTGAACACATGAAGAAATGAAACATAAAACTGCAGTTTAGAACTGAATTGCTAACAAAATAAAACCAGCAGCAAGAAAGCTGTTAAGATAAATTTTTAAGACTGACTGAGATCCTTTATTTGACTGTCAGTAGTGATTCTGGAGCAATGAGAACTCTGAACTTGGCCACAGAGAAGACATCATAAGTGCTGCACTGGGATTTTAATGTCTGTGGAAAAAAATAATACCAGAGTTGTACATCCAAGAACATTTTCAGTTATGCATTACAGTTGTGTTTGTCTATTTGCATGACAGAAAATAGGAAATAAGGAGTTCTCATTATCTTACATAGTTGACAATAGTGGAGATATTAGTGCACTTCACTGTGCAGTACAGTCAGTCACTGTTACTGGCACTGGTATTGAGAAGTATCAAGGTTGAAAGATGAGGCACTTGTATAAAGTTCCCAAGAAATTCAGTCTGAGTCTGGGATTTAGGAAAACCACACTGACATTTTGGTGAAGAAAGCTTTCCCAGCAGCTGGGACTTTTGGCACATTAGTTGCAAATCTTAAAGATCAATTGAGATTTATTGAAACTTGACATAGTATATATGTCTTTTAAGAGTTGGCAATTTTTTGCTATTATGACATTTCTATTAAATTCTATTTGAATGGAAAGACAGTCTTCTTGTTTCTAAGGCCCTTGATTGGCTTTTGGAAAAAAATGAGTTAACGCTCAAGTCCATTTGGCGTGATCTGGGGCCAGTAATTCAAACTCATTACTCCTCAGCTTTCCATGTGATTTAGGAGCAGTAAAAAGACTCTTATTCACATGTGGGTTTTTATCACAATATATGACTGATTGCATCAGAGCTATTCTAGCAAAAGCTTTCTCATAGAACTTCCATTTCATAATTATGTTCTTAGTTGTCATCTTTTCAGCTCATTTTCTCTTTCTACTAATTGCTACACTGCCAAGTACGCAGAGTCTCGGGTTCTGTGCACAAGTACCACATGTGGCTAGTTTTAAGTGTTTTCTTCCTGTAATATTGAAATGACTACAAAACCTGCTTTTTCCTTTCTTCACTCTGCCATCAGTAGACTGGCACGGATGCCTCCTCAAAGCCAAAATGGATGCCAGATTGAGATTCAGGTCTAATCCACAAAATAAACAAAATAAAGCTGCTTAAAGGCACTTACATGAAGTGAGTCATTCACAGACTGATGAGAATATTTCAGTGTCTAAAGCGTCTATTATTTTTCACATGTATTTGAACCAGAAGTAATAGGTCATGTCCAAGAGTGGGTCTAAGCCACATGGCAGAGTGTAAGGGCAGTTTCACAACAGGTTGTTCAGATGTTATCTCCTCTCTACACTGGCAGTGACTATTGTAGCAAGAGTCTTCCTTGAGTCTATCCTGATACACAGCAGCTATTTTTGTATTATAAATATACGCAACACATTGTTAAAATCTATAAAATCGAGTAAGTCGTCTGAAAGCCCCTTCTAGAAGACCCTCAGTAAAATAGGAGACTTTATCAACAGACCTTACAATGTATCATGTCCCCAACTTCCCTTTTCAAGAGAAAGAAAACCTGCCCATTTCCCAGCTCTACTACAGACTCACATCATCAGAAGTACCGCAGTTGTCCTAAAATATTTCCTGTGAGTCCATCTACAGATGAATTCTCTGCTTACACTCAAGTCTCACTTCTTATCCTCTCTCCTTCCTCTTCTGCTTCTGTCATTTGCCAGATGTTCAGCAGAGAACACATTTATACCTGTTCTAATGGAGCTCTCTGGGACTGAAGGTTGGTACAGGCTGCAAACCTGGCACACTGCCCATCCTACACTCCCTGCTGTAGAGCCCTGTAAAGAATCCAAGCAAGAAAAAACCAAGAAAAAAATATTGTCTTTCTAAGCCCTCATTGAAGCAGTGGCCTTTACAAAACTTCAGATGGCACTTACTCCAAAATTCTCATTGAAAGCCCCTAATTTTTTCTCAGGATAAAAAATTGGTTTCTGAGTCTGGTCAAACTAATCCTAATTTGCAGGAGAGAGACAACCAGTGCATCTTGGATGATTACTATCAATTCTTTTCTTCCAAATCTGAAGAGTTCATCTCTAGGCTGAGGCAGGGCTCTCTACCAACATGACACAGACTAACGACCAACTTGTAACTTCCTGTTCACCTTGGCTCACTGGCTTGTTTACTCAACACTTTCACCTATCAGTTACTTAAAGAAATGAAACGTGCTCTAGTGTTCTTTTCTAGGAAAGCATTCTGAAACCAGGACACATTCCTAGATGCCTCCAAGTCTGGGTATCAAATGCTAGCAAAGGCATGAAAAACTGACACTGAGTGAAGACACTACAGATGATAATGATACTAAACAAATGCAGTTTACCAGGCAGGCAGGCAGGACCTAAATGCCCCCAGTATACAGCAAATGGCAAGTTACTATTCCTGTAATACAAAATCTGGCATGAAGTACAGTCAGCTCACATGACTGTTGCTATTTATTAATAAAATCCAGATGTGCTCCTCTGGATCCGAGTTTTGCACAAAACCAGATTGTACTGGAAATAGGTCATCTCCATCAGACCTTCCACAGTGCTATGACTTCTTTTTATTTGGGATACATATTTCCTGAGCCTTCAGAAATATTTCTCACTTTAGCGAAAAACAGCATACTAAATAGTCTCATTTATTTATGTGAATATTATGTATATATTTGTATCACATTGGCAAGCAATCGTTTGTCATCAGTCTTTGGCTTGCGCAAACCAAGAGCTCTGTATGGTGTGGAGACTTTTTGGAAGTTTATTTCTTTGTTCGGGCTGTTATCATGACAGAATCTTGATGTGAGATATTTTGAGTCTCCAAGGGTCTGTTAGGTAAGACTCGGTTGGGCGTCAGCAGTGTTAGCTGTCTCCCATCATTGTTTTTGGCAGGGCTGCCTAATCATAGGACTGAGCTTTCCCATTGTAAATCCTTTGGCTGTGAGACCTCCATCAGATGTTTTCACAGCTCCCACATTAGCCATAAACACTAGATGAGTACTTTGACACGGTCAGGAAGATGCATTGAAGCTATTCAGAGTTGTGACACTCACTAATGCTCTAGTGCTGTTTTTGTTCAGACACACGCTGAGCAGATGGTCCATCCTGTTCAGGAATGGATAAGAAACTTTTAACTAGCTTCGGATGACCATCAATATTTGCAAAACACATCCATGCAGCTCCACGCATTATCATTTACAAATCACTCCCCAGAATACCACAGACCATCTAGCCCATTCAGCTTCACCTCTGAAATGCATATTCCCCAGCTGGTTTTTGTCGTGACTCATTCAAAAAGGGTTAGTGTTACAGCTCATCATGGATAAAGGGAGGCTTGGGTGAATCCCAATGGCTGGTTCCCTCTCTCTCAGAATAATTAGGACTCAGGCCAGTCCTTCCCATGCACACCAGCTGTGTGCTCCTTAGCCATTGCTAAGCAGGCAGACACATAATCTGGAACTGCTAGTTGCTGTCAGTCAGCTGGCTGTTATTACATCAGGCACAGGATAATCTCCAGGACATTTTACAAGGCAAGGGGCTCTCAAGAGAACTTCTTAGCTGTGCCACATGCGAGTAAGTCAAGCGGAGAGAAGCCAAAATAAAATAAAAAAACAACAAGTTCAGTTTTGCTCTAAATAGCAAGCCACTGAAGCATGCATAACGAAGGTTTGTAAAACCTCTACATCTGAGCTCTTGTACAGAGTTCCCTAGCAGAAGACAATGTCCCTGAGCCTGCTCAAGGGGTTCCTCTTCCTGCAGCCTGGAATACTGCAAGTCACCACTTTTGGAAACCAATGTCACTGCAGCGACCATCCTCCTTTTGCTGAGCTTCCTCACTCTATCTAATTAGTCCGTATCTGGAGCAGCTGCAGGCTCTCCAGGGTTATGCCAAACAATCTGTGGTGTTGTACCTGCAAAGATCCGACTCTCACAAAGGACACCTTTGAAAGACTGCCCAGGTAAAAGGGCTCACAGCATGGACAGAGGGGAGTAGCTGAAGCCACAGGTGCTAACACAGGCCCTGTTCTCTGTGCAGAAGCACACACTGCCTATAGACTGTGCCTTCCATGGGGATCCCTCACCTGGCCAGAGCTGTAATGCAAGAGCCAGGAAAATAAATACATGAAGAAAGAAATCAGCTCCTCTCTAGGAAATACAGCCAAGTGAATCAAGATTATGTTTGTTTTGGATCTTGTCATCATCCTGTCAGTGTTACAGCAGACAAATTTCTCAAAACCCTTCATTTGCCATTATGTATCTAATGCTGGTGATTTACAAACTGTCCAGCACCCCCTGGTCTTTTGTCAAATGCAAGCAGATTTTCTAAAGAACTCAGCATGCACTTTCCAAAATCTATCTCTGTATTTAGGCACTTTGACATCCCAGTCCAAAGGAAGTGGCTGTGTGTGGAGCTCTAAGTACTGCTGGTTCTACAGCATCTTTTATATTCCCAAGATGAAGATGTCTATATTTCAGAAATGACATAACATACTAAATATCAGCAAAATAAATTACTCCTTTCAATTCACTTTGAGAGTTAACAGGCAGACTTTAAAATTCAGTGCATATGAATAACCCCTCATAGCTAAAATAATCTGTCAAAATGTCATTTATAAGGCAGTTAATCTTCTGGGGAATAGTAAGTTTAAGACATATTTAATAGTAATTTTTTTTAGACAGGCTGAACAGTACAGTTTGCATGACTTTTTAAAAACTCTTAATCAGGACACAATATCTCTTAGAAAAAAAAAAATCTGTGTAGAGAGAAATACTTCTTTTACTAAAAAAATACCTTCATCAGAAAAAAATCATGAGGTGTTAGAACTATAAATGAGCCATAGACATTGGCTTTTTTTCCCTTTTTTTCCCCCAGCTGGAAAGAGTGATTTCCTGGATTCAAGAATATATTGTGGACCTGCATACATATCCACATATCATTTCAAACTGGAACACTGGAGACAACTACAGTTGGGAACTCGAACAAGCGCAGCAGTGGCTGTGGTGATTCAGTTTCCTTTTAATTAGAGCAGGTTGGAAAAATTCTTACTAAATAGTGTTTCATTGGAATTCAACGATTTGGCCAGTTTAGAACTTTTCACAGACGTGGTTTAATTTCAAAGACAGTGTGAGAGACCATAAGCAACCTCCAATATGAGCCTCACTGCCATATAGCAGGTTTTAAAACTTAGGTTCTTGCTGGCTACCTTGTCCAGATTGTTGACAGCTCATTAGCAAGCTGCTGGGAATCTGGATTTGCAGGGCCTGGAGATCCCCAGCCATCCTTCCCCAAACCAGCACAAGAGTTCTGTACCCATTAATAGAATATTCCAAGTGTTTTCCTTCTATTTCTTCAAATGGAGCAAACACAAATGTCAAAACAAGAAAAAACTCTGAGAAACAGGATTGCTACATTTATCTCTGAGTGTTTCCAATATTAAAGAGCATAATTAAATATTAAAAATCCACTTGGTTGGAATTAGATATGGGGACTATTGTCACTAATAAATATAAACCAGATAATGTGTCAAAAGTTTATATTTTCAGCAGAGGATACTTTTTGTTGATGTACTTTTATATCATTCATTTGTAAAGTATGATAATAGGATTCTGATTCCTTTGTCAAAATACAAAATGAAATCAGTAATATTACACCCCAGGGGAAAAAGAAATCTTTGCCACCCCATCCTTCATGGTGTTTGAGCATTAAAGGCAAAACCAAAGTCCTGTTAATTATCATTAATATTTATGCCGTACCCACAGGTCCAAACTGACATGATAGTCTCATTCTATTATGCCTCATAATTTTCTATTCCAGAGAGCACTAAATTGGCTTAGATGCAACCAAAGAATGGAAAAAGAAACAGAACTACAGGCTGAGATCATAGAAATACTGCAGTGAATTGTTGCCCAGTTTTCAATTTGATTTTGTGAATATGAAAAAAATAAATCACTGACTGCAGAAGTTCCTCCTTTTTTTGTAAGTCTTTTAGAATACTCCAGACATAGATTTTTTTCCTGTATTTCTATTTGCACTGAGCTCTTGCATTTTTTAAACTTTGAAAAGTTAAGGGATAGAAGAGAATTTGCACCTGTGCAAATAATCTGAGTAAGTTCTTTTAAATCCTGTTTGCCATTTGGGACTGATGGAAAGTTACAAAGAAGAAAATAGAAAAACTATCAATAAATCATGAGCTTTTGGACTTTTGTTTTTGATTAATGATAAATACATTTTTCAGACTGATTTAGCATTTTATTCTCTCTGTCTGCCTTCGATGCCTGTAAAATGGTGTATTATCAACTTGTTAGCTTGGTCCTTCTTACAAGAGTTGAACATGTAAAGAAAATCGAGCTACTGCTATCATCTTTAAAGTGTTGCCCACCAAACACATCCAGTGAAACAGGGCCTTAGATATTCCTTGTGCTCTGCCTATTTACCCTTCTCATCTTTTTTTTTCTCCCACTGAAATGCTCCCAGTAAGCGTAAAAAAGGTTCCCAGCCAGAAAACAGAGCTTGTGTGGAAAGCTCCCCACCACTTTCAGTTCCAGCCAGCAACAGCAATGAATTTCATGTCAACTGATTTTTTTTTTTTTTTTTTTAACAAGCAGAAAAATTTCAATGCTTCCAGGAGGTGACAGTAGCAGTGTTGGAAGCTGTTTAGATACTGGAGCCACTGGGAAGGCTTTGAGAATAAATCCTTCAAAGTACACAGGTCCCAGCCCATCAATGGCAGCCCCAGTCAGGTGAGCTTGGAGCACAACGTCTGGGCTTTCCCTACACCTCTTCCACCCTGGGCAGCCTTCTCCAGCCTTCTACTGCTTGCCAACAGTAATGCTGCATTGGGTGCTGACTGGTTTCATTTTATACAAGACCTGTCAATCATGATCCTGGATGGGCATTTAGCCGTAGTGGCTCTGGATTCAGTCTAGATCCTAAATAGGCCTAATAGGTCTCTCCGGTTGCTCAGAATGGTTTATACAGCAGATTTCACGGAAATTACGTGAGTTAATCCATCAGATCTCTGTATATTTCCCTGGCAGAGTCCCCTGGGAAGCATCTCAATGCAAATGCTGGACATTTCATCCTGCCTGTGTTCCATCACGTCCTACAAATCCTGCGTGACTTCATCTGTACTTCAGTGAGAAACCTTAATTTCTAAATTTAAAGCAACATTTCAGGAGCTGCCAAACGTTCACACTGTCATAATTCAGCTTTATCCCCAGAATTGCTTGTCTGTAAATACGTCAGAAGTTTCTGTTTATAACTCATAACTAATAATAATGGATGAGGATTCAAGAACTCCAGGTTTAGTCATATGCCTATCTCAGATACCCTGCCATAAAGTTTCATTATTCCTGTACGCTACAGAATAGCTGCTAAGAAATATTTTTCCCTCATCACAGAATCTGACAAGAAAAGTAAAAATGTAATAAATTAAATGCTTCACAGAAAGAAATTTACTCAAGACAGCATTTTGAACCAAAGATGATATTTTTTCCTTCATTGGTCCTGTGTTTCTGTGTTTTTCAATGTGAATTTTTTTATCCTCTCTTGCAAGTTAGCATAAATAATTAGAAAACTGCAGTTCCCTGGAAGGAATACCCTTCAGTCAACTCTCTTCTAATTCCAATATTCTTAATTTCTGAGAGTGGGAGAAAGAAGTTTGCTAAAACTGCTGGTTTTGCTCATCTGAATCATCACCCACACATAACAGGCTACATTCTTGCCTCTGTCTCAAATGGATGCAGGTCTTTCTGATGAGTCACAATAAAGAAAGGGAATTATGTAAAAAGTATTCCTCCTTGAACATATCAGGGTGAATTCAAAATAACAAGGAATGTTCTTTTCTTTGACAACATGGAATTGTGCTTTGGGGTGTGGAAAGGAAACCCATCTACTCAAAAGCAACACACATGCTACAGGCAACTACATCATACATTTCCTTTCCTCTTATTTCAGTATCATAGGCAAAAATAAATTAGATTTTGTGGCAAACATGCTGAAATGGAAGTAGTCTTAGCGCTCTGAGGATGTAGAGAGGACCTCTATGAAAGGATCCACCTACCATGCTGTCATATATGCAGAGTTGCAAGCACTGCAAGCCTGGCAGATTTCCCTTTATGGAGACAGAGCAGTACAGCAAGGGAAAAAGAACCATGATTTGTAGGTGAGGAATTGTATATTGCTGAACTGACAACTCCTTGTGTTAAGATTCACTTACATTTAATGTATCTAGTTTTGCTACCAGCATTTCCATGTGTCTTTATAATGTGCATAAAGGGCCCAAGTATGTCCACTGCAATTACTCAGGTGCATATGGTTGACCAAAATGGACTCTGTACAGGTAATAACAGTAATTTATAGTTTTAATTTCAATTCTATTTAGTGGCCAAGATACAGTATTTCAGTATGATGGGATTGTTCTATGTCACTCTGGTTCTTTTCCATTTCTATAATTCCCCAGGTTTGGTGGACTTGGTTCTGCCCTGAGCTTTCCCTTTCTACTGCAGAAAAAAATGGTCCTGTAATTGTGCTACTTTTAAGGGTTTTGGTTGGGTGGGGGTTTTGTCACTGTTGTTTGGCTGGTTGGAGTTTTTTTGTAGGCGAGGAACGCACGTGCAAACCAAAGTGTTGCATGTCTTACAACAATGTATTTAAGAATGAGGTTCATGCTGACATTAAGCATGTATTCATCAGAACTGGCAGGGACAATGATGAAACTATCATTAGCTGTTCAGATTCCTGCCTTTTCTTTCCATAACTGCACCTCTTAGAGACACTCTTATAAGGGACCAGATGACTATTTACGTTTTCTTTCTGTCTATTCACAGGAAAGAGGGATCATATCTATAGTAAAAGAGACAATTTTTGCTGGATTTTTTTCTGTACCTGCTTGTACCAGATTTTTAATCTGATTGGTAGCATTTTAAACTGATCATATTCTGTATTTAAGTTCCCAACCTCTTTTCCCTTATTCAGGGTTTAATTAAGAAACAATTCCATGAAGAAAGGGCTCTATCAAGCTTCAGAGCTGATTAATATACTGGTTTTTTTAGCTTTGATTAAAATAATTCAAGTATCTAGGGTTAGCCCTTCCTTTTTTATCAAAGGAAATGACAAAAGAGAATGGTGCCCTTGCTCTTTGATGACCTTTTCTGGAAGAGAAAATTTATTTGAAATTCCTATTGCTGCCTGCTGTAATTTTCAAGTGTGCACCAATATTTTTTTCTGAAATAATGTGTTTGAAGCTTTCCCTGGGTTTTTAGACTGCCACAGACACTGAAATAAACTGTAGGAAGGTAGATTCACATGGATGCCATGCTTTGTAATGCCCAGGCTACCTGTGTAGCTTCTTATCAAGAATGATTATTTTGGGGAAACTGGGGTTAAAATTATCATTTGCTCATTGCACAACAACATGGAAGGAACATAAAGCAGATTCAAAAGTAGATACTGAAAATTCACACCTACAGAAGTGGCCAGTCAGAATTTCATTTGGACATGAATCAGGGAAGGCAACAGAGAACTTTTAGGTGACTCTCTGTGGGACTTACCCTGATAAGCTTGAATTCCATACAGTCCCTCTCTGTGCAGGGTGCATTGGGGTTAACACATCTTAAGCCATCCTTTGTGCTCTCCTTGGTTTCTTTGTTGTTTATTCTGACTATTTTAAAGCTGTTTCACTTTTGGAGAAAGCACACAGAGTTATTCTTGTCCTCCCTCTCTGTGTATATGCCATCCATTCAGGAACAGTGGAGAAGGAGTAAAGAATAAAGTTGTGGTTGGATATTCTGTAGATATAAGCCCAGTGATTTTTTTAGAGTTCAGCAAATAACTGGTCAGTGAAACTCCTCACTACACAGAATATAACATCCTGAGTGATTAAACATGTAAGACCATTAATTCTATTAATGAACTATGATCCTTTCAGGATGATTTTCTGCTTTTTGTGCAGAAGCAACTCTGGATAGTATATGTAACAATTCAGAGAAAAAATTCAAAGACTTAAGTATAAGAGAATCAGAAAGAAACCAAATGATGAGGGAGAAGTTGGAAAAAATAACTATATTTCTCAATGTCTGACTTGCTCCTGATTTTTTTTTTTTTTTAACAGAGTTGTTTCCTTAACCTCTGACATTGTGGTTTCTTCTGTGGGCTATTTCATCAGAAATCAGTTGAAATAAAAGATGAATCCCTTTCCTGACAAATTCCAAAGCATGTATCTATCAGATATTAGTCAGACTAGTGGCAACAAAAAATGTAAACTATAAAGTATTCCTGATGCTTCTCTTTTACAGAAAGCTCTGGGAAACAAAACAGCTGGTGTGATCTAGGCTGACTACAAATAAAACTGGCGTGCATTCTTAGGAATAGGCAGAATTAAAATGAAGCTGCAAAGAAAATGCAGACCTGGACTTGAACAAATGAAACCAACTACTTATCTATATAGTTGAAATTCTGAAAAACACAAATGTTACGTAAGAGCTGACTTTCAATTTTCAAATGTGAAGATGCTTAGGGGTCTTTTTATGCTAGAGTTTATGCTGCAAAGGGTATGTAACTCACCTCAAAACTTCTGGAAACTCTGTAGTTAAGTACTTCTGAAGACCCTTTTTTGACTGAAACAGCATTGTGCAAGCAACATGAGTAAGCCTTTTTCATTCCTCACAGAACACGGTGTGCGGGTTTGCATGGGAAAGGCTGATGATGGGTAAAGGGTAAAGTCTGCTATTCCTCTATCTTTGTAACAGATAAGTTATTTGATACCAGAATGTAAAAAACCACAACATTTTTACCCTGATTTAGCATGATCTCTGACAGAATTTCTTTATTTAGGAATGACCAGTTTTTTCTACCTTTGGAGATAATGTTTCATGCCTAGATAGACTAGTGTTACCCTTAGTGATTGCAACACCTTTGATTCTTCTGTGGGTAGAAGAAACACAGTTTGAATTGCAGGTGGTATTGAACTTCCAAGGAGTCACACTGACCTGCATGAAACTGCTGGCCACTGTGTGAATTATAGACGAGCACATCTGGTGGCAACACCTCAGTTCACAACTTGTCCTTTACATTCCTATATTTTGAAATTTTTGAGTCTAATAAAAAGGAGTCACAGGAACATACTCTAAGATTTAATGCCCTAGTTCTTCATCTTGAACCCTCAGCACACAAAACACTAATCAGTGTCCCCAGCTTCAGGATCTGGGTTGCTATTTCTCCTACACCAGAGATATAGAAGTCTCATCTTATTCTGCAAGTTTTGTGCTTTCTTTAGGACTTTCCTGTCCCCTGTGTGTTTCACATATTTTATTAACTACATAACACTTTCTATCTTTTTCATATATGTTTTTCCCAAGATCGGCCAACTCTTCTAGCCTAGTTCATAGCAAAGCCATTGAAAAAGTTGTCTTTTTGTTTTTCACAGAAAGGATCATGTGGAATGTAGGTCTAAATGTGACTATACACTACAACAGACATCGAAAAGGGAAGAGTAGAAAAAATCCTGTTAAATTAGCAATTTTTCTACTGTTAGACTTAAGTTGAAGTTCACTTACAAGTGAATTCAATTTCAGTCCAAGTTTGGTTTTAAAATGAAACTATTTGATTTAGTACCACAAGAAGAAAGGAAGTGGCTTTAAACTCTTGCAAAGGAATTAATACTGTGCATATTTCATTGCACAAGAGTATATGGTTTATCTCTCCTATGTTATTATTAGGGATGGACTTGGCATAAAGTCCACTGCCTGCATAAGTTCAAAACAGGCTTGGTTAACTGCTGGGGTGTTTTTTAGCCAAGTGAAGAAACCTAATTGCAGGCACACCACACTATAAGAAGTTGTTCTCATGATATCTCTTTGCAGGCAAAAGGAAATGAGCACTGGAAAACTCATAAGAAAGTTTGCTCATGTAACATTTCCACCCTGACTTCCAGACCAAAGAGGTTTGGACAAGTTTTGGTTAAAGAGACTAATTTCTGGATGCTTATCTGAACAGTCTGAATTTTTTGAGGTTCGGTGTTGGTTGCTCTCCATTTGAAGAGCTATTGGCACTTCCATACATATAATCAACAAAAGCCTTTCATCCAAAATGCTTCCAGCTTGTTCTGTTGTGTTTCCAGTATGTGCTCATAATGCTCATAAACCTGCAGTGTTGAAACAAGCTGCTTTTCTAGAACCAAAAAAAAAAAAGTATAGCTGTCTCTACCTACCCTGGGGTCTTCTATTAATTTCTTCAGTTTATGCAGAAAGAAAGTATCTTTTGGGGGTGCAAGGTTTTGCGGTTTTCAATGGGATCCTAGGATATACCTAACTAAAGCACTAAGTGTTTTAACATATGTTGTTTTCCTGCACTGGGTAAGAATATAATACCGTCTTCTAGAACACACAGCCTGAAAAGGAAGGCCTAAGAAAGCAACAGTTGCATTAAACAGTGTTTTTGTTACTTACCTGATGTCTAAGTTCTTGATCACATGAAAGCCTCATGCAGCATTTTAGATCATTTCCAAATGTGAAACTTCTAAACCTTCATCTCATCACGGTATAAAACAGCTATGATTTTACTGTTCACCATTTCAAAATATTCTCCTTAAGATCTCTCATTATGGTCTTCACTAATTCCCCTTCCAAAATTCCTCCTCTGAGGTCTATCAGTCCAAAGATTTGTATTACATCCTATTGGACTTTCTCTAGTTCTCCCAGATACTTTGGTAAGACCACCACCAAACCAAACCAAACTAATCTTAGAAAGGATCACCCTAACCCAGAGAACACAGCCAGGGCTCCTCAAAAACAGAATTTGCTGCTTGATCCATGGTACACTGAGCAAAATTTCATTAATAAGGTGTTCATGATGACCAATATCTTGGGTGTTGGCATTTTTAAATTTTTTTTTTTCCTATCTAAAGTTGATTTAAAAATACACAAGTCCCTGAAACCCCAAAAGTTCTAGTCAGTTTACCTGGTTGAACTACACATTACACTATACCTGTCTGGTAAGTTTGTTTCTTTTTTCTTTCAGTCCAGGCTGTATAAAAAGAAATCTTTCCCATTTTAGTTTTCTTCCCCAGCTTTTTCTCTGCGCTAATTCCTCCTCTTAGTTGCAACTTCGTGCTGTGGAAACTTGCAGTACTGTGACTAACTGCGGAGAGAACAAGTCATAAATTAGTCACTAGCAAGACAAGCATCTTTTCAGGCCCACAATGACTTAAAATATTAGGCTGGTTTCTGGCCCAAGGTCAAGCTCCTAGAGATCATTGGGTACATAGATCTAAAAAAGCACTAATTAAAATTGTTGGCTCTCAACTGTCCACCTGTATAGAGTCTGGTTACACAGCATTCTAATGAGCCACCAGCAAAGGGAGACAAGCAGCTGCTCATGAAGATGTTGCCTTTTCTACTTCTTTTTGCTGTGCCAGGAGGTAAACACAGTATTATGAATTTTCTTTCTTGATCTTTGTGATCCAAGACATAAATTGCATTGCATCACTCCTGCTTTTACTTAGAGCAGACCAGATTTTGTTACTAAAAATGTTCAAAACTCTTCAGCCGAAAACACCTTATTGTATATCACTCCAGACAAGCATGAAAACAAGGCTAATAAAGCAAAAACCAGTTCCTTGCTCAATGAACTGTTCACAAATAGGCTCACATGTCTCTGACTAGCTCGTGGCACTGGGCACACTGACACACACCACATGCTAGAGCTATCAGCTAAAATCCATGTGACGAAGAAAGACTAGGGCTGTTGACTCTCCAGCAGCCTTCCAGTGAGAGCATGGCTTTCAGCAGCTGTTACTGGACACAAAGCTGTGTACTCTTTCCAAGGAAAGCTGACTGCAGGCAGGCCCTGCTCAGTGCAGGGTACTGCTCACTGCTGGTACACTAGGTAGCAGAACTAAGCTTCCACCACCTCCACACAAGCTCAACCCAAGGCTTGAAATTGTGTTATTTGGTGATACATGTGCAGGCAAATGGGAAGTAAAGGTGGGGAGGAATCCACAGCCTGGGTGGTCAGATTCCCTGTTCAAGGACTCAGCTTTCTTCTCCTTGACCAGTGCCTCGCAGTCATAGCTGGTTCTTAGCTGGAGGGAAAATACCAGTTGTGTCAACTGAATTTCTGTGGCAGCAGCAAGTACAAGAGGTCACTGAAAACTGAAAGTGAACACTTCTGTAGGTTATTATTAGTGGCTGAGAGATGGAAATGTGATTCTCTGACAAATAGCAATTTTCTGACTTGGACTCTCTTTGAGAAAGCTATTCCCGAGCACTGCCATCATGCCACTCTTCAAGACAGCACAGATGAAAGCAAGAAGGGGATTTCTCAGGGAATGTTAGTAGTTTTTCAACACTCAAGAAAAAAATAAAAAATCAGTTCCTGCAGTATTTTCTCTGAAATGCAAAGGCACAGGCTGCCCAGTCCCACTTCCCTAGCAGGAAACAGATTCTCTTTTTCAGCTTAAATACTCCCACTTCTTCTGTTCACTGATTGATTTTGTTTTGCTTGACTTGACAAGACCAGGTTGGACAAATCTGAATTATCTGTATGTTGCTGACTGGATCAGCTGCAGATCCTTTAGTATGCTTGTCATTTAGTCTTATAAATTACATTAATGAGGGCTTTAAATCTTAGCTCTGTGAGGACATAGCTGCATAATAAAAAACAATTCAAAGTTTTAAAGAAGCAAAGATGCCCCTAGAACACAGGCTGTTCTTTAGATGAAATATATCCTGTCCTGGAATTTGTCCTGGATTTTTGCTGATTAGTTTTCTAAACATAAATTACCTTCTTCAGAGGGGGAAAAAAAAAAAAAAAGCTTGCTCAAAATGCAGAAGAATAGAAGGAAAACCATTTCACATGTATCCATGCAATTTTACACAGGTAGAAATATATGACAAACTGTTTTGCAAACATGTCTTAAGAGTGGTGTAAAACATTGTTCTGGTATATTTATCTGTAGATTAAACGCATGAAAATAATGCTAACTACTAAACAACAACAGCAAAAAATCTGTTTATGCTCTGTTTATGTCTAAATAAAATAAATAAGAAAATGAAAGAAATAGAGACTGTCAAGAAATCAATGAATCAAGAAATCAAGAACCCCTAAGTTATTAGCAGAAAGAATCATGCTTAATATGTAAGTACTCTGACATTCAGTACTGCAAGAAACACAAGAGGTATTGAAGTGCATTACCAAAACTGGCTTCCTCTGATTTCAGTTTTTTCAGAGGTATAGGAGGGTTGTTAAAAGGTGGTATAATGCTCACACCTTTTTACAAGTTCTCTTTACAAAGCATTTAGAATTCAGTTAAATGCATTAAATGAACTGTCTGAGCCATATACGAAAAAGAGTAGGCCCCAGTTTATATTGAAGAGCCTAGCATAAAAAACCAAAGTCAATAATATGATCTCAGATGGCAGAAATTCTGAAGACATTTGTCAAGTGACTTAGTTTAGATAAGACAAGCTCACTATATATATACTACTCCCACAAAGTAATATGCATATTTTTATTATAACAGATCTATGAGCCAACAATAATATTTTAAGAAAGATAAACAGCTAAAAGAAATGTATTACCTGTCTGAAGTAAACATAAACAAGTACAAGTAACATGCTAGTTTTAAAAATCATACTAAAAGATGATTCATAAGATACACATATTAATTTCTAGCAGTATTAGAATTCTCTCTCTCTTCCTCATATTTCTGACATTCCCTGACACAAACATATAAAATTTCCATTTTCATTATATTGGTTTTTGATACAGCTTTTTAGCTTGCCCACAAGGAGCAGAGCCTATAACTAACGCACACGCATTCACTGGTTTGACAGGGCCACAAGCATTTCACAAAGTCCAAGCTCCTTTTGAGCGCACATGATTTATTCACACACTGAATGATGCTCTGTCATTTATTGCCCAAGCGTAACTTGTTAGACTCAAACAGAGTTTTTCTTTCTTTCTTAGCTATTCTGCATCTGATCTGCAGGTTCTTTCTTTAAGTAAATATATCAGATGTCCTCTCACACCTCCAGCATTTTTTTTTTATAGACATCCCCCAAGAAATGTCAACGGCTACAAAAATTCCTCAACTTTCTGCACCTCTGTGTAACACTAATAACCAGACAGTTTCCACAAGCTCTGCAAAGGTCTTGTTAACACTCTTCAGTGTCTAGACCAGGCTCACTCCATTAATCACATGGACCTCTACTGAGGAGAGCTGATGACCAGGGAATAATGGATGTGCCAGTACTTCTCTAGTGTCCAGCAATTAGTAAGTTCCCCAGTAAATTCCTACCTATTCTGAGAATTACTCATTTCCTAACGACCTTCCAACTCCCTTAGAAAAAAAGAGTCTGAAAATGTTTTTTATCATAACATTTCCATGCAGAAGAATCATTCTCAAAATGCTTCTGCTTGAAACTGTGGTATGGCTTTTACTGTACTTTGTTGGTTTTCAGAACATCCTCTGTGAAAATGAGCAGGAAGAGGACGACTGACCAGTTACCAAACTGACCACATCACTATATATTAGAATATCTCTTTCTACGAAGAATATTGCATATTAACCCGCATATATAGTCTCTGCTTGATATTCCAGTATCCCAGGAATTTTAAGTCTTGATAATTTCCTTGAAGCAATTCAGTTTTAACTTGTCCCTCCATTACCTCATACAGATGCTTCAGTGTTCAGCACCCTGATGACACCAGCGAGCTGGAGGTGTCTCCTGCAGTCTCAGAATACGCCCTTCCATGTGGTTTACATCTAAATACATTGTTTGCATCTCACAAGGCAGTTAGTGAGTTAGTGACTGTGTGCAGTTCAGATAACTGGATGCACAGGTTCAGGGCACAATGTCACAGAAGGAATTGACACACACAGGTCCAATACTTTTTCCCTATCAGCCCATGCTGACCTTAACATTGCATCTTGCTATCAGTGTAAGGCAGCCAGAATATTTCAGCTACCACCATCTCTCAGGATCCACAAAATGCAGTTAGTGACTCTAATAACACATTTTTCACTAAAAGAATGAGGTTCCACTCAATTTCCATCCTATATGTTCTCCTACAAGGTCTATACAGACAAATAGCTAAATCTGGTTGGATCCTTCCCTGAATCAATCCAACTCCATAACCTTCCTGAAAACTATTCAGCAAAGACAAAGGAAGGGTGGAAAGAGTGACAAAACACAAGAAAGAGAAAAGTCCAGCTCATTTCAGTATCAAGAAATGGATCGATTTCTCAGCTGCTAGCAGCACTGTAATCTCAGATATGTTTCAGAAATGGCTATGCCTTGTAAAAACCAGTAGCTGTAAAGGATGGCATCAAAATGTGCTCAGCAGATGTTGCCACAAGTCTTGCTGACACATTTAAGTGCTTATTCCAAATGGGATACACTGGCTGTGCAATTACCCTTCACAAGTTCTTTGTCTTTTAAGTATTAGTCTTCCATCTCCTTTGTAATCTGATTTAGTGACTTCCTAGAAATTTCTTTTTCCAAAGTCGTAACAGTTTGTTTTTCCTCAATAACACACAACAGGTGTGTTCATCATGAACATTTCATGTCCTCTTCGATGACATGGAAGCTTGGGTATTTCAGCTTCATGCAAAATTCTGGCAACATCCAGAATTGACAAATCAATGGGAATTAAGTCAGCTCTCAGAAGAGTGTGTTACAAATTAAGGCCCAAGATTACACTAAATTGCCATTTAAAGGGATATTGCTGAAATTAAATGAATGAAAAATGTTCTCCGTCTTATTCCTTCACTGCTTCTAACAAAGGGATCTTTACCACAGATGTAAAGGTGTGTTTCAACCCGGTCATGTAGCTCAGAAATGTTGTAAACTACAGAAAAAAAAATCACCAGAGCCATATTCATACAAGCAATAATATCGAAGTATGACTGAAATTGTAGAAGTGCTATTTATATGGAAATTGTAGCTCAGAGAAAGCAATGCTGCCAAGTTGCTCTAGCAACTATTTGTCTTAGTTTTTTTAGCACTATCAGTTATTATCCTGGCTCATTTATGCAGGATTTCTCTCTTTTTAGTTTTTTTTGGTTTTGTTTTTTTGGTTTTGTTTTTTTGGTTTTAGTTTTTTGTTTTTGTTTTTTTGGGTTTTTTTTTGTTTTTTAATTATTATTATAACTATTTTTATTCCTTAACAAATACTTATAAAACAGTTGGATGAAATACACTTCTGGCCATGAGGGCAAGTAAACTAATTTCCTGGAATTACAGTAAAACCACTTATCTCATCTACCACCTATCATTATCAATTATCGCCTTACAAATCCTGGAACAAACAAAAGGCCAGGAATGTGGAAAACCAGGTTACAAGGCTCCTCAGACATTTTGTTGTGGCCTTTTCATTAAGTCCAAGCATAATTACAGGTATTAGGAACGAAGACAGCAACAGTAAATCTGATCAATGAAATTACATAATTAAATGGTCCACTGTAATTTGTTATGGCACCGTCCAAGAAGCAGAGATTAAAATATGTTAGAGCAAAGTGGCTACCTTGGGTGGCTGACTGGGACACTGATCATCACTTCTGCCATAAAATCACGTTGAATTTATCACCTACAGCATATAGAAATGGTCTATCCTTAGCTGGATGCTGTGGCAAAACTAATTTTTGCTGTAATTATAAATCCTCAAAGTTTAATCTTGTAGCCATCCAACCTGGCAAGAATCCTGACTTTGTCACTGTGATCATCTACCAGAAAGGTCAAAAATTTTACTTTAATAGCACACAGCTTAAAGAGCCAAACTCACATTTTTTATTCACTTCTGCAAAGAAAAACCTGATAAAGATCAATAGGAATAATGACTGAAGGAGGACTCATTTAAAATTTAAGACTTTGGGCCAACATCAATAATTTTAACAGTGGGCTAATTTAATCTCTGATGTAATTCCACCCATCTCAGTTGACAATTTGTCCTGTCTCAAATTGTACCATTTATTTTAAAAGCGTTTAAGCAGTTCTACTTTCGAAATATGTACAGAAATCACCTCAGAAATTAATCCTGAAAGCTAAGTTTTTATGAGCTTAATGAACAAATGTTGCACATAAGCATCTATGCCTTTATACCAATACAGAGCTTCAGGAGAAAAATCAGAAGGTTATGTTAGATCCAAGAGAAAATATGCCTGATAAAACCTACACTGAGATTTATGTGTTTCCAGAGAACACACTGAAAAAATCCAGAGATCTTTGCTTATTTTGACTTCTTGCCTGGTCTGAGAGTTTGTTATACATCTAAAAGTCGAACTGAAATATTAGAAACCTCAGTGAACTTAGACTGTTTTCAGCAAGGCAGGATTTGGGGCTTAGGCTCATTAAGAAACGTCAGTCAGAAGCTACAGTCAATCTTAAGGAAATTGTTTGTCTGCTTTGAGGTTTAACTGGCCTCCCATAAATAAGTACCCTGGACATACAAATTCAGAAAAAAATAAAACAATGCATATAACTGAGATTATTTAAAAGATCAAAACACACATTCTTCCCACTGTTTAAAAGAAATAAATAAATTTACAGGGAAAAAAAGAAAAAAAAGTGGTGGTGGTGGTGTCTGTATTACACATGCTTTTAAAAATCTCTTCATGATACACCAAATACACACCTAGGTTTGTTTTGCCAAGTCACAAAGCTTGGCAAAATACCTTAGGGAAGCAGTTCAAGTCCACAGGGAATACAAGAAAAAATTCAATGACCAACCACGACCTCTTTTTTTTTGTTGTTTGTAATGCTTTAGACTGAATGTGGCTTTTCTTTCCAGAGCAATCTTTTCCATTTTGTTCTGTTTTACTTTTCTATTTCAGTGATGAGGAATTCATCAAGGGATAGACGAATTAATCTCTAATTCCACATGTGTACCTGTGAGTACTTCAGTGTGTTCAAGACAACAAAGCTTCCATAACCACTCTCTTGGCTGATAAAGGCACTTTTTTCCCATGGCTGTCCTGAAAGTACTTGAGAGTAAATGCTCTTTTTTGTAATTCCTGAAGGCCCCGTGCAGGACACTGGAATTCCCATCTGTACAACACATTCTTTCATCTGTGTGATCATCAACACATGTTGAGTATGTTTCTGAAGGTCTGTTTTAAAGCTATGGCCATGGGACATCATGTGACCACTGAATCATTTTCTTCCAGCTGAGGGTACATTTTATCTTGCCAAACATTTTCATAGTTTGTGCAAGCAGCTCCTGAAGTCTGATTCAGCTGCTCAGGATGTGGCAGTCTGCTTGTCTGAGTGCAGGGGAAGGTTTAGGATTTCGTATTCCTCTCCACGCTCTGATTTTAATCCTCTAAAATGTTTCCTGAGTGTTGAACATATGCCTGTTTGCTTATTCCTGGCAAATGATGTTTAGGAACAGTTTGTTAATTAATTCTAAGCCATGCTGTGATGGTCGTCAAAGAACACCTTAATAATTTTAAGTAAGCCATGAGGAAAATAACTTTTTCTTCATTCCAATATACATCCTGCAGCAGTATTTTTCATTTTAATGAAAATAATACTTTCATGGTGTATTAAGAGAGATTTTCAGGGTATGTAATATTCTTATCTACAGCATATTTAGTAGGATTTATTGCATACGCCCTCCATTTAATGAGGTCAAATACACACAGCAAAGTCTGTTAACAAAATAAAGTAAGTCAGGCAGCTGCAGACTTCAAGTAACTGAATCAGTGGAACCAAAAATCTAGTGGCAAACTATAGTTATCTCTAGAAATATACTGTTTGTTTTGTTTTGTTTTTTTTTGTTTTTTTTAGGGCCAGTTCAATGCACATACAATATGTTTAGTCTACCAAAGCATTGATAACCAGGGAATGAGGTCAATAGTGAGCATCATCAAATACTGCCCTCACTCAACCTCTGCTTCTCATACCAGCAGGTCAGAGCGCTACCCACCACTTGGACAGGCAAATGATTATACCACAGTGAGACAAACTGGTAAACATCAGAAGGTACAGGCACATTAAGAACTCTTTCAGAGCCACAAGGTTTTCGTTTTCACCTTATTCTGATTTTTTTTTTTTCTTTGAGGATTCTCCTGGTTAGCCTTACATGTGGGTTACTGCAAACTGTCTAATGTAATGTCTGATGTAAACTGTTTAGCATTATCTGTACCATAGTTAAGCTTAGGCATACACAAGGCCTTCTTAAAATTGTAAACTCTTAAAATTCTTCTAGGCATCAGAGACACAGAAGGCCTAACAAGTGAGCCAGCCCATTTCCCAATTTTATTCAAATGCTGGATTTTTCTGTGCTGCATCCAATCTAGTTTTAAACTCTCTCAAGTGCCATGGCTTCCTCTGCTTCCTGCAGGAGACAATTCCATACTCTTAACAGATCTCTCTCTGAGAGACAAATGTTTCCCCTGATGTTCTGCATAATTTTTCCTTTTTTAATTTAAACCCATTAATGTAAATTATACTCCCTTTCCCTTAATTTATATCATTGTTTTTCAAAGGAAACATAACAAAAGTTTTAATTAAAAGGAAGACTGCCTTATGTAAGCACTAAAAATTCATGTTAGAGAGAAAATTTACCTTGCTTCTATGAAGCAGGGGATTAATATGGTGAAAAGCAAGACAGGACCGTAACTCATACCATGGTGCAGCGAAAGAGAACTTCAACAATATCGTTGCAAGACCTTCACTAATTCCACTACCTATTATTCAGGTAGGCTATAAATCTGGTAAACTTTTTCCACTGGTGAACCTTACTCACTAATCAAGTTTAATTAGCAATTTATGCAAGGGCTCAACTCCAAGGTCTTTGAAGTCAGTGGGATTCTTTTCATTAATTTCATTGGGATCTGGATGATGCCTGTATTACACATGAAAACAACACTGCATTTGATAGCATGCTAACAGCATGAAAGTAAATAATGTGTGAATATCAAGAAAATAGAGTTTGTAAAAATATCTTTTGCATATTTTACTTCTGTGAAAGTGTTTCTGGTGAAATCACCTGCATCCTATATCTTTAGAGCAAGAAAGTTTTTCAAATCCTCTCAACTTTCACTTTAAAATTATTTAAAATGTAGCAGCATGCCAAGTGAAGTATCAAGTTCTTTGACAAAGAATTCATTTTCCATATGGTTTCAGCAACAAAGAGCTTTAACCTGTTTACAGTAGCTATAAAAGCAGTAATGTGAGTACCTCTCCTCAATGTTACTAGAGCAATTTAAGATAAAGTTTCACAGTACATGTATTATCACTTTCTTTCTTCTCCCTTTATAGTTATCTGGTCAGTTGAATTTCACAGAACAAGTTTTCCTGTGGGAATTTGGAGGAAACTGCTAATGGCAGCTGCATTCTACCTCTCTTGCCTGAAGTTCTGAGGTGTTAGAGGCACTCCAGCAAGAGCTCTCGACCAACCTTGCCCTCTGCCTTTCACAGAGAGCGAGACTTGGTATTCTGAATGGTGGTCAGTTTTCATCCAAGCAAAACAGGCTGATGGATTGGCAAGGAGACAACATCTCACAGCTTTGCTCAGTGATGTATCCTAAGCCTTCTGAGCCAGGCATAAACACACATACACCCATATCTAGTATAGGGACTTCATCTTTTTGCCTCTCCTAGGAGCTCTCTTCTCTCCTTCCCTATGTGAAGGCTGAGCTCCCATGCTCGTGCTAAATCATTGCTGGCCCACTTAAAGTAAACAAAGTAGAGATAATGTTGCTTTTCTTTCCACCCAGAAATGCTGGTTTTCTGCTTAAATGCATACCTTTGATGGTGGCTCACTGGCAAAACTTGCCTTAGGTAAAAGAAACAGAATTATGCAATTTTTAGCTAAAATAATTTTGCCCTTAAAGAAAGAGGGAAACTTATCTAATCCAATTTCCCATGGAGAGTCCGCTTGTGAAATTAGAATTATTTTATTGGTCTAAGCTCATTTCTAGTAAAAAAAAAAAAGAAATTTTGACTAGGGCTTACATGAAGCTAGCAGGCAGCATTCTAGTGGAGCCCTATGACCTGTATGGGCTCCAAACTGGGCTAACAGGTCAAATATTCTTGGAATAAAGTATATTAAAATCACAAATTACCTGCATACATGTGTATATTTTTAAGATACAGATCTTAATAAGACATGAAGTACAAAGAGTCTGTATTATTTCTGCATTTCCATATTCCAAGGTGAAAGAGGGCAGTGCTCTCCTTATCCCTCTGTCAATCTTAGAAGTCAGTTTTGCAGACTTGAAAGGAATGAAGCTGAAAGACTTGGAACATGTCATATTTAATGGGACTGACTGAACTAACTGCTGTGAAAGTACACTGTCACAGCCCAATAAAACTGCATACCCACCAAGGCTATGCTCACTGCAGAATTGTTCTCTTTGCATGTTGCAGTTATGGTGCTGGGTCACAGAGGTGCAGTTCAACCCACAGTAGTGATACATGGCTAGTATTAGTTAATAGATAAAGTTCAAGACATTGTATTTCTCACAGTTAAGGGGTCCATGATGTTTTACTGTCAATGTAGATGAGGTGTTTTCTTCTCATGCTGTTACCTAGCATGCAGAACACCAGAACCTCACCCAGCAAGCAGCTGGGAAGCAGCTGCTCACCTGAAGCTCCTGCAAAAGTATGTGCACAATATGGAATAGACTAACAAAACTTTCCCTTATTTTCTCCAGTCATGCCTTTTTTCATCTCTTCAGTGCTCAGGAAAGCTCTGATGCAGTTTTTATGGCTCGGCACTTCCTCCACCAGGCAGCAATTATTATCAGTGGTTAGGAAATGTGGTTTTCTACACTGCTGTGGAAAGAAGCAGTTAATTTGTGTTTCTCATCAGACTTGAGCACAGAGTTGTGTCTCAAAAGCAGAGGAGTCACTAGAAAAGATCTGTGTTGTTCTCTTAGCACTCAACTGTGTTTGACAGAGCAAAAGGCTTAGATGGATCAGAGATTACCCTATATTAGAGGAATGATTTTCCTGGCATTTGTGATGCTGCTGGTGCTGAGAGATGAGATAGGTACTGGGCTGAGGTTGGTTTAAGAATGTGCTGATCCACTACAGGTGAAACACTATTCACTAAAATCTGACTCCTGCCCTCTGCTCTTGCAGAATTCTGCTGCCAGATGTCAGTGAAGTTTTACTTCTTCCATTTAAAATTGAAGTCCAACCCAAAAGCTGGACACTACTTTCACTCCACATTGCCAGGGGTTCCCAGTTAAAAATATTCCAAAGCTGCAAAGCTGGGATGTTTCTCTGCAGCAGTTTTATAAGCCTCTTAAGTTCCTGCATGGACTATAACAACCTAATTTAAGCCACAGGATATCTTCACTGACATCAGCAAATTTGGCTCAATATCCTCCAAGAGATGGGCAATTTGTTTTCATAATAAACAATACCACAAATCACAAGAAAAGCAGCATAGCTGCCAAAATGTCTCTAGCCCTTGCAAGAAAAAATCCAAACTCTGCTACAATCAAAGGATTTTGTTTTCATTTTGGTGAAGTGAAATACTGCATTCTCTCAGAGGGTTTCTGTCCCTGATTCTATCAAACAGTCTTTTGGCATTAGGGACAGTAGAGACTGCCCTGCAGCGTGAGACTGCAGAAAGCCACCTTGGAACAGGAAAAAAAAAATTATAAGAAAGATTTCAAGTAAAACTGAATGTGAAAAGCATGAGAAATGCTTAATTCCCTTTATGAAGGATTGACATTATTAAAACTGCTTGTTTGCTGCCCCTTTCTCTGAGTTACTTTTACTATTTTAACTTCTTACCCTCTATGAAGGAAGGAAAAACATTTATTTTTCTGAATAAGCATTAAATGCATAACAAATCTACGATGAATACAGCAGGCAAACTAAATAATGAATAGAAAACATACTCGTTTAAATGAAAGTATGAGTATTACTTAGGTGGTGAAGTTCATGTAACTTGAAAACACCTCAGAGAGATGTTATTCAATGGTGAGGTATGTCTTCACTCTATATTCAAAGTAAATAGCACCCATGAACAGCTGCTATTCACCAAACATAGGAGGACTGGACTTGGATGCATTTCCATGTACATTTCCTCAGTCTCTGATGTGCCCTCTTCTTAAGCAAGTAAAAGGGAACAGAATACACACTGTCTTGAGAAATACAATTTGCTTTCGAAAAGATCCCTCAATGCTAGCAGTACATCTCCTAGTTAGGTTTTGTGACAAAACTTAGCAGAATTAGTTGTTCATTTTCACTTTCTTCCTGAAAAATAGTAAATAGCATAGCATATACATGCATTTTTAACTGCCAAGGATATATTATTTCACTTGTAGATTTTATTTCTATAGGCTTGGTTTGTTCTGAGACTCATAAAAAACCCTCAAAGACAATAAAGATAAAAGTGTCACTGAGACTGTTCCCTTCTGAAATAAACAGCATGTATTAGCCTCCATATCATAACATTTTAAGTACGTTTCAAATAATGTAGAAAATACAGATGAGTCTTTTGAACTTAGTTCAGGAATCAGTTTGAGAGTTTGGAGTATAGGAGAAAGGTCTGATACAGTCTTGTTTAACTTCTCTCTCCTCTTCTAATACTGCTCTTTCCTGGCTCCTAACAAACCACAGGCTATTATTATTATTATGGTGCAGGATGTCCTGTCTGTGGTTTCAGAGGAATGTGGGAAGGACATATTCCAAAGTGTCTGTGATGCTCAGGACAACTTTCTTTGAACTGAGACCTGGGCTGTCATTGTAGGCAGTTAATCTGTTTCAGAAGTCATTTTTTCCTGTAACATTTACTCAGTATTTCATGGTTTTGTTTGTTTTTTTGGTTTTTTTTTTTTTTTTCATTCATTAGAGAGGAGCCATGAAGCTGAAAGTATGAAAATATAATCTGAAAATGTATTTTCTTCTGTTTCTGTGCTAACTATCACATTCCTGGCAGTCAAGGTAAAACAATAATGTGAAATCTTTACACGTATTTAAAGAAAACTGGGTTATGTTCTGACTTCACACTTGACTAGGATTTGAGCCACTGCATCAGTGAGAATGCAGAAGCAGGTTGCTCCTTTTGGAATGGAAAGTAAAAGCAGCAAATGTGTGTCCAAGGGAAAAATGGGAGAGCTGTTATTCGAAAACTGTCAAAATTCATGTGCATATTAGAGGAAATTAAATGACATTTACTTGCACCCACACAAATTACTTCAGTGTCATGAGAAGATACTCAGATTTAAACTAGAAGACTTTGATCACTGTAGATCATTCAGAGCAGTATAAAGACAAATTTTCTCTGTTTTTTTTTGTTTCCCTGATGCCCCACTGACGTAGTTCTGCCACGTACCATTCAAAGTCAGCTGCCTCAGACTTGTCTAGGTTGGACTGCACTTGCCTTTGTGTAAACTATGATATTTCATAGCACCAACATCACTGCAGGCTTTCAGTTTACTTTCAAAAATGAAGATTCTTGCTTGAAACTTAAATCTGCCCAGTAAATTCCAGATGCCACCACCAAGTGGAATCAGTGAATCCAGTCATTCATTCATTATATATAAAAGGAAAAATGTGTTTTTTAGAAAAGCAGACATGGAAAGAAAGTGAGAACTGCAGGACTGCACATCACAGACTGCAAAGGGGTACTATTTATAGCCTACTTTAAGATCAAGAATATCAATTAAGAAAGATAAGAAGCTAGCACTTCTTAAATTTGAGCAAAAGTTCAGCTGAGGAAGCAGGATAGACATAAGAGAGTTTCTTTTGAGCTATTAGCTGTTTGAATTGATTATTAAGAGACTGGAGGGCTGGTATCACCGCAAGTGTGTTTTTAATCACTAAACTCTCCCTGACCTCGATCGTGGCAAGATGAGGCTCCAAGATATAAGAGAAAATACCTGTAAGACTTGACCATGACTCACACTGAGGCAAGGCCTTTCTAGTGTTTTCATGAGCACATGAAGAAATACACTAAATACTTTTCTCTCTTTACCTGTCAGGTTGATATAAATGAAACTGGCCATTAAATACAATGATTTATAGTACATTACCCTAAAATGTAGTTGATTACTTTGAATAATTGGTAGATGGAGCCACTCCTTTCACTTTCCAAGCTGTTTAATATTATCATTAATTTTTCTACTGAAGAACATAATTTGAATTTTAAAATCAATGTGGGGTGAAGTGAGGTTAAAGCTGCCCACGGGTTGTTCTTTCCATGTTCCGCCATTCAAGAAAACAATAGCAGAGCTTTACACAATGGAACGCCTCTGGAAAAAGAGCAAGTGAGAAAAGCCTGGCTGGAGCTTACAGAACCACAGGGGGAATTTAGTTAATTATACGATATAGCCATTTATGTATTCTGTTTGACACCATCCTGTAAAATAAACACTTCAGGAAGTTACCATTCTGAGCTTTAGTTTTTCCCAAAAAGTGAACATGCTTGTGGGTAAGGGATCTGAAACATACACTGTATTTGCTGACTCTGTAAAGTACTCTAACACCAAATGAAATGAAATGCAAATTTGATCAGGAGAACAATGAACTTTGCACATGTTTTCTGCAAAAGACTAAACGGCAATATGGAAGGTGGGGAATTTCAGGAAAAGTAAGATTAAGTTTATAGGGAAAAAAACAGACTTTCGTGTTAAAATCTCTATGGTAATAACTGAATAGATTACAAAGACAAATTGTGTTTCACAGATCACATTTTTTAATATCTAGATGCACTTAAAATATGTCTGGAAACTTGTTGTTGTATGTACCAACAATCAATTTGCACATACACAGAGCAATATGCACTGGAATATGTGCAATACGTGATCAAGATGTGCTCCCAAATGTCACTCTGCTTTTTTATTTTCTGTTTGCTAGTGGACTTTTTCACCTTTCTTTCCTTTTTTTTCCCCCCATAGATACTAATAACTCTGATATGGATGCTTCAAAAGAGACAAAAGAAATATGTCTTGTTAAAGAGGCAGGGTGTGTTCACAAAAGCAAATAGATTTTTTTATATATATACACACGTATATATACACACACACACACACATATATATATGTGCACATAGCTAGAAACTCAAAAGAGCTTGGCTACACACACATAAAAGTGAATTTAGCTAATTGACTTTAGTAATGAGTTTATACCAGGAATAATACAGTTTTCATTAGTTTCTACGCAACAAGTTCTATTGTGTAGAGTTTTAATTAAAATAGTTCAAAAACATTAATCACAATATTTCCAAAGACAATGTCATCAACATGTCTGCTTATTGATAATTTGATAAGGAAAATCACCCTGAGAACATTTGTTAGCAGCAAATATTCCAACTTCTCCAGACTCCTGCCTCCCTAGGTGCTGACACTACATACATGTGCTGTTTGCCATAAACACATTCGCAAATGCTATCTTATTTTAATTCCATCATAATACTGAATCTTTTCTCACTATGAGCACTTGATGTAATAAGTAATTGCTGCAATTCTCTCTTGTACGTGAATGACACAAATTGCAAATTAAGCAGCTCCACAAAACTATTTCACAACACTTGTAACATCTAGTTTATTAGTTTCAAAAGCAAGAACTGGACATAACATTCTCATCCAAGAACTGTTGATTTCACCACAGAAAACCCAAGGTAAGATTTTTGTGTAAAGCTGAGTTTACAGTACTTAAGCATTTTAAGTGGAAAACAGCACTAACCATGATTTTAGCAGCTTGGTAATCTAAACTCAGCTATTAATGCATCTGTTCTTGAAGCAGCCTTTAAGACTGAAGTAATTTACTGCAAAACAATATAATGAGAAAGCATACAGTTATATAATTGTTACAGCTATGTAAGAATCAGATTTTTCTTCCTTTATAAATTTTGGAATTACGAATATTTTCTTACTCTGTGACAAAGTAAGAAATTCTCTATGCTCCTCTTGAATTTAAACTGAGAAAAGTTCTTTAGGGTCATGCAACCCAACTTTTTTGGGTTGGTGACACATAAGCATAATTAAGTAAAAATCTTTCTGAAAAACATTTCTCTTTCAATGAAAGTACATTTTTTTGTTGAGCTTGAGTTTATATATGGTTCCATGCTAGGCTTTTTTTTTCTGTTAATATTTATCTTTTATCACTTTGACTAAATAAATTTAATATATAAGGTAACTTCCTTCATACATTTTATAAAAGTTACCGCATACCACTTGACCAACTTTTAAGCATGGCCATGGCAAATTAAATTAATATTTTAACCTGAGAAGTTATGGTTTCAGAGAGGTAATATTTTGTTTCATAGATAACTCTAAAGCTCTGGTTTAAATAGA
This sequence comes from Eulacestoma nigropectus, assembly GCA_013397775.1. Taxonomy (NCBI): domain Eukaryota; kingdom Metazoa; phylum Chordata; class Aves; order Passeriformes; genus Eulacestoma; species Eulacestoma nigropectus. Next base: position 1,574,933 of record VZTE01005042.1, on the reverse strand, counting down.
AGAGAAGTATTTACTGATTCCCAGCCTTTTGAACCTGAGAGATTTTATGAGTTAGCTGTGAAATTCTAATGAGAGCTGTCTTAAAGCTCGGTGTTTAAGTTGAACACCTAAAAGTAAGCACCCCAACAGAGAAGCTTTGCTGGCTGGCATGCTAATCCACCTCCTGCTACCTGTGTCCTGCTGACAGAGCAAAAAAAGGCTCAAACTGCAACTGTGGGCAAGAGACACATTTTGAAAGATTTCTATTAGCTTCCAGTCTAGAATCAAGGTACAGTAAGCAGCTATTCAGAACTAATTTCATCCTGACAAGACTGCTTCGAAAAGAAAAGGCAAACCAAATTGTGGGCTGGGAGAAGAAGCTGAGTTACTGTAAAATCCGTGTCCATGTTTGATTGGTCTGTGGCTATAATCACCTCACAACTACCTTATTAGAAAGCATATTTTCTAAAATACTCTTTTAAATCAAAGGGACATGCTAAATATGCCCCTATTATAAATCCTCTAAAATGAGATACCTGTAAGAACTCTGCTTTACAAATCAGAGATTATGTGCTTTCACTTCCCCTGAAGAACAGAATAATCACAAGGATGATGCACCCACAAGTACAGGCTGTTCTGTGCCAAGAATTTTAATTGACGAGCAGTTATGTCACGACAGCAAGAGACAGCTGTGTAAGCTAAAAAAAAAAGAGAGATAATTTTAATGGAGAAATAGCATGGAGTCATTCAGCAATTGCAGCATTATTTTGTAGGTTGGCACACCAGTCAGTAATGGGATTTGGGCAGGTTAGATAGAGCTCACAGTTGTTTGGGAGCTTCTGTAGTTTATTTTCAGTTGAACATGCAACCTTTCAAATATGTGTTGCTGAAAGTAGTTAAATGATCAAGAACAGTTTGGAGTACTGGTCCCCTTTCCTGAATTGGGCACTGAGACATAACCTTGAAAATACCATTGCCCACCTCACTTGCAGGCAGATACCTCTGGAAGTCTTAGACTTGCTAACAGAAGACAGGGAAACTAACCTCCAGAAAGAATTTGTTCTATGACACAGCTAGATAATTTACAAAGGACTAACACACAAATGCCCAAACACCTCACTCAACAAGACAGGCAAAATGTGCAATTAGGTCCCTGGAAAACAACTGTTGTTCTAATCTGAATCACAATAAAACCAATAAGTTGAAGCTGTCAGTCAAAGATGCTCTTTCATGTAGGCATAACTGGCTTGCCTCCAGCAAGGCACTGGCTCTCTACCTGTCACTGCTTTTAAGGTATCACTCTGTCAGGACAGCACAGGACACTACACCCATGGGTTTTGATTTAAGCACTGCCACATGGTCACATGCACACAAAATAAACCAATGAACTTTGGAGCAACTTCCTGTCAACTTGGTAAAACAACAAAACACTGAAATGCCTTTGTCTTTAAAATAAAACAATCCACATAGCTTTGCTCTCTGCCATATGCTTTTATTCACAGATTCTGAAGCCAAATAAGTTCTCCTTGCTGTGGAGGGGAACAATTTCCTGGACAAACTGCACGTGGACACCTCCTAATACCCTACACAGCCATACTGCATTGGGAGCAGCAGGTTCATTCCAGCTGTTAGAAAGCAAGGCCTAAGAAAGGATGATCAGCAATAGGATGGAGACTTCTCTCACATGAAAATGCTGTCCATCCTTTCATGATTTTTTTCTCCTGGGCAATTAGGAAACTTACATACTCTTGCAAGAGATAATTGAAAATTAATGGGTTCTTGCCCTGTATGTGGCCTAATTGCTGATCTGCAAGTAAAATCTGCTTTCCTGAAGTGAGACACTTGATTTAACATCTCTGGGGAACTGAGTAATTAGTAAGTTTGTTCTGGCCTACAACATTTTGTCGTCAGGCAGCACTATCCCTGATACAAGCCCTTAACTTGTCCCTCTGTACACAGATCTAACTGCTGTAGAAGCAGAATACCCTTGAGGAACCTGTTATTTATCTTGTAGTGAAAAACAGGCATTCATTTCAACATATTTCATTGTAATTCTTCATCTGACCATACGTCTTCGTTTGCTTTTGAGTGGTTATCAGCTGCCTGCCTCGTCTCCCTTTTCTAAGCATGGCATGATAAAATGCAAGAAGACATAGTATCATCACAATTCATTTTTCAAGCCTTGACATCTGTTTATGACTGTCACTAGAGTGGAAAAGGAAGAATTATCTTAAATTTCAAAGATAGTATCTGCTGCATCCAAATATCTGACTAAAGAAAACCATTTTATACCCCAGGACAGCACACGTGGACGTGTTCATGCAGCTCTGATTTAACACAGAGTAACACTAACCCTACCGAAACACAGCATCTGAATGACCTCTGTGTTGCCAGTTCTAAAGCCTGATGTTACAGCCTCATTGTGCAATTTAGGAGCCTAGAAATCGTCTGCAAATCAGGGAAGCCAAGCGTCTTTCTCAAAGCCAAATACAAGCAACAAGACAGAGACACAAGAACATTTGGTGTATTTTTTTTCTCCTCTCCTTACGCTGGATATCTTGTTAATGCCATTTGTGTTTTAGCTTCTATATTGACTGAACTGAAACACAGGAATCTTAAAGTGAAAATTAATTTTTTATGGTGGCTACAGGCATAACTTTTGCTTATGCAAGTTACTGGTTCTTCTGCCAAGCAGCATGTTTTTCTCCTTCTGGTTAACTTTGTTTACCATGTGTGGGTGTGAAGAACATTTTGTTGCAGCAACTATATCTCTTTTCCTGTATCTAAAGGAAATTCAAAATCTGAGCTTATACATTTCTGCAACTCCAAAAAACTCCTGGGCAACACTACTGGAGCAATGGCTGTGAGGGAAATTCGGAACTTGGCCAGTATGGATTTAGGGTGATGCCGGAAAGTGGCTACCTGGAAACAGAGGCTAGACAAGATTAAGAGAATAAAAGTAGGTATTTATTTGAAGGGTCTTCAAAGGTACACCCTGGGAGTGTAAAGCCTCTGAGGGGCTTCACCCAAGATGGACACTGGGTCATGGGTTCTTCACACTTTTATAAGTTTGGTCCATTTGCATATCAGGGTTAATTCTCCACTTATAATTTCAGTTAATTATGTAAATATCCGAAGTTTGCTCCCCCTGTCCAGGGGCTCAGTTTACACGTTTTGGGGCCTGGTACAATCAAGGTGTCCTTGAAGAGCAAACCTAGAGAGGCTTCATTATGTCTAACCAGCATGAGAGAACAGTAGCTAACAGGCTATATGAAGTTTCAGAGTTACACACTAAGCAGTACAGGTTCTGAAAAATATAAAAGTTAAAACCTAAGGCATCGAGGGCAACAGTATTCAAATTTATAAATGTATCATCAATGTTCCTTGGCCCTTTGTTTAGGTCAGGATAGCTTTCAGATATGTTGAGCTGCTACATTAGTTTAACCACTTAAGAAAAAAAAGAAAAATATCAAAAAATCAGCAACTTACCAGGACTTCAAATCTGACCTTTCTATAGACTTGACAAGCTGATGCCTTAATTTATTATCAGAGGTGTTACTAAGCTTACAAAACAGCGTCTGGGTATCAAAATGATGGGCACAAAGAGTCTGCATAAATGCTGTCTTCAATCAAGACAACACAGCAACAATTATTCATAAATCTGGTTTTGATTTGAAAGCAGTTTTGAATCTCTACAACTTATTTCATATATAAATACTTAAATTTGATCCTTCTCCTATGTGGCTTCTTGTAAAGAATAACAGTATTTGGAAAAATTATGGAATACAGCCCATTTTCCAGCCAGTGGAAGATCACTGTGCTTCGGCACACTACACTGGGCTTCGTTCAGAATCGCTTTAAAAGCACAAAACAATTTATATTTTCTATAAGGAGGCCATTCCACTACCAGCTTTACCACACTGTAAGGATCTCATGTGTTTGTGCCTTCACTGTCCATTTACTCTGTATTTAACTCTACCTCACCTCTTTTGCCCATGTTTACAGCAAAGTAATTTGACCTTGGCCTAAGATAATTGCAACTAAACCAAGTCAATGGAGCCATGACAATTGATGGAAAGATCTCCTCCAGGTGTTTAAGCACCAAATTTTTTACTAACTAAATAATGCTAAACTGCATACTCTTAGCTTTTTAGAGTTCAGAAAGAAAGCCATGTTTAGAGCCTTAATAATGCTATAGTTTGACCCCTTCCAGTGTTGCAGTGTCTGTATTATAGGCTATTGCCCAGAACCCCAGTTCTGGCTCCCCATAGTGATTTTTGTTTTTGCAATCACATGAATTTTCATAAGCAGTCCAAAACTGTGTAAGTCTCTTCATATCTATACTGTTTGACAAATTCATGTCCATCTGGTGTACAGTGACATAACCTGATGTCTCTTAGTATTCTATTTTCCCCAAAATAATTTTTCTGCAGAGAACAAAATGCTTAAGGATAGTTTCTTGGTTCTCAGGATTTGTTTGCTCACTCATTTTATAAAAGAATAAGCTAGTTCTTTCCAAGATTTCCTTTTTACCATGACATCTTTTCTTACATCATTGTCTAGACTGAGCTTCAGATTTGTAGGACTTTTGGGGCTGTTTATTTACTGAGTGGGTCAGTCCTATTTCCAAGTCAGTAACAAAGATAACAAGTGCAACAAGCCCTTGCACTTACTACTCTCACTTGCCATTCTCTAAACATATTTAATACTGTTTCAATTCTCATTCTCATCATTTAGCCTTTTGCCTAGGCTTCATCTTGCCTATATTTTTATCTGAATAAAGTGGAATTAACTTTTTGCATACACTGTCATGAAGTAGTTTCCAATGAAGTATCAAAGCTGTGTATTTCCAGCACTTTGCTCTCAGTCATTATGTAAAAAGGCATTGTTTTCCAATTTCTCCCCATCCCTGGCACTCCCCCAGAAAAGTCTGTGCTCCAGTGATTTAGCTCAATGCAAGGAAGCATAAACAGTGATGGTGGAAAAACTGAGCAATGGCTGTGGTAAGGAGAGGACGAGACCATCCCTTTCAGCAGGAGCATGGATCAAAGGGATCATGCAGCTGGTAGGGGTACAGTTCCTATTGGAATAAATTGGAAAAATCAAAACCAAAAGAGTGGTTTTTTCTTTTGCTTGTTTTTACACTGCATGTGAAGCTTTTCAGTGACTGAAGGGTTTACCATGGTAAAAAATTACCATGAGTATTGTAGCACTGGATCGGGCTGATGGCCCTTTTAGAACACCATGTCTGCGTGGCATTGATATGAAACCAAGTCTAAACTTGGAGCCTTACTTAGGGGAAAAAAGGTCATAAAAGCTGGTTTCTTACATGTCTTCATTCAAACTGACTAAAGATAAGATTAACCTCTTAGCCAAGCTGCTCTCCCACTCCTGCACAAACTCTCTCCTCAATATTTATGATGACATAAATACCTTAGTGGCATCCCTATGAAAAACATCTCTGGTTTTGATTATCAGCTTAACTGTAGCTTCTTCTAAGGAGTTAAAATTGAGAATTAAAGTCCTACAAAAAGTCAGAATTCATGGATCATGTTCTCCACAGACAAAGCACGTGGGAGTTCATATGCCAGAGAAACTTCTACATTTTCAAAAGTAATTGGAATTGAGCAAAGCAAAGTGTTATATTTGCAGGCTGATGTCTCCAAGGCCTTCATAAAGTTAAGTCCTTTGAGAAAGCATAAAATATTTATAGAAACAAGAGATCCATCTTGAGCTTGGTCTAGTTTGTATTTGTCAGTCTATCACACTGCTGAATATCACATGCTGTTATTGATTATCTCGCGTAGATCACAACATCGGCTGAGAGAAATTCTCTCTAAGAAACTTGATGAAGGTAGGAAACAAAAGAGGTATTTTAAGTGAAAGCAGATGTCTGAAATTTCTTAGTAAAGCTCGTTCTTGGTTCATCTGCTCTGTTAAAAGGTTAGGAAATAGCAAGGGGGCCTGGAAAACATAGGAATTAATTTTAGATGGATTGTCATTATTTCTTTCACTTCTCTGGAGCAGCTCTCACATTGTCATTTAATTCCACTCTTGGACCAATACATCACATTCTTTGTTATTAATAACAACATTATTCTTACTATGTTAAAGACAGCTTAAAAAGTGTTGCAGAATTATTTTTTTCAATATCCATTTCAAGTTCAGTTTTGAAAAATGGTAGTCATCCTTCCTTGTAAAAATCTCTACTAAACTGAACAGAGAAAAATATCTCTTTTGCAGAGAGGTTTCTTATGGCAAGAGTGGGAGCACACACCAAATCAGTTTTTCACAGAAGACTATTTCTCGAAAAAAAATTTTCTGCATGATGAACAACATCTTCTCTCCTTTTGTATTTTGGTACTTTACCTTCTTATATATACATCATCAATGTACTTCTGGGGCTGAACTGAGAAAAGTGAAATATTTCTGATATTTCTACATTATAGATGTTTCTACACGAATTTTATGTCTCTCAGCTGTTATAACTTAGTTCAGAATAAAGTTAGCATCAAATTATATCTTCCTGTGGAGAAGTTTTTTGGTTTGACAAATTCTTCTGAAAATTAGTAATATCATCATCAAAACAAACAAACGGAAAATGTAAAATCCTATGAAATGTATGAAAATGGCAATTTTCCTCCCTGTCTCCAGTTTAACTTAAACAGGTTAAATGTCATGAGCACAATGAAAGGCACTTCACTGCCAAATATCAGTGTATATCTCCAAACCACAGAGGATACATAGCTACTCAAAAAAACAAATGAAGAAAATAAACACTGTCAAAACCACCTACTCTCCACCAGCCTTTTTTCTTGGAAATGAACGACCTATTTTTGTAGAAACTTAAAAATTTAAAACAATCTAATGTGATGAAGGAACGATCTATGGAAAAACTAATCCGAAATTACTAAGATGAGCTGACTGGGAAAAGGTGAAAGCAGAGTGTTAGGGGCAGAAAGCATGAGGCAGGGCTCACAGTCCCTCACATGCCTGCTCCCCTCATCTCACTGTGTTTCCCAGCATTCCAGCAGCCTGAGGAGGTCAGTACCTTCACACTCTCCTGCAGGGACAACGTCACTGTCTGCTTTGCTGGGAACAGGAGATCAAGCCTGGTGCTGGCCTCAGGATCCTACTTTGCTGCCTGACATAACTCACCCAAGCATCTGTTTCAGGAAGTCAGAGGAGGAACATAAAGCAAGAAATACTCCAGCTTATTTTTCAGAGGAATCAAAGAACATTTTCGTAAGAGAAGTCTGGAGAATGTATTTTGGAGTTGGAGAATATTTAGAATACATATGCAAGTTTAAAGATCCTTGACACTGGAAACAATGAAATAATTTTGGTTGCTTTCCTGATTCTTCCATTGCTTACAGACACCAGCCATTAGACAATCTTTGCAAATAAGCAGGGTTGTATTAAAGAAACTAAACCTTATTACAAATTTTTCCTCCTTTCAGGGAAAGCAACAGGACCTGCTGGAAAAGCTGCCTGGGCAAAACTGGAAAGTAGTAAAATGTTTTGATTAAAAGAACTTTGGTTAATAAAACCCAAAGCCAAAACACTGAAAAAATGGAACTGCCACATTTTAGCATGTTCTGATTGAAATGCAAAAAAATGAGTCTCTGGAAAGTACTTATTGAGAGGGAAAAAAAATGTGTACTTTAAATATACAGTTATGCTAAATAAAGAGTTAAGGTGAAATATACCTTAAAAACCCTTACTATTACGTGAACAGTAAATGCCAGACAACTACCAAAAAAGGTCTCTGTAATATGCTGCTGAGCCTGGGCCCAGCTTGTGATGTTCTAATTACAGTAATTATTCTATCTTTTTACTCACAGGTTGTGCAAATTTTTTCTAAAGCATTCATCAGAAGAGGAGCAGAGACACTGTCCTGTGCTTGCTATGGAGAGTCTTGTTTTACAGTTTCTGCTGAGAGCACTCATTTTGCACGTTTCCAATGAATAATCGTGTGAAATTGCATAAAAACTGTGTACTGTGAGTGCCCCATAGCCAAAAAATAAAGCAGCTCCCCTTCCCTAATCGCACCATTGTCCTAAATACCCTTATTTAACTCGATAGTGACAAGATGCAGACTCTTGGGGTGTGTGTGGGGGGGCCCATCTCTTGACTCTTGTCTTCCTAAAACATCCCCAGCTATCATTATAACCCTGTTTCCACTGCACAGGCCCAACATATCTTTAAGCATCTGCATGAATAAAAACCACTCCCCACATTTTGGAACTAATTTAGACATTACTGTACAATATACATTTTATTTTTTACCAAGAGCTCACCACATAAATATAGTTATAATGTTCCAGTCATGACTGGAACTTACCACCAAAAATTTGAGAGTTATATTTACATTTTCCATAGCCCAAAATCGTTAAGTGTAGAGTATTATATTGATTATGTATCCATTGCTGGGTATTTGTTTTGTTTAAATCCCTTAAAATATGAATACTTATCTAAACTGGATGTGTGTTTTTCATTTTGTATCTTCAACAATGTCTCATATTGCAGTTAAAACAGCCACTCCAACTTATTTGACCATTATAATTAATCTTTATACATTATTTTGCCCATTAGTTAACAAAATACTGCAGAGCTTTCTCTGAAATGCACACCCATTCATGATTTATTCTTGGTATATTCATTTATTTTGCTAGAAAACATCAGCTGGGGGAAATTAAAGGAGGAAAAGACAGTTTTAATTAATGTCTTCTTCAGAAAAAAGTTCCTAAAGTTGCTGAAGTGATCTGTTTTGACAGCTTCAAAACAAAATTATCCCTTTTGTATGTTTGAAATGATTTTTTAATTTGAAATTTAAGACCCCAAAAATATTGTGTCCAATGAAAATGAAATGTTTGAAAGGTAAAACATTTTTTCAACAAAATGTTTTGCTGGCTTACTGAAATTGTACACTTTTGCGCTGATTTGAAACCTAATACAGATTTAAAAACTATTTTAATACATCTAGATATATACATATATGTAAAGATATATCTCTCAGTATACATAGAGATATGAACACATATGCAAATGAAAACTAAGATGGAGAAAAATATAAATATAAATATTATAAATATAAATAATATAAATATATAAATGAGCACACATGTGCGCCCACAGGAGTCATCTTTGAAATCTAGTGGGCTGATTGAGACTAAGGTTGGCCATCAAACAGAATCTTTAAAATGTACATGCTTTGAGCACTCAGGTGCAACAATAAAGTGCCAAATCAGTTGAGTGCTACCTTAAAAAAAAAAAATCTATCAATAAATGCCTTTTTTCGAAGGACGAAAGGAAATAAAGTGAATTTAAAGCTTTGAAAGGAATTCAAAGTGGATTCCCAGTATCCATCTCTGACTTTACATTAAAATCGCAAGATGTACTTAGGCCTCTGGAAGGGGTTTGGCTGTAAATACAGACTTTTAGAGCAGCAGCCTAAAACTCCAAGGACTGCTGCTGGTATAAGACACAGCTGCTAGATACTTTATAGAGAAAATCTGAAGTACTGGTAAGTTAGCTGATAAAGACTGTCTGTAGGAGAAAGCAGAGAAAGGTGCTGAGGAGAAGATTTAGGGCTTTTTGCCAAACAGCTTCCAAAACTTGAAAAACTTCTAACTTCTAAATGTAATTAAAAGTTTTAAAAACTGCATTTTACTCGTGACTTTACTCAGCTCTCTTTAAACATGTAAGTGATAGTATTACTCTCACTGTACAGCTTAGCAGCAGGCTTATATTAACCCAGTTTAAATATTTCACACAGCTGGAAGTTGTCAGCACAAGGAATAGGAACAAGGGCACTGCAAACAGTCTCCTGCAAGTACAAGCATGCTGGCACTCTTTCAGGTTTATTTGTTTTTAAGGTTGTGCTGAGGATGCTAGGCTTTGATTCCATCATTTGTCCTGGTTTTGTCCCATTTACTGACAGCAGATGATTCAGATTTCAAACATACTGCCTTCAAAAGAAATAATTCTACATTTATCTTTGTCTTAAAATTGGTATGCAGTAAAACCCTCCACATGCACATCCCCCCCTGTGAGATGTGCCTGACATGAGTTTTTTAAAACAATAAAAACTGAATAGATCTTGATCTTACAGACTGGTTGGGGGTAGGAGGGGTGGGGAGAAGCAGAAAATAATTGCTACAAAAATATTTCCTGAAAATCATTCCTCACAATTTCCATTTCCTTGTTCTAATGTACAGATGTGACTGGCCTAGAACACCAAGATACTCCACCACCATCCAAAAAATTTAAGTTTGAATTCAAGTGTTAACAGCAAATTTAAAATTAGAAACGTGTGTATGATAGTCCTCATTCAAACATAGCCCCAAAACTGGGAACATCTAAACATAAAATCAAAAGAAAACTAAAAATCCTGCTTCTACACTGCTCTGCAAAATTCTTCCAGAGGCAAGAAGCCTGCAGTGTTTTGCAGCAATCACCTAGTGAGAGTTTTGCAAATTAATATTGATTCAGGGATCCGTGTCTGTGCAGTTTGCATTTGGTCACATGCAACAATAAAGCATTCATGGACTTTATTCTCCTATAGAGAGGTCCCTTCCTACTGTTTTGGTACAAAATCAGAATATTCATGTAAATGACACACAGCCAAAAACAGGTCTGCAGGAAATTCTGTCATTTGACTTTCTACTGCTCATTGAAAACTAGAAACAGAGCCTTCCTTACAGCTACTCCACAGCCAGAAGAAGACAAATCAGTTCTGTTCATGTCTGGCTAAGCAATCACCAAACCACAAACCAAGTGTAAGTCTAAAATATTCAGGCTTTAATCTCGATTAATTGACCACTGTTCATCTACAAATGCAGTTTAATGAAGGGCTCTTTTCCAAATCTCTTATCAGCTTCTTCACTAAGACAAGAACAGCACTCATTTCACCAACAGCTGCGAGGGGTTCTGGGTCTCTGGCCCTGGGAGACACCAGAAGGATGTGCCCCAGACAAAAAGTATCCCAAGACATTCATTGTCTTGGGCTTTAGAGAAAAATCAAATCAAAATCCAAGAAGCACTCCTCAGGCACCATGCCTTGCTAGGAATTCACCCAATCCAAGTTTTTCACATACAGTTATTGAGGTTTAAGGAATAAGCATTCAGCTTTAATGGCACTAGAAAGTTTCTAACTTACTCTAACAGGTTAGTTTATATTTTAATGATCTTTTCTCCTAGTAGAACAGTTAAAAGTTAAAAGGATTTTGGTGTCTTTTTTACCTTACAAACTCTGAGAAAGTAAAAATACTATTTTATAGGACGTTATTGAAACAGTTTTATGCCAAGCATTTAATAATACTTGTGTCAGTGCTTGATATGGAAGCAGAAGAAAACACTTCCATTTTCTTACACCACTATAGAATTACGTGTAGAAAGTTCTTCTGCCAGCAAACCACGTTCTATTTATGCTTTGTCCCATCATCCCTCTAATGCCTTTTTCCCCTCTTCCCTGCCCATCAGCCAGCAATGAAATATGTGCCTGTGTTATAATCACTCATGCCATCCTTATTCAAGTACTGGCTTTTTTTTTTTCCCTCCCATTTCCCAGGAAATGTCGAAATATGGGACCATTCTGCGGTTCTTTCACTGAATGAAAAGTAACAACATTCTCCATTAGCTACAGCAACTAATATTTAGATCAGGAAGAAAGATTCCTGCCTAAAATTTATATGCAAACTTGCACAGGTCAGAACAGGATGTTTTAGGACATGATTTTGTTTGTTCTTCATTTTAATAGTAAGCCGCAGTGTACTTATTAAAAATTGGCAAGAACACATACAGATAAATTAAAAAAGAAAAAAAGTTCTGGCTTAAATGAGATTTGTGTAGTGGCAAAAAAAAAAAAAAAGTAGACGCAGAGGCAACTCAGGCCTATTTTCCAATGCAAAGAAGAGAAACCTGTGTCGAAAATATTTTTCCTCTGTGTAGAAACCAGGGGAAAAAGCTACAGTATTAGAAGAAGAGAAAAAAGCTAAATTTTACAATAGAAAAAGCAAACCTGATTGCAGTCAGAAAGCATAATTATACTTTTTTTGTATAAAAAAAAATCTAGACATTGTCAAAATTGTACATGGCTGTACATGGCTATAGCTGTACTGATTTAATTTGATATTCCTTCGTTAAGCTACAGAGTTGAAGCTTCATTTCACCAAATTCAGGCGTGTTGGATAATATCTTCTTTTCCAAAATTGTGGGATTAGAACTAAAAATATAACTGTGACTGAAAAGGAGTGAAGGTCTGTCCATGTTTGCATGGATGTTGCTGTAGCAATCCTGCTCTAAGCACACAAGAGGCATCCAAAGGTTGTAGCAAAGACTCTTTAACTGCCTCTGATGCAGCGGGAAAAACAGAAGAGCTTTTGGTATCAGTTCATTCTTCCTGTCCATGAGTCTCAAATGTTTGTCTTTCTATCCCCTGATATCAGGCTTATGTGCTTAGAAGTATAACTGCTTTCCTCTAGTGTAACAGTAAAATAAAGTATGCTGTGTCTACCCACAAACCCCAACTTTCAATTTTTCCCATTTTCCTTGTGTATGGAACATTCTTGAGAGCACTTCAAATAGTACTGTGAACTTCTTTCACCTTCCTGGAGGTATTTTACCTTTCAACTCACTCTCTGAATGTGCCCAGGACCTTGTTTAATTAATTTCACCAAAGGCTCTATGATTCATAAAAGTAAAATTGTTTTCATACTAATGTTTCCTTGTTCACTGTTGTTCTCTTCCTACTTCCTTTATGTCTAACCCCAGACAGTCTCATTTGGCAATCCCAAAGCAGAATAAATTTGTTTTTCTAAAGCCATGGGCAGAGTTAAAAGTACTCAGATTCCCATGAAGTGGGTGTTACAGAAATTGAATAAATAGCACCTGATTTCCACTGACCAAAGACAGGATCATCAAGGTGAAAAGAGAAAAAAAAACCCCGTAAACCTCTAAAAACAAAGCTTTTTAGATATCTTTAGAACAGTGGGAACTAGGCAAGAACGTTAAAATATATATCCCAATGAGGGGAAACTGAGCTGCAAATAGTTCCAGTCAGGAAAGCATACTCAACTTTGAACTTTGCTTTCAAAGGTGAGAGCTTTCACACAGTGAGCTCATGTGAATGGGTGTGAAGTCATGGGAAATAGCTTCTGAAGAGGTAACCAGATTAAATTTAAAACCACTCTGTGTGTGTCTGAGGTGTAAGTGCTGATCCAAACAAGTGGAAGTGTTCTGATAGAGCAATCTTCTTATCTATCCTAAGATTTTAATATTGCTTTCTCTGTGACATGTGAAATTGTGTAAAACCTCTCACTGCAACACAATAGTTATGAAAACACTAATAAAAGTCAAGTGAGAAGAGACCTCGTGTATCTTCTGATTAATTTTCTAACATGGCTATGTGAGAATGTCAAATGTTTTCTCTAAGAGCACCTGATGGCTTACACTCTTCAGCTCCTCAATATTTTTCAGTTAACTTCTGAGTCAGCTGAAGTTTGGTTTAGAGAAAACAGCATTGCAGTATTAAGGAGAAAAATGAGTCTGTAAACTGAGTATCAAGAAAATAAAGAGTCTATCAAAAAACCCAGCAACTACTCACATGTAGGCATCATCCACAATAAGATAACTAAAACATAAGTACATCTCAAACTGAAAATTAAAACCCAGGTATCCTCATGCTTGCTAACATTTTGCTTCCTGTGTTTATCTAGAACAGTACAAGTGTCTCCAGGGACCATTAGCCACATTCAGCAGACAACACAAGTTTCTAGAACATTGACTCAGATGTGAGGCCCAGATGTTCAAACTGAAATCCATAATACTTCTTAGCAGTATTTCCATACTCCAGAAGGTGTTAAAACTTACTGCTCTCCTCCTGATTTGACCTGAAAGTTTCCTAGGTGTTTGTTTTGTACATGCTTAGAATTGTCCCAGTCTAAATAGCTCAAAGCCTATTTCTCACATCCCTCCCAAGATAGGATCTGGAAATTTGGCAAAGCAATGTGTAGGTCCCCTAAGGCACCCCAAACATTAATCATTATGGAATAATACCCAGAGCACAGTGACAAGATGAGGTTCCTCAGAAAATGCAGACTTGCTCACTGTCTTTTAAAGGGCTGGGTGGGAATCTGCATCTTTCACACAGCGGCTTAAGCCTTTCAGGACTTGGCAGGTGAGAGTGCTGGATTCAATAGGTTCCTAAGCACACAGACATTCAGAAGCCTCCTTTCCCAGGAGAGCTCCCTAACCACCAGCCTTTGCTCGGATACAATTGATGCCAAGCCATTCTAGAGAAAGGAATCCACCATCAAATGGGCCAGCCAGAGTAAGCAAAAGACAGCATTGTGTTCCACCTTCCTGGTTCATGTGGGAGCCATGGGAATTTATCCATTTGCATCAGAGACACAATTTAAACCTCCAAGAAGACAGCTATTAAGCAATTCAAGACCCTTCCTCTCCTCCAGCTCTGTCTCAGAAGGAAGAAGGAGTGCTGCTTTCCTCTGGAAGAAAGGTGTGAAGAAGACATGGCTGTTCTGCAAACTGTGGTGCATTCAGAGATACTTAAGCCAGCTTTAATCAAGTTAGCTCAAGCTCTGCACAGCCATATCAACTCCTAAAGCAACATATTTACCTTGATAAAAGTTTGCCTGAAATAGACACACTGTACCATAGAGTTTGAACTCCGTATGGGTCTGGGTTTTCAGTTATACGATTGCTCCAAGATCTTTATTGCTGTTTGTTGGCTGGTTGTATTGTTTTCTGGGTTGGTGGTTTGTTGGGTTTTTTTTTGCTAGCAGTATTACACTCCCTAATTAGCCACCACCTTGTTTGGTTTCAGCTTTGAGGCCCTGCCCTGTGTGAGTAACATCAGTGGATAAATGAGAATTCAGGTTTTCCACTCTAGAGACCAGAAAGTATATAAGTTTGGGGCACCAAGGTCATACATTAAGCCCAGCCTTACAGTTTTGTCATTGCTAAAAATCAGAGAGTACTCTAGATAAGGCTTTGATCAGAGCTGAAACCTCACCAGCAAAACTATTGAGCAAATTAACAGCTAAGTGCACGGTGCGGCCTTGTTAGGAGGCAGTGAATCCACACAGATGCCACCAAGTACAGAGCATGATGGCAGTAGAGCTGTATGGATATTATTAAAGGTACAACCAGCCTCCTGGATGCTTACTGTTGATGTGCAAAATGAAAAATGTGATTGTCTTTCACTCTTCAAGCTGAAATTTCAGAATCAGTAACTTGAAAACAAGCAAATAAACCCATCTCAGCTTTGTGCTTACAAAGTATGGCTTAGTAGAAACCTGGGAGACACAGCATGCATGGAACATTATAAAAGCCATTTTGGCAAGTAGCAAGTAAAAAGATGTTTAAAAAATACACCTCTGGCTTATCTGGCTATGCACACTAACGAGATATGAGGAAAGAGAATTTTTCCTGTCCCAGCATGAGCGCTCAGGTAAATTAAAGTGATGTCAGCACTAATTCTTCCCTTAGGACTAAATATTTGCAAATGTTAAATACAAATTAAATAGATGACATTTGTACTTATAACTTGATTATAGGTTTCATTTTCAATTCAAAGTAAGCATTTTTAATGAACTTACAGAAAAAAAGAGTAAAAGCAAGCAAAACTAACCCCAACACCAAACAGGAGAATATTTTCATTTGAGTATACACAAAATGACCAGTACAGCTTCACAACACGGTGCTTTATTTAGCTGAGTTGATTTGTTACAGCAAAACATAGTGATTTCTGGATGCAGATTAACTCTATCTCCTTTGGTCACCAGGAAAGACAACTGAAGTATTTAAGAAAGCAATTTTTAAAACAATATATACAACTTCCTGCATTTCCTTCCAGGAAAAACATATGCAATAGAAATTACTGGAATTAAATCTATAATCAGCATGATGGGTTCAGCTCAAAAGGTTTGAAAACTTTTTGTTTTAGCAGTGCAAATCTTTTCTCTCGGAGGTTTACTTTCAGTGTGGGTTTTCCCTGACAAAATAAATGTTCCTCCAGCTACCACATTTCACAAAATTTAGCATAATAGACTTCTGCTGTGTTCTGTAAAGATTACCTCTGAAAACTTAGCATTTCTTCTCTCAAGTAAGAAGTGATAGGACAAGAAGAAATGGACTTAAGTTGCACCAGGGCAGGTTTAGGTTAGATATCAGCAAAAATGTCTTCACCAAAAGGGTTGTCAAGTGCTGGGACAGGCTGCCCAGGGAAGTGGTGGGGTCACCATCTCTGGAGGGATTTAAAAGAGATGTAGATGTGGCACTTAGGGACAAGGTTTAGTGGTCATGTTGGCAGTGCTGGGTTAATGGTTGGGCTTGATGACCTTAGAGGTCTTTTCCAACAAAAATGATTCTGCTCTCAGCACCAAACAAATTGCCAGCAGCCCCAGAATCTCTGAAGCTGTGCTCTTACACTTGTGGAGCTCAGTGCAGTCAAAGGCAGAGCTTGCCCAGCTATATCATGCAAAACAAGAAAGTCTGGTGGAACTTTTTTTTTGGAAATAGCGAGCCTGACATCGCTCTGAGGGACGGCAGACCTGCCTCACCTGTGTGTCTGTCTACCGTACAGATTGCTCTGCCCAACCCCAGACAAAATGAAGGGGATTGTTTACACTGTCTCAGCACACCGGTGGCAGGGCAAGACAGCTTCCTGGAAGGCCTCAGCTTTTAATCAGGTGGGGAATGCTCCAGGAGGACAGGAAGCCCAAGGAGATTTCACTGATCATATTCAATGCAAAAAGATTTGTGAAGTTGAGAGGACATGAAGCAAGGCTGCTCTGCACGGCTCTTCTTTCGAGAGCATGAGAATAGGGAAGAGATTTCTTTTCAGACCTTTGAAGTATTTCCAGCTCAGAAGGTCAAAACTTGTTTTATATAAAAAAATTGCCTCAGTCTGGATAAGTTTTGCTCTAACAAAACCGAATTCCAGAGTCTGACAGGCTTCTAATGTCTTTTAGATCATCTGTTTTAAGGAGTAGCTTTGCATAAGGAAGAGAGTAGTTTTGCATAAAAGTCAACTTATCTTCCAATCCATGAAGAGGTTTGGAAACTGCTGGAGATCTTTAACATCTGAAAATGGTTCATGATTTCATAAATCCAGTTTTGGAGCTAGATTGTTGAGAACATAGTATTACTTCAGTGAGGCAAGAAAATTTTCTCATTAATCGACAATCATTGAAGCCAAAATCTTCATTTCACCTTCTAATTTCAATTTCTATTACTTCAGGTTTCTGACTGGTTACTATAAAACAGAACCATACACACACACACACACATATATATATATATAATATGCTATCAAAGAGGACCTATTCCTGAAAATGAAATGACTCCATAAGTAGCTGGAGTCCTACTTTAGTAATTTAATAAAATCTCTAGTGAAAATATCAAATGAAGATCTGAGTTTGCTATTTATCTCCTGCCAACAAGGGCTTGTTGTCCTTTTTGAGTTACACTCAAGCCAAAGAATGGAGAATCAGGAAATTGTAAAGTGGTGGAATATAAGCATCTAGATAAGCTCGTATCAGACAAGCAATAACAAATAAAAATAAAATGCAGTTATCTATTTCTTCAAAGTGGCATTAGTAAAAGCCGTATAGGAAAGAAGAATATATTGAAAAACATGTACTGAATTAAAGATCTGAAATGAATCATTAGGGTTTCAATTTTCATCTAAAGTGCCAGGTTCTTTGCAACAAGTTGGACAACTGGAATTTTATATGCAGGCTCATTTATAGACAGTGTCTCATCTTGATTCTCAAATCTTGATCCCTAAAGCAATAAAACTGGAGAGTAAAGAAAGAAAACACTAAACACATAAACTAAGAAAAATCATTTGCTACAATTGCTCTCCTTTCCTCCAAGATTAAAATGGTCTCTCTGGGCCTATTGTATCTTAATAGATAAAACCTTTGGAAATGCACTTACATATAACTGCAATGCAGTCATGTTCCTAAACTTTCAACAACTTATGAAAAGTCCAACTTAAAAAGTTCAAGGTATATAACCTGTGCATCAGTTTCTGCCTGTTGCCTCTTGTCCACCAAGCAGAGCTTGGCTCCATCCTCTGACACCCTCCCTTCAGATTCTGACAGATATTGATGAGTATCTTGGGGTGACTTTATGATGTTGTATCCCATATCGCCCAGGCATGAATTTTGTGCCTTTCTGTGCCTTTAAACTGAGCCCAAGAGAGAAGAGAAAAAAAAAGCCAAATTAACTTTTTCAAAACAGTTCTGTGTTTCAAGGTCACTACTCTTTTCTGTGCTCGGCGGCTGCAGGGAGATAGCTGCTGCTGTGGCAGGGTGGAAGAAGCACCCTTCTTATTTCTTCAGCCAGCTTTTTCGGCTCTGTTTCTTCAGGGAGAGACGGAGAGTTAAACTTTGCTCTGGGACTTCGGTTTTTTCCACTTCTTCTCTTCTGGACTGTTTCAGCAACATCAGAACACATCAGGAGGGCTTTCCACCAAGGCCCTGGTGGTGGGCCCGGGCCGACCCTGCTATAAAGAGGAGAGAGAGAGACCACATCCAAAGAAGGACTCTAAAATCTTCCCAGGTTTTCTCTCCACAGAGAGAGGTTTTATTATTTAGCATCATTATTCTTTTCTTGTGTGTTTGTTAAATAGTTTTTATTCCTCTTTCACTTTCCTCCGAGGAAATATTTCTTTCCCTAACCTGGTGGGGGAGGGGCGGCTGTAACCTATCTTCTATCAGAGAACGTTCAAATTCGGACGTTCCTCCAAATTTGTCTCCAAACTGGGACAATGAGCTGTCTCTTCCTGACCTGAACAGGCCCAGCTCCTTCAGCCTTTCCTCATAAGAGAGATGCTCCAGTCTCTTCATCATCTTTGTTGGCCTCCACTGGACCTGCTCCAGGAGCTCCATGTCTCTTTTGTGCTGGGGAGCCCAGAACTGGACACAGCACTCCAGATGAGGCCTCACCGGGGCTGAGTAGAGAGGCAGGATCACCTCCCTTGATCTGCTGGCAATGCTCTTCCCAATGTGCCCCCGGATACCTTGGGCCTTCTTGGCCATAAGGGCACTGCTGGCTCATGGACAGCTCGTTGTCCACCAGGACTCCCAGGTCCTTCTCCCCAGAGCTGCTTTCCAGCAGCTGAGCCCCCAGCCTGTGCTGGTCCATGGGGTTATTATTCCTCAGCTGCAGGACTCTGCATTTGCCTTTGTTGAATTTCAGACAGTTCCTCTCTGCCCATCTCTCCACCCTGTTGAGGTCCTTCTGAAGGGCTGCATAGCCCTCTGGGGTATCAGCCACTCCTCCCAGCTTTGTGTTGTCAGTGAACTTGCTGAGCAGGGGTCTGTCCCTTCACCGAGTCATCGACGAGTAAGTTAAATTGGGCCCAGTGTTGAACCCTGGGGACATCACCAGTGACAGACCACCTAGACCCTCTGACGCTGCTTACAACTCTCTGGGGTCATTTGTTCTGCCAGTTCCCAATACACCTCACTGCCCACTCATTTAATCCACACTGCCTGGATTTACCTACAAGGATGTTGTGAGAGACAGTGTCAAAAGTCTTGCTGAAGCTGAGGTAGACTATATCCACTGCTCTCACCTCATTCATCCACCCTGCTGTATTTGACTCAGCCTTGAACAGAGGGGTTAGGGATTAGGCATCTCCAGAGGCGATTTCCAACCTCAGGTACACTGATCCTGTTGAAACACATGAGCAACACTACTGATCCGGAACAAGAAGATTCATCATTTAACTTTTGAATAAACACCACCGTATTCCAACCTATAGAATACATTGCAAATCTAAAAATTCCTGGGAAGATCAGAGAAAGCACAAAACAAATCTCATCTGGACTTTCCCTTTGCAAATTACTGTGTAATTTACTATGCTCCCTTTCAGATACATAGCTGCTCTGTGAAAAGAACCTTAGGTTTAGCATTCATTTCTTGAAACTATCACTATTTCAACACTGCTGCTGTGCTCCGAACTAATGAGCCACACAGCAAGTCAACAGACTGTTTACTTTTGCATTAATATTTAACTTCTATGAATTAATTGGAAGATTTCTTGATAAATTTTTGGAGTGGCTCATATGTACACAAGCTACAGCCAGCTGCCAGTGTAACTAAGTTAAATGATTGCCCTTAGCAACTTCTGGGCAAACACAGCACAGTCTTCCTCAGTTCAGTCTGATTAATAAGCAAAGACTTGGCTTCTTTTCCTCAAGACTGTGAAAGCTTAATATGAAGCACTACATTTTCCTCTTCAAACCTGAAAGATTTTTTCTTTAAAGAATCATATCCCAACATCCTTAGTTCAATTTCAGTAAATTTTTGTGTGTTATTACTTTTCTCTTTATCTATTCCTCCTACAGTCTGAGCCAAGATTTACTCTCAAGTAGATTGCCTCCATTTATTAAAGAGAAGAAAACAGGAAGGACTGGATGTACAAAGGGGGCTCTGTAGATGTTTTCAGTACGGACTTATTTCATCTTTGTCCAGAACACTTCTATTGGCAACCAAAATAATGAAATATGTCAGCCCTCAAACCCTACTGACAGCACAGGACTCACAAGGCTCTGAGATCCAAGTCTGTTCCCCCATATTTCCATTGAAACCAATGCACACAGCCTGTGTGCACACAGCAGAAAAGGTTAACAGCATGAAGCTATCCAACATTCTATGGGGAAATGAAGAATACATTTCTGTATTATGGGATCTATTTATGCACCCGAAAGCTGTGTCTGCAGCTGCTCTACAATATCTATGGGTTCTCCCTGGATATAGAGACAGGATAAATCTGAAGCATAGAGCTCTGGTGATGCTCCTCTGCCTTCTGTGTATGAATCAAGGAGATCTTCAACTCTGCTTCAGCTCAGCTCCAGGAAAAGCTACAGAGAACAAATTCAGGTTTGATACTGAATATGTGAATATTCAGTCCTTTGGAGTGATGGAGATCACATAGTTATTTTAGACTTGTCCCTATCTAAAGCTGTTTCACTACAGCCTCCTGATTTCACTTCCAGAGAAAGAACTGAGTGAGCAAAGGTGTAATTAATTGTAATTAAGATGTAATTTCTGTGAACTAATACAAATGTGAGTATTTCATCATTCATGTAGAATCACATGCACATATTGTATAAAAGGTTGGGAAAACAATCTGGAGACACAAATGACCAAATAGTCTTAAAACTCTTTATCTACCTTATGGAATATTCTTACTTTTGACCAATATTTAACAGTGCTAGAAAATTGAACCTACAATTCAAGAAAAGGAGTTAAGGAGTGAATAATGAACAAAAGGGTTCATTTGCTTTAACAAATGATATCACAGCTAATAATTTTAACAAAATGTTTGTTGTTTATGACTGCCTTCTCCTCCTTTGTACAGATGTGAATGAATTTTGTGTTTACTTTTGAGAGATGTTGGCTCCATGACAATACCTATACTGATCATGATGACAGGTATTGAATGTGAAATGTTCCAAACCTCAAATCTAATTAGGTATTTTTTCAAGTCATTACTAAAAAAAGGAAAATAACTTCTTGATTGAGTCCAGAGTTAACAGAATAAAGCTGTCTTAAGAAAGTAAACTTACTATGGGTTTAAAGTATGCTCTTTTTTTCTTTTTAATTCTTATGTACATACATCTCAAGAGTTTTAAGATGGAAGTGGCATAAAAGCATGGTAAGACTTCAGCTGTCAGTCCAAAGGAAATTAATAAAATTAATTAAACAATCACAGAAAGTACACCCCAATTTGAAGACAAAACAGAAAAAAAAAAATCAAAGAAATTTCTTGGCCAATGTGAAATTCAATTCTTTTGACACAGACACTTTCCCTTTAGTTCAGATGTTCTGGGATGACACCACTCTAATCCCCTTCCATAACTGCAGTGAGACCTTGTGGTGCACATAGCTGAACTACTTTTTGCTTAGTCAAATATCTTTTTTCTTTTAATAAGACAGAGCATATTTATTATTTGAGAACAAGTAGAAGAAATAAACTTAAATCCCATAATTCTGAGAAAATGTGCCATTATGACTGATACTGCAAAATGCTGCCTTGATTCCCCTCCCATGAAGTACCAGTGGCAACATCCTTCCCTGAATCTTCAGAGCTGCAATGCAACACAGGGTCTTGTGGTGAAGGGTAAAACAAACAATTTTTCTTGTCTTTCAGTACGATCCTTAGCAACTTTACTACTGTGCATGGAACCTGTAGGATTACAGGTGCTTCTCCAAGTGGAAAATAGAAATAAGGTGTACCCGATCAGTACTATATCAGAGACACTAAATTCGTTGTAAACACGTTTTTCTGTCCCTGGGGAGAAGGGACTGAAAAGAAATCATGCTCTGCCCTACCTTTCTTGATGTTTTACATTTCTTTAGTGCCCCATTACTAAAAGTAATGTTGCATGAACAAAGGCAGCCCTGGCAAATGAGCAGGAACTGTGCCTTGCACGGCTGTTACAGAACCATAGCGATGGGCGGTTTAGTCTTTGATGGAAAACAGTTGTTCAGCCCTTTCTGCTACACTGACCCACAGGACAGCATTACTTGGAAGAATTCATTCCTCTGTTTTTGTACCACTCTAACCGGGTAACACTGGAAATTCAGTGCAAACTCGGTGTTGGTGTGACCATGACATCCTGGAATGCCAAGAATGGGGAGGTTTTATGTTAGAAAAAAACAACACACCCCCAAAAAACAGACAAGCAAACAAACAAAAATTAATGGTTCAATATTCAAAGTCTAAAAACATACAAGATGTACTTCCATTACTTTTAGAACACTTTCCCTTACAACAGACAAAAAATATCTCTGTTTAAGAGTATTATTTGGGGAAATATTAGCTACTAGCTCCACTTCCACACAGTGACTCCTGCCTTGACATCCTTCATTGTCTATATCCTTCTCCAGCACTATCAACTTCCTTATGAGCATGTTTATGTTTTCCTCTCATCCCCTGCCTGATTTATGCTCTGATCTCTTCTCTATGGTGACCAGAGACATGACCTGAAGGAGTGGCCTGAATCTGTGTCAGGGGAGGTTTGGGTTGGATATCAGGAAAAGGTTCTTCACCCAGAGGGTGGTTGGGTATTGGCACAGGCTCCCCAGGGCAGTGGTCACAGCACCAAGCCTGGCAGAGCTCAAGACGTGTTTGGCCAATGCTCTGAGGCACATGCCATGATTCTTGGGGTGTCCTGTGCAGGGCCAGAAGTTCAAATGGATGATACTTGTGGATCCCTTTCAGCTCAACTTATGCTGTGATTCAGCTTCAACTACTGTTCTTTGAATACAACAGCTAGCCCTTATTTAACTCAAATTGTGAGAAACCCATCACTGAACTTCAAACATGAAAAGCATGTTTGGGCTTTCTTCTGACCCTAAACATGAAATAAACTTATCTGCTTTATTTCCTGTAGGAAATATATTCAACTATATGATTCAAACAGTGCAAAAAATATCCATCAGTAAGACACCAGCAACCAAACAACTAAAACATAGTTCTTAGTCTTGAAACAATCCTTTTCTGTTCTTTGTATGTTTCTTTTTTCATTTCAGTCCTGTCATATCCCAGCTCCTAAGCTGTCAGTTATATTCAGCTGCAGAGTATATGACAGATTTGTTTGCAAATAGGAGCTGGTTAATGTTTCCAGAATCTGCATATTTCAGTCATTATAGATTCTGTTTGCCTGTTTCTTTTCAGAAAACTACAAAGACATAGCAAACAGCCACACCATGAGTAAAGGTGCATATTGTTAACTGGATCAAAGGAATACATCACAAAAAGGTTTACAAAAAATACATACTCTTGTCTGTACACCTATGTAAATCCTTTTCTAGTGGTTTAAATACCAATGGTCACCTCAGCAAACATTCAGAGGTAACTAAATTTGTCATAGACGTACACATACTTACAGTTAAATCACTTCTTGATACAGAACAAAAGATCACCACATACCCACAATCATGTTTCATCATCTAATTCCTTGTTAGCAATATATTTTGCTGGGGAAACTAATCTTACTAGGGCTCTGAATAGCATATGTGCTCTATTGTATGTTTTATTATCTCTTTTTATTTTTTTTAATGGCTAATAATATTATACCTAATACTGTAACACCCTAGTTATTTATCTTCCGCTATATTAAATACAATTCTCATGATAGGATGCACATAAATTCATAGAAATAGGCATTTAGACAACATACACGAAGGTTTAGAAACCATTAGTATGTTGCTATTCTCCTAATATAAGTGTAGCAAACCAGAGGTGGACTTTCGCCTCCTAGATTTCACTGGTTAATGGATGTAGGTCCTTCTAATCCATTCCTGGAGATTCTCTCCCTTGACCATTAAGCTAATAATTTCCCTGTGTATGTAACGGAAGTGAAATGCCCCATAGAATGCTTTGTCTGATCATCCTCTTTGCACCACAAACATCTGCACCCTCGAAACCCACCCTCCCTCCAGAACCCAGCCTTTGCTGATAGCCATTCTTCAGCTTTGGTCTGGACGCTGTAAAACCCATTAGAGGGGCAGACAAAGAGAGACCCAGTTTAGTTTGCTTCCAAAGCTTCTAAAAACTTTAGGACAAGGAACTCAGCCCATTCAGGTATATAAGATATCTTCCCAAGAATTCAACTGCCTCTGAAAAGTGAGAAATCTAATACATTCCCCACCATACAGCTGGAGACAGCCAGGTACACTCAGGTTCACACCTCTGTTAGCTTTCCAGCAAAACCACAGAGAAAGAAGTACAAGAGCAAGATATTGCTTTGAATCATACCCTGACTGGTTTTACGGATAAAATCCATTAACATAAAACATTATCACTATATCAATAAGCAATAACACTAGATGCCTTAAAAAGATGGATATTGTTGTATAATAACACTTATATGTCAACACTAAATGCTACTTTGTCCATGGAGACAAGGGAGTCCAAATTCCACGGAGCCGATCAAACAAATTCCATTGTATTTATTATCTGAGTACGTGTTCTCAAGGGCACACTCTTTCCCTCTACACACAGTTCCACTGCAGTGATACAGCTACAACGTTCTCTGTCTTTCATGGGACTTAAGGGGCAAAGGGTGGAAAATCAAATTTAGGTCCAAGAGACACAAGGAAGGTTCTATCCCTGCTCCTGTGATCATGCTGTGCTTACCTAGCTGGGGTGGAGAATTTGCCCATCTATGTTTAGTTTACATGGGATATGAGCTGTCACTTTTAGTGAGCAAGGCCCTATTTGTTAAAATAATCTATTTCCACTTGGTTAGGGAACATTCTGCACACATTATGTGTACTTTGGAAAGAGAACCAAATATAATGATGAGTATTGAAAATAGTAAACAAACTTCCTGAAGGGAGGTTTTTGGTTTAAATGGATGAAAACAAGTTTTTTATTATTATTATTTTTAAAATGTATTGCAAATATTGTAAAAAATGTAAAAACAAAATGTAACCTAGCACATAAATTGCCCATCTAAAACATTTGCTGGTGGTTATGGGATCATAATCCTTACATGTTTTTTAGGTGTAGAGGAGAGTTTAGCAAATATGAGGTACATTTTGTGTCTCTTGTCATGTTGCTAGGACATATTTGTTTCTCTCCTTGCCAACCACCAGGCTGAGACAAATCCTGCAAATTAGTCTGCAGGAAGAAGAAGAAAAGCAGTGACTTTAGTCCTTTCTTGGTGCTGTTAATGTCTATACACTTATATCTAGCAAGAAAGCCATTCTGCCAACACTTCACATAACTGGAAATAAACCAGCTTTTCTTTTGAATATGTTAACTTTAATGTGTTACAAAGTCCAGTCTAAGAAGCAGGACTCTGCAGAGTTTGTCCTATGAAGCACAACATGTGGCTAACCTGGCCATGTCCACTCTGACACGTGGCTAACTCTGCCATGTTCACTCTGACTTATCTGTGACCAGCTGGCAGCAGGGGCTGAGTAGGCACAGACTTCCTCCACTCATTTTAGAGCAACAAGGATTCATATTCCAAACTGACTGAGTTGAGAAGGAGAAAAGCCATCAGTGTGCTTGGAGATTGACTAAAAACCACCCAAAGAGGATGAGGAAACTGGTACTGGTGATTTAGCAAGTTATTTTCTTCTACTACTTTTCTTCTACTATTCTTCTATTTTAGCATCAAGTAATTCTACTCATCAGCAGTTATGAATTTTCTTTCAAGACCACGTTACTAGCAAAGCCTTGGGTAACTGACAGCTTTTGGGATCACTGTTCTATTTCGCTATTTACATTTATTTTGTAGTTTCAATTAGAAATTTTTTTTTTTTTTTTTAACTTGTACGTATTATTGTACATATTATTGCTGCCCTCTCCTGTGAGCTGGCATAAGCCACAATAGGAGCAGTCTCATGCGTGGCATATGAAATCATTGCTATTGGGACAACTTGGATTACCAAGCCCAATGAGGTCAAAGAAAAGATTTATTTCAGAGGTCATTGGATCTGTTGCCAGAGCCCGCAAGTTTAACTTCCCGAGATGTAAAGTGTTTGGTATCTTTTGGAATGGAAAATATTTCATAAATTCACATTACATTAAAGTATTAATTTTCCTACTTCGGTGACATCACCACACACACAAGGTTTCTTAAGTAGTTCAGCTCCTCCCGTATGCTCCAGAAGTGTTTGAAACGCCCACACTGCTCAAGGAATAGTGAAGAAGTGGACAGGATTATTCCTCCAAAGTTTTGCAAATGGATTATCTGCCTAGCTGATGAAAGAATGACACATGACCAAGTGCAGCCACTCATGCCTGAAACAACTCATGCCTGAGTTATGGAAAATACATTCCTTTCTTTAGGGCATGGAGTATTTGGACCAACACCTGAAAAATCCTCAGATAGGAAAACTCTGCCTTAGCATTACCCTGTATATCAAATCAGAACAGGTCTGAAATGACAGCCAGAGAGCAATATAATTCATTCAGTTTAAGCCAATACCCTTGATCCATCGCATTTGGGATCAAAGCCAGCACAGAAGACAGGTCAAAATTTAGAGAGATTGATGGAAGATCTACTTTCAGTGAGCAGATACCCATTCTCATCTTCCTGATCTTTTGGCATAATCCAACATCATCTGTCCCGAGGTATGGCAGAGATCCAAAGGCAATGTGTTGAAATGATTTAAATCATTCCCTCCAAACAACAGTAACAGGAAACCACATCCATCCCCATACTCTTCATTTATACTGTGAAAAAACCTGCTCTCTCTCCAGATATTTTCAATGTCAATGGGAAGTAAAAAAACAACACAGATATGATGTGACAGGAGCATGAAGATGGCACCTACCCCTGCTTGTGTGCAGTAAAACACACAGTTGGCACTGATCTGAGTACACTGTGTAGGACTGCTGCAAAATGTCTTTTGTTACCAAACACTCATACAGCCACATTTATTCTTTATACCTTTATATATTTACCATCTTCATAAGTAAAAAAACCCTTACAACTTCTCCTTAGTTACATGCAGTATTGGTACCTCCTGTCTCCACCTCAACAATGCATAATGCTATTTAAAGTATCTCTCAGTACAGCACTTCAGCAACGTGGGTTCTAACAAATCCATCACAATTGTTCTCCACGCTCTACACTGGAAATCTTCCTTGAAATCAAGTGAAGTTTTTGCTTGCAAAACTAAGTGACATGTGACAAAGAGAATATGAAAGACCACTTACAGAAGGAGAACAGATGCCGATGGCAAATATTCATGCATTTTCTATCGTTGTATTTCTAATGCAAAGGTACAGCTTGTTTGTGCTGAAAATAAAGTTTTTGGAGGCCAGTCCCAGCCTGAAGAATGAGTTCCATCAGGAACTGTGACTCATCACAAGCATTTCCACCTCTCTCTCCAAATGTGTGACATCGTCCTTGTCCTGGCCTTCTCTAACTTAGAGCTTATCCATTTTTAAAACAGATTTATTGCTTTTTAAAAGCAAATTCTGCCAAAACCAAACACTGCACTATCCAGTCAGTTTTCAGCTCAAAGACAAGATGACAGAGAGTCCAAAATACACATTATGGACACAACATTTAACACCTGTCCACAACGCAGGGCAAATTATACAGAAATGAAGGAAGCATTAAAATATTTAGTAAAAGAAATACGTTAAGATCTTCCTTCTGTTGTAACATACGTAAAGCAATTTAATTGCATAAAGTTATGCTTACCTCCTCAGTGACAGGCATTGCTGTATCCTACTCTCCTTCATCTTATTGAT
Source organism: Eulacestoma nigropectus (assembly GCA_013397775.1). Lineage (NCBI taxonomy): Eukaryota > Metazoa > Chordata > Aves > Passeriformes > Eulacestoma > Eulacestoma nigropectus. The sequence continues at coordinate 1,546,687 of VZTE01005042.1, read as the reverse complement.
ATATATTTTAATCACTACCTAGGGGATAATTCTAGAAGACAGAAATTATTTAAAGAATATTACACTTACTTTGTGGTTAAAGTTTATTTTTCTTTATTTATTGAAACTGAGCCCTGGCTTTTGCATCTGCTTTATAACCTTCCATAACATGTTTTTCACGGAAAGAAAATCATTATTTTGTGTCTTCAAATTGATTTTATACTTCAACAAGTCCATTTATTTGTTTTTGAATGTTTCAACACAATGATCATAAATTAGAAAACTTCATTTTCCTCCTAAGAAAATGTCCCTCCTCATAAATACTAGCCAGAAATTAGCACCAAATATCTCATTTTTTTTGTCATAATGACCCAGTAGAATTTTCTGAGATATTTTTATTTTATTAATGCAAATAACCAATAAAGAATGAAAGAATAAAGAATATAGAAAGAATAAAACACACAATGGCACATCATGACATAGTATGGCCAATTAGACAGCCAGGGACACTTTTTGAAAGGAACATTTCTATAACCTAACTTTTCATTGTATCTAAATGCACAAATGGATTACAAAAACCTGTAACAACAAAAGACTGGGAATAATACTGGAGAGAAAATAAATTATCACTGTGCAATAGTACTAATTTTACAAAAGCACATCCTCTCAGGACCCTTATTTCTGCATGTCCAAGCAGAAGAAGCTGACTGATAAACAAGGGCTTGTGGAAGGGCCAGTACTGTAATGAATCGCTAGACCTTGGCATCTGAATTCTGTATTGCCTTACAGTTTGAACTTCTTTCTAATTTATGATATATTTATATATATAAATATATATTTTGAGGAGGAAAATATTCAAGGCAGAAAAGTGGTGCCAGGCAGATGTCTGTCAAGGCCCCAGGCAGATGTTAATGTCAAATGAAGGAAGGCTCCATTAGCATCCAGGGGACACAACCTTTGTGCTGTTCTTTAGTGTGCTCTGCTGGAAGAGGATGAAAATGACTGATTATCTCCATTCAGGGTCACAGAGACCACACTACTTGCACTAATCTCTAGAGTTTCTTCTCTGAGAAATACAAGAATGAAGTCTCTTTTGTTCAGGAAATCAAGACCATGTTCCACTAACACAGATTGCTGCTTAGCACCAGCTGCATACCTTGTGGAGCTGGGGTTTTTTTGTTGTTGTTCTGGGGTTTTTTTCTATGATTCAACAGTATGTAAGAATTTTAAAACACAGAAAAATCCTTCTGAAATCAGAGAGATTGATAAGAGATAGAACCTTCAAAATATCAGCATATTGTTTTGCTGAACTATGTTTTCTGACTTATCTTGTTATGGTCACTCTGCTCTGAGCTAGCAGTAAAACAGAAAAATGCACATAGGCAGCATTATGAAATGGATCACAGCAGAACACCACCACCAACAAATCATAGATATCAAAGCCAGGCAAAGAAAACAAAGTGCCTTTATGAGAGACCTCTTTGTCTTTGAGAAGGTACATAAAACCGCTCACCCATATGTAACTGCCAAAAAATGAGCAACAACAGGATAAAACTGTAGGAGCAAATTCTTAAATATACACATCCAAGTAGAGAATTTTATCATAAATGCTTACATGCTTCAAGAGCTGATCAAAGATTTACTGTCAGTTATCTATTCTAACTTTACACTTCCTGAAAACTGCTCTTTATTTAAGCAGACTAAACTCCTTTATATTGACAGGCATTCTGTGTACTTCAGCCTTGGCTAGACTTGATCTTTTAAAAGCATTTGTTCTTTCTGATTTAGTTGCAAGTGGAATCCTTCACTGGTAATGAATGAGTGTCTCCACTAAGGAAAGTGGGCCGTAAAGATGCCCTGGCTGCCCACGTTGACATCTCAAAGAGGTTTCAAGATTGACCTTTAACTACATAAAATTTAAATGCTGCTAAAAAGAAGGGAATAATAGCCACCTAAAAAATTCTAAACACCTGCAAGCTGGTTTCTCCAAAGGTGAACTTAAGCATTTTACAAGAAGCCAACATCCACCTCGAATATCAGGAAGACAACTTAAGCAGCTATCCTAATGTTAATTCATCTACCACCATTTCTAAGGAGATTAATAAAAACTCAATAAACCAACTCCCAAATCTCCCATTGCCTCAAATGCATATTAGAAAATTCTTTAACAGTATAATGTTAACCAAGTTGCTTTACAGGGGATTTAAACGTGCCTTTAGACAGACTGTAGGCACAGAATACCTGAGTGAACTGAGCAGTCTAGAAAGGTTCGGCTTCCTTTTGCTGTCTGTAAAATGTGTTTCATGAATGAGATGAACACTTGCATCTTTACACAAAGTACAAAAGCAACACATGAATTCAAATCAGTTTCTCAGACTTGAGGGGAGGTTACATCTTCTACAGGTAGTTTTCTTTTTGAATCTAAAAACTAGGAATCACTCCTGATGCAGGTGTAATTTGGTACCTCAGGCACATGGAATTTTTCAAGGTCAGCTGTGGCCAAAAATACCTCACAGTGCTGCTGCTGTCAGCTACATCTGCATAAAATGAAATGATTGGCTGTATGGACAAAAGTATTGCAACAGACAGTTAATTCCCACTGGTGACTGAGACTCGGTTTTATACTGTGCAGGCAAAGCGAGTGGGAGCAATAAACCTGCTCTGTGGGTTTCCCAAGTATTGAGCCTGGCTACATAAGACTGGATCCATTGTTTACTAACCACAGATGGGGAGAGCATGGGCAAAGTTTTGGCCTGTTACGCATACAAAATGAAAATAAATTAACCTGAAAGTAGCTGAATTTGTGCAGACCAAAATTTCAAGAGAAATATGAGAGGGGAGAGAGGCTCAAGAGATTTCTATGCCACTGGACTTCTGCAGCTCTTTCATATACTCTGATCCTTGCATGATGCTTATTCTTTTCCTTTTCCATCAGTGAAATCCATACTAAACTGGGCACAGGGACCAACTTCTGTGAAGCGTTATGTAAACAGCTTTATTCCCATGAATCTTGTTATTAACAGCAATGGGATTATTTACGTGAATATGTTCTAGCATACATCAGCAATTTTACAGACAGTCTCTCTGAACAATCCATGCATTTCTTGCTAATGTGCTTGTTATAATTTACTAATCAGCAAGAAACTGCAAATTCCATTATAAACTTACTCCCAGATTTGAAAAAAAAAAAGCTGAAACCAGCCACATTTCTCTCTATATAGTGCAGTCAGGTTTCTATTATCTTATAAGATGGTTCACATTAAAATGAATGGTTCATGTTATAAGAGATTACAAGATAATTTTGTAAATTGGATTACAATGAAGAGACTTAACATTCTTGAGTAGTTTTACAAAAGATAAAGGGACCGTTGTAAGAGCCTATGGGTAAACTGTATGTTCACACAGAAATTCCCTGACCACCTAGAGAAACACCTTGAACAGACTGTTAATCAGTAACTTAAGAATTTTGACCTTTTTTCCATGAGAGTTAACACTCAAATCATAAAATTAAAAAAATCATGCATATTATTCTAATACTGAAGTCATTATCACAATAACATAACTTAATAGCCAAGTCTGCTCACATAGACAGCATATTTTTATCTCAGTAATTTAGTCAGTCTGGTCAATATTTACCCAATACTTATCTGGAGGCTTTGGTCCATATTAAGGATACGAATTGACTTATTCCCATGGAAGAGATCCCCTGGCACCACAGTTGATAAAAAATCCTATTGTCAAAAATTTATTCAAGACTACACAAACATGGAGTGCCAAATGATTAAATTGACTACAGCTCTGTGAAGATGTCACTCATGGCTTCAACAGAAATACAGCTATGTTTGCTCAAGCGGTTAAAAACATACACTGTAGGAATATGTGACAGCCTTCTCAATGGTCTCAAGATCTCAACCACTTAAATGTTTCTTATAAAAGTTTTCCTAATGAATAAGACCAGGTGCCTAACTGTGCTAACATTGAAACCTTCTTACTCCTTTGCTAAGGCAAGAGTATCTAAAGAAAAGGTATTTTCCTCTTGACCATGCTGAAAGCAGTTCTGAAATGTTCTGAAAGCTGGCTTTGAATCCAACCTATTAACTTTCATTAGCAAGCAACAGCTAATGACAACTAAGCCGTAACATTATCTTTGTTTAGTCTTTCATGCACAAATATTTACTTGCTAAATGCTTTCATAGGTCTTTTGTTTTGCTGGCTATATATTAGACCGTTAGGATAAAAGATATTAGCATTTTAATCACAGTAATTTTAAAAAGCCTTAATCACTTACTTATCTCTCTCTATTGTGTGAGGGTCAGTAAATAAAATGTTACAATAGGTGGACTTTGACCTTATAATTCTGAAGTTCTCAAATTTTTTCTGGGTTTGTTGCCAAATAAAATGGAGTGAAAACTTATTATATAGTTCCAGGTCTTTAAGGACTTTACCATATGAAACAAAAGATGTATGTGCCCAAGTCTTTCGCCCTTTGGAAACAGTATGCACAACCCAAAACCAATAAGAATTTTTATAACAGCCTTGCAAGGTCCTGATTGCACTCCATTTCTACAAAAGTGCAAGTGATAAGAGAGATTTAAGCACCTGGACAAGTTTCTCCATGACATTAATTAAGAACAGAAACTGAGATGCTTATGAGTAAATAAAATACCTTTAATTTAAGGAAAAGCATCAAAATGTTTGAGAGTCAGATTCGGATAAAATGCAAAGGTGAAAACTCTCATCTTTGAAGCTATGATACAGAAATGGAGCCTATAAAGCAAAAATTCCTCATGCACAAGTTACATGAACCTCAGTAGGTGATAATGTTACACAGTTGTGACTACAGAGCTGAAACCCCCTGTACCAATACAGGCTCAGTTCAGTCCTTTGCTGCACTACACAAATAGCCCAATTCAAACTTTTATTTCTGCAGGAGTTAAGAAGGGCAAAAGTGAGGGGAGTTTAGTTTGGGTTAAGGAATCAAATCAATAATGGCTGTCAATTTAGCAGATTCTCAGAATTCTACAAACCAATCAGTCTGTGAATTTCCATAAATTTAAAGACACTTTTGAGGGATAGTGTGGGCTACTTGTATTTACATCAAGTGCTAGCCTCTAAGAGTCCAAAGTATTTTTCAGCAAGGGTAGGTACAGATGGAGGCATTTGAACCTTAGAAATGTTATACAGCATCTAAAAGAAATAATCAGTTCTTCAGGAAGTCAGTTATATTGTAACTTCTCCTGTTGCCTTCTGTTTTATTTCTCTAATACACTTACAACACAGACATGCTTTGGAGACTTCATTTACTCAGATTTTTAAGCTGTGCTTTAGAAAGTAAACTTATCATATTCCAGTGATGTATATAATATATCAAGGCAAACCTTTGTATTATGATAATAGGAGAGTCAGTATTTTTGTGGAATATTCCTGAGAAATTGTTACACATGCAACATATTTGCCCTTAGCAGAAGTCTGTCTTAAAGCCTATCCTGCTGCATGCTACACACACTGACACAACCTTTAGTGATTCCTACTGTCAGACATGAAGGATTGTATTTACTTTAAGAAGTTTGAGTAAGAAGGGATTTATAAAGTTCACCCCTTTGAATGAAACCTTGCTGTTACTTATCAGCTGTAGTCCCAGAGCATCTCTGCAGCTCAGTAGGTAACTGGAATCGCCTTGTGCTGGGTGCTGGATGCACAGACATGCTGGAGTAGGAAACAGACTTATACATCTCAATATCTTTTCTCGCTATTTGTTGCCAGATTATTTATTAGTATCAGAACTAATTTCTATCTCAGCAGAATTTGTATTAATGTAAATAATTTTTGCCTGTAAGCAACGAATAAAGAGGTACAACAGCCAAATGAAATGGCATCAAGATCACACATCTAATCAATAAACTTTTATAAGCTCTCATTAGAGCTCAAAAAAAAAAAATAGCAGAAGCATAAAGAATGGAGATAAATTAGCCAGTTCTGCTTGGCTGAAAGAAAAGAAAAGAATAAAGTGCCAATGGAAAGAATTTCCTTAAGGGAATTAATCTTGCACATTTCAATTATTTGAAAATTACTAGACAAAACCATTGCAATTACATATCATTTGCTGCTTATTATTGTTGCTGTTACCACTGTTTACCAAGAGAAGCTATTTATACTGCTTTTGGACTATCAGGAGCTTTTCAGCAAATGATGTGAGAACAACAGACTGCAAAGAGTGAAACCAGCTTTCTGCAAAAGGCTGTCAAACCGCATGGAGAACACCCTGGGGAAAACAAATTTTTAAAAATCCCTTTGTAATTTCTTTTAGTTGCAGTGTTTTTATGTACTGTTGCAACTTCTTTGAAATACGGAATAAGAGGGAAGCATGGTCTTTCAAAAATGGAGTTCACATCAAAATTTTCTGCATTCAGCCCTTGCTTGTGACAGGAGCCATCAGTCCTCTTGGAGTGGTCTGAACTCACCATGTGTGTTGTATCACTGTGGTCCCCCTCTCAGCTCTGTTTGGGTAAGCCCCATAACATACTCATTTGCCCAGCTGTATTGTTTCTAATCTCACAAAATCCCACTTGGCAAACATCAGCGACAGAGAAAATGTAAACCTGTGACAATCGGGGAAGACTTTAGTTACTGGTTAACCTTCAACCCTGTATATACAAACACGGCTTGATCTCTGATCATTGTTGAGAACTGGAAGTTTCATGGCATTATTTAACCAACTCTGTTTGCTTTAAAGGATTACTTCATTTTCCCCTCCCTCCCTCCAGCAGCTGTACTCTGCTGAAAGCCTTCCCCGTTGCAGCCTGCATAACCTTTCACCTTCCTTAAAATGCAACCTGGATGGATCCAGCTGGATGCCATCCGGTTCACAGTACATTGCAGGACAGAGTTTTGTCTCTACAACAGCAGTTATTTGCACTGCACTACTTAAGTGTTTCTGACCACAATCCAGGCTGCAAACACGTTATCATTTAAACCCAGCTGAACAGTTTAATCTTGGCAAGGGACCAATCAGGAAAATAACCCCACAGCAAGTCTATCTTTTCTCCCACACTTGAATAAACTTAGTCAACTGCCAGAAAAATGTTGCAATGAGCTGTGGTTTTTTACACTTGAAATATTAACTAGTGCCTAAGAGTAGATATTGCCCAGGGACACACACACAAAGGACCCTGATTCTAAAAGCCTTTCCCATTTATATTCGTTTCCTGTATTAATTCCTCCCTATTCAGTGAAAAAACCAGATGCCTCCTCCTCTTCCACAGCAATTAAAACTGCAGCTATCACCAATAGTACCTCAGTGGCTATTTCAGCTGGCTTGATCTGTGAGGTGATACCTGATTAAACAACTGTTGATTCGACTCACTGTTCTTAAGGGTCTTTTCCAACTTAAATGATTCTATAAGAATATATTTTTTGAAATGTTTAAGGCCAACATCTTCACAGAATCATAGCATATTCTGAGTTGGAAAGGACATAGAAGGATCAACAAGTCCGGCTCTTAGATCTGCACAGGACACCCCAAGAATCACACCGTGTGCCTGAGAGCATTGTCCAAACACTTCTTGAGTTCTGCCAGGCTTTATTTGGTGACCACTGCCCTGGAGAGCCTGTGCCAGTGCCTAGCCATCCTCTGGGGGAAGAACCTTTTTGTAGTATCCAACCTAAACCTCTCCTGACATAACTTCAGGCCATTTCCTTGGGTCTTATCAGTGGTCACTGATTTTTCAGCCCTTCTCTAGACCCACTCCAGCCTGTCCACAACATTTTTGTACAGTGGGGACTAAAACTGAACAGTTTTGGTTCCAGGTGCGGCCTGAGAAGAGCTGAGCAGAGTGGAATAATGCCTTTATCTGCTGCTGATGCAATCCAGCAGCCCCCAGGCTTTCTCTGCTGCAGCAGCACACTGTTCACTTTTATTCTGCCATCTTGTTTCAGAGATTTCAATTTCACAATATTATCTTTTATCATGCTTTGCCACACTCCTTTTGAACTGCAAGCATAAGGCTTCAGATCAATCAACAGCAATGCATTTTGTGTAACAAAGCATTTCTATTTGGATGGTGTTTGGCAACATCGTAAAAATAGTCTCTTTTAGAAATTATTTGTTGTGTTGATGACTACAAGGATTTTTCATGTAGTCAAATCATCTTTTTCACCTAACTTCTTATTTTCACAACCACCATTTACTCAAAACAACAAAAAGCACCATGTGGCTACTTGAATTTGAGTCCTGATTCAGTTTTGACTTGAAGCACATAATAAAGAGGAGTCTCTTAAACTAAATTCAAAAGATCTCTCCTCCCACCCCTGTTGGAGAAGGTAGCATTTATAAATACACTTTTTTTTTAGTATCTATCTTGTGGAATCCTAGCTATCTGTGTAATTACAGTGCATCTCACTGTTATTTGTTACATCATAAATTAAATGATAAACATCAGTGTCACGTTCTTTGAGAATCACAGTGTACAACTTCTATTTTAAAGAGCTTTCAGGCATTGGTAAGCTTAAATACTTTTTTCTAAACCCTACCTGTCATATTGGCAATTCCTACCGAAACTGTGTTAGAGAAATGCCCTTCAAAGCTGCATTTAACATATTTTTCTAATGATGTAAAATATTATCCACTTTAAAATGTTTTTACAAGTGGCAATATTCTAAGCACTTTGTAACTATTTGAATATTATAACTATTCACTATTAATCATCCTTAACACCAATTTTCTATTTTCTCCCCCTCCAGCCTCTGAAAATCTGAACTGTATCTTGGGAACTATAAAAGTTAGCAATGGGCCAATGTAAACCCCTATATTCTGACATATTCCAAATTTGTTTTTAATCCAAATCCTGCATATGATCAAGTTAGTTTTAGCCAATATTTATTAAAAAAATATTAAATGCATGTACAGTGCAGATTTGTAATTGTTAAAACACCAGGCAGAATCTTGAACCTATTCTAATCTGAGAAAACCACTTTTAATATTTTTGGCAAGTTTTGCCTCATAATGAACATAGGACCTGACCCATCAATTTGTCATCTTTGTTTCAGTGATTCTCTCATTTTATCTTTTCCAGTAAAGTCTGGGTTATTGCACTGAATTAGTAAAATGCAGGGTTTTTTCTTGCAGATTTAGGTTTCTAATACAGCTCCTTTGCAGATGCTCAGAGCAAAAAACCAGGTGGTATCTGGTTTTCCCTGCACAAAAACTAAACAGCAGAAGCTTAAAGCCCCATCTAGAAAGTGTGAGAACCCATGCATAATGCAAGGCTCCTGGATAAACAGGCAAACTCTTCTCTCCAATACCAAATCCTTCAGGTAGAGAAAGATAGATTAATTAGAGCTGGGGCAAGAGGGAGTGAAACAAGAGAATCTTAAAACATTTAGGACTCTTCTTTTGCTCTTACATTACTCAGCAACAACTGCATTTTATCTGCAAACTTAAATTTTAACAGTATCTGACTAAAATGTCAAGCTGTTACATATCAAAATTCAACAGGGCCTGACCTATCCTGTCACTTCTGCTTATTCTCCAGTAAATGAAGGGAAGCTTCATAAAGAGTTTCTGTCAATGGGGATCTCTTAACAGTGTTGCAGGCCCACCAAAGGTTCAAAAAAAGGTAACCACAGAAAGCTCTTCCTTCTCCAGGCTTTTCAGCACAGATCTTACTTAGTAAAGCAATGCAAAAAAAAGTAATCTGGCTTTAGAGTTATATAAAATTTTATAGTTACTACCATCTGATGTATGTACATACAGCAAAAGCAGGGCTGGGAATAATTCTGAGCTTCACACAGAGCTATTTTGATTCAACAGAGCTCATCTTCAGACATGTATCTGAATAATTTTACTTTTCTAAAAAATACATGAGTAACTTTCAGACCTTCTAAATTAAAGCGTTTCTGCTCAGCTACAAAACTGACTTCTTTTTTTCCTAACTTGGAAAAGTCCATGGAACAAGAGGCTAACGCAAGAATATTTAGTAACTCTAGAAAATAACAACTTCCTATGTATTTTCCAAAGGCTTTGAACCACTAATACAAGCCTTGTGTCCACTGCACTGGGCTGGAAATGGTATCCAGAGCCATGGGTTCATTTTCAGTGGAAGACTTAAGAAGAGAGCAATTAAATTCTAAGTTTCCAAAGCTTTGCTGGCATGCAGGGCACGTTGTGGTGATATTTGAGGGACTGATTTGCCTGCCATCACAGTAACGGGGGGAAGGAAAAACGAGTTCTATGCTGTCCTAAGATTCTGGCACATCACATTAGAAAAGTCTGTATGAGACCAGCCTGCAGCAGAGGCTGCAGCGTTTTCAGCTGAGGGCGCCCAGTGCAGACTTGAACGGAGACACAAAGTATGTACTGGGATGACAGAGCCTTTTGATATTGAAATGAGGTTCCCAGGATTCTTTTATCATCCTGTGGGAAGTTTTCCACTGTCCCACTGAAAGTTCTGACAATGTTTCCAATATTAAATAATTTTCAGATCCAATAAACATTTTTTTACTATTATTTTTGCTACAGCTTGGATTTATTTTATTTATTCATTTATCTATGCATTTACTACAAAGGATAAAGTATTAGATTATTTCATGGGGAAAAATTTCATTGTCTGGAATATTTCATTTTCAGGAAGGATGAGAGCTTAATTAAATTCCAGCAACATACTTGGACTCATTACACAGAAAAGGGAGATTTTTTAATTTACTTAACATAGGTCACAAAAGTATAAAAACACCATTGGAAATGGATAAGCATGTTACTCCATAGTGAGTACAAATATTATTTTCTATTGACTGTTTAATTGAAGACAACTTATTAATATTGAATATGAACAATAAATTGGGAGTTCCAGTCAAAATGTAAACAATAAGTGAATCAAAACGTACCCAGAGACGTTTACCTTTTTTCCCAGTTTGATTCCCAGTCCACAGAAAATATGGAATATAGAAGTAGCATTGAAAAACATATTTCTAGTTTTGCCTTTGCCTTTTTTACTATGCATAATTTTTCTTACTGCTCCCTAAATGTGAAAAATCAATTTACCAAATCAAGAATGCCCATCAAATAGTATCTGTGATTTAATCCTGCCAAATCTTGAAATCATCTCCCGAAATCTACCAGTTTAAAACACAAGTTTATAGCCCCTTGATATAAAGCAGCCAGCACAGAGATGACAACTGAAGGAAGCAGTACTTGCAGCTCTATGAAGATCCAAGTCTCATTACATTACAACACCAAAAACCACTGGTATCTTTCAAAGGCATAGTTCATAAAGTTTTGTAGAACACTTACCCTAAATCAATAATTGAAAGCTTGAAAACAAATAGAAAACTAGTGCTCTGTTATTGATATAATTCTTGATTTCTTTTTTCATGTAACTCAATTTTTTTTTTTTTNNNNTTTTTTTTTTTTTTTTTTTTACCTAAATGCAATTGGAAGACAATATGGGAATTTCACAAGAGAGGAAGGAGGGCACCACGCTTCTGGAGAAAAGAGTAACAGTGTCTTCCAAAGTCTTGAAAAGCAACAAAATTAAAATAAATCACCTCTCCTTCACCTCCATTTTTGGAGTGAGGGTAGGGTTTTGTTTGGGGTTTTTTTAAGAAAAATAATCCTGAAATCAGTTTCAGGATTTTGGGAGACTAATCCATTCACTGATTCCTTGGGACTAACAGTACCACTGACTACAATTAGGAATAATTACTGCTACTTCTCTGTATAATCTACATTGTCTATAGAAACCAGCTCTGGTTTCTTTGTAAAACTAAGTCTGTATTCTGCAACATCCAGCTCACAAGTAATGAGTTTTTCTTCAAGATTCCTCCATCCTTTCAGCTCTTTTATTCTTATTACATATTTCACTTGATTTCATTTAAATTTCATCTTAATTGAAATTTTCCCATTCTGTAATTCCAGTTTCAGCATGGCCTTTCAGCTACTTATACAGACTTTGGACCACATGCATTTCCAATACTTTTGCTCACATGTCAGGCTGGTCTTGAAGCTCTCAAGACACCCTATTTCACAGCACCCAAAGGAGGTCTATTCTGTTGCAGCATGTGCGTGTAAATACCTGTAATTAGAATCAAAAGTAGATGTTTCCATACGGTGAAACAATGGCAATACACAGACACACGTATTAAGACTGCTGTAGAATTATTTCACATATGGTAGCAACTAATTTTTATTATGACCTTGGCTGTTTTGCCATATTTTTAAAATACCCGATGGGCTTAGTGTACTTTTTGTGCTAATAATCGAAGCATTTTTATATAAAGCTAACATTTTTCCTGTTTATTATGGTTAGAGGTCAAAATGTATCAGTGGTTGGCTTGGAGTGAATATATTAATCCTCTTCTACCTCTTTAAGGGAAAACGATTTTAATGAGAAAGTTGAGGGGAAAATGTCTCCTCTGCAAAATAAGCAGAATCAGCATATTTTTTTAGTATCTAGCATAGTAAACCCCCCAAGAAAGGGTTTTGCTGGAATGTTTGGACAGACCTCATTCACATCAAAGAACTCTCAGAATTCATAGTGCTGTACGACTTCTAACACAAGGCTTCTTATGGGAAATTGGAGTCTCCAGTTTCTACCTATCATAAAAATAGATCGTGTTTGGCTCTGTACATACAACCTTAACGTTCTGGTTCTGGTCAATGTTGCTTTGGTAGCTGCCTTGGGGACACGTGGGACAATGGCTGAAATTGCTCTGGCAGATGAGCAAAGGGCGGAGTAAGTGACGAGTAAGTGTCACCACTTCACATCACTGTGCCCAGTTGTGGGCCCTCAGTGCAGGACACATGCTGATAAATGGGAATAATCTCAGAGGCCACAACTGTGGAAGGGGCTGCAGCACTGGCCCTCTGAGGACAGGCTGGAAATACTGAACCTGGAGGCGTTGTTATAAAGCAACATAAATTAAGTGTATTTGAGTGAATTTACTGAGTAAAGACTGAGGTCTTACCAGCTCCAGAAGTTTTCTTCTTTTAAGTAATATGTAGACCAGTAAATAGTATAAAATACAAAGAGTACATTTAAGACTGAAAGAATACAAGGAGCAGGACAGAATCAACAGCACAGTTCATACTCATCTAGAAATTCATCACTATTCGGAAAGGTAACTTGAGAGAAATTTGCAGCTCCAGCTATAGACCACTGAACTTGATACGAGTCTGATGATCTGAATGCACATGGAACAAGCCATTATTTAAGATATAAGCAGTGCCAAGTACTTGTGAGACTTTCATTTACTCTGATCCACTGTTATCATTGCAGTCTTCTAAGTTTACAATGTAAAATACTATGTTGATCAGATAAAATCATGCATTTTCCATTTGGTTACCCTTGTGAGTGGTGAGAGATATTCCAATTATCTTCAACAGGAAAATTAAGTGGTTTTCTTGAGGATACAGTACCACTGTACTGTACTATCAGCTCTACTATTGCTAGACAATTAGAAATTTGAAGTTTCAAATGATTCAATGTATTCATCTTCAGGAAAATGATGTCCTCACATCATATCTGATTATTTTCTTAACTGAAAAGCAAAAAAACAAAACAAAGAACTTATGCTGCAATTTATCCAGCCTCTTCCTCTACATCTGCCAAGATGGGGTCCACCTTCTCAATCTGACAGAAATATTATTGAAAAATCAGTGAGCCAGAGGCTGCTCAAATTCCTCATGGGATTCTCCACCAGCTATACTGCTCTACAGGAATGAAAAGTTTATCACATAGACTCCAGATCATGTTTAAGACATCTTAGCTAGAAGAGACTGAGCTTAATTATAATTAGAACAGTCAGCATTTCAAGTAGTATTGACTCAGCTGCAGGTGTTTTTTTCATCTCATCCAAGCCACTTAAAATTTATACTGCAGCTACATCATCTGCAAAATTAGCCTAAGAAGTACATATATACTGTATAGTACTTCCTAATATTTTTTAGCACTTATATTGTTACTTTCCTTTCTAGTAGCAGCATTATTTTACCACAGTTACATGCAAATAAAGAATAGATCCTGCATATCTTGATAATATATGCAGAGTACTTGGGATATGTGTTCCCCCTATGACCAAAGCCAACATTTGGGCAAGTAGTTATTCAATAAGACCGGAATAAAGGAAAACCACACCAGCAGCTATCTAGGAAGATTTGTAACATTTCCTTAGAGTAAAAAATATTATGCACTCATCAATTTATATAATGTTTTGGCAACTTTGAGGTGCTTATAAAAGAAGTGTTCTTTAGTAGACTGGCAACTCTGCTAACCATCAAAAAATACTAAAGGAAAAAGCATTACCATTTAATGCTGCTTAGTCTGCTCAGATCAGTGACTGTGTGGGTGGTTCTTGGAATATGTATCTGCAAAAATATGTTTTGGATCAGTTGAGCTATAAGGAGATCAATTATATCCTCCTGTGGGTTTTCCACTTTTAATATTCATTCTTGCTCCTTAAAGTTCAGAAGTGCAGTACCTAAGAGCTTGATGAAATAAATTTACTTGGTTAAGGTGATTTCTGTCAGCTACCTGCAAAGATGCTGCTGTTCAGTGAGGGGCAGATTCCAATATCCTCATCCACAGTGAATGGGATATAGTATCTGTAGCAGTCAATGTACCTCTTTTGGACTGCGGGAGTTTTTGGGATGAAAAGCAAAATCATATCTTGGCTTCAAAATATGTGCAAGATTTCAAAATCCCAGTGTGGAACCAGACTCTGCAGCCCACTATATATTATAAAAAAACATACTGCTTGATCATACAGTTCTGGTTTAGCTGAAAGTAGCTCAAAATGCTAAGCTGAGACAATGAGAAATCTTTTCTATGGATTTAAATTTGGTCTGAAGTGTTGTTTTCGGCTTGAGCCTTTCTGTGGTTCTCCAGTATTTAGTTCATAAGTTGAACTGAACAACTAAATAAAACCTTGAACTGCCACGTAAGTTAGATAACTATTGTGCATACTAAACATAGAAGTTTCAAAATGTTCATAGCAGCCAATTAAGACCAGGAGCATTAAGTTTTTTACTAAAATGTTAATTTTCTAACAAAGCACAGGGAACCAGATTTCTCCCCCCCTCCCCATCCAAACCTTTCTACTAAGAAAATTAGCATTGTTTGGCCTCTCTATAATTTTCCATAGATTTCCTCCATCACTTCTTGCTCCTTTCTACTCCCCTTGTGTGAAATTGCGCTAAGTTCCAATGACTGACTCCACGGATCCCTCTCCCTTTGTCTTCTTAACTATTATTATTAATGCCTTACTGAAGACAAACTGGATTCTGACAGGTTGATAAGCAAAGCTGGCAAGACTTAAATGAAGCTACTATGTGCAAGAGGAAAGGTTTCTTCCTGTTTCTTGATGAAAAGCAGAAGGAAACACCACAGAAAGAGGAGCTATTCATGTAGTTGGCTTAAAGGAGTTCCAGTCCAGCCCCTGCTCATGCTGAAACACTCAGTGTCCAGTTAGTTTTTTGTTTTCACATACCACTACTGTCTTTTTGCACTTTAGTTGAAAACACTGCATGAAAAACCTTGCTTGTGTGAAATTAGAAAGGGTCCTGCTCTCCAATTTTGAAAAAAAATCCTTGTGTACAGGGTCAGATCAGCTCTCACAGCTGGTCTGCCTTTTAAAGCTTCTATGTTCAGAGCAAAATTAATACAAACCTTGCTTAGGGCATTCACCTCTACTTGCTAGAGGGAACCATGTCTAGAAGTGCATCACAGCAAGATGTCCAGTATACTTTTGATAAGAATCTCTGCAACTAATAAAATATAATTTTGCCTTTGAGATGCCCTCTGTAAACTCATCCAGAGGAGTACAAACACTACTTAGTGGGAGGTATGAAATTAAACTATTTCTATCTAAATATTCCAGAAATTAGTAAAAACCATATGCCGAAGTGTGAAGTAATAATGTGGGTAGATTTGAAGTCTAAATCCCAACTCTTTACTCATCTGAGGAAACGCAGACTCACATCCTGATTTTGTAGTTAAAGATCTGTGTACCAGAGAAATACTCAAAATATGCAAACAAACTTAAGCTGTGAACTAGGAATAGTGTACAAGTCTCTGCCACTTAGTTCTACCTTTGTAATTAAATAAATAAATTAGTGGGGCATTAAATTACCCTCAGTTTCCACAATGTCAGAGTTTCATGAGATTTAATCCTCTACATTTAGTAAAACCTAAAGTGTAAATTGACAATGGGGTGGAGGGAGCATTATAATATGCCATTCAAAAACAGTATTAGAAAATCTTACACAAGGGGAGGGTTTGGAGCCTCAGGCAGGAAGTAGAGAAGCAAATGCTCTATTATGCTGAGATGAAATGTGATCTTACAAAACCAACGTCAGCAAGCAATCATTCTTGTTTTTATTTTATCACACCTCAAAAGGTGCAATTTTTTACACCACTTAATTATGGTCATTTTAGAGTGCCAAAACTGTACAGTTTTATACCACTTTGCAATCAGTTTAGGGTCTCTAGGATCAAAACTTTCTAATATCTTCACATGAATTTGTATGAGCTTGTGAATAAGGAATATACTACCAGATTTATCAGCATGCCATGGCAAGTCCATTTAGTCTTGTGTAGAGCTTGTTTTTCTTAGAACTGCAAGTCCTGAGATTTCTGGTCTTTGCTTCGGAAGAAGCATTTCAAATAATTTTCCCAAATACTCAGATCCTGTTCTGCCTTGTCTAAGTTAGGCACAGGGTAGCAGTGAGTACAACAGCCTTTATACACTGATTTCCTTCAAACATTATAATATGTGTAAAAATCGTGGAGGAGTGTGTCCGGTGCTACAGAATGAATGAACCTGTCCAGAGGCAAGGCAGGGCTTGGAATGAGCATAATTAAAGTGCAAATGTCTAACAGCCAAAGGCATCCAATCTGAGAATGAGCAGCCGGGCCATCGCAGCCTGCTCTTACCCTACACCTCTAAATTCTCAGGACGTGAGGAACAGAGCAGTCATTTTTGATCATCGTGATCTCAAAATGTTAATGGAACCTGCTTTTAACTTAATTTCTTTAAAACTTTAAACATCAACATCTTGTAGTAGTTTTATTGCTACGTGCAGCTAATACCCACAAAATTATTGCCACAGTCGCTGGGTGTAGTGACAGAGACCTTTTTTTAGTGATCAGCTTGTACTACGTGTCTGTTCATGGCAGTCTGAGCAGAATCACACTCTTCAGGGACTTCCCCACTGCAGTATCCTGTTTACACAACGTACTTTTAATCATTTAAGAAGTATACTGCACACATCATTCTTTACCATGAGATTTATAGTTTATAAACAACTTTAAACTACATTTGCCCTTGACAGGGTCAAGAAGGGCACACAAACCATCAGCCACACCTTCAACTATAAAGTAGCTCAGATCTGTCATCTGTGTCAACCAATAAATAATAAAGATTGATGAAAGTAGCTCTTAAACTACTTTTGAAATGCATTCTATTTTCAGACTCACTAATGGCTGGCCATTAAGAAAGAAAACAAATGGATTTTTTTTTTCTTTTTTTATTGGAGTTGTGTATTCAGCTGAAATTTAGACTCTGGTTAATATTTTTTTCAAAGAAATCTGCTGGCATTGTGGAACCAACATTGTCACGAGGAGAGCTGTCACATGGAACTTGCTGGACAGCACACTGCAGAATAGTTACAGGAAACAGGATTATCAATTTGTGTTTTTAGAATATATGTGGTTTTCTATTTGCCCCTTATCCTCATGCGCATGTCAGGAAAAAGCTATCTCACTATGAAACCCTTCCCTCTTTCTCCTTCAATTGAAATGAAAACTTCACTGCGGCTTGGAAAATACACAGAAATCAGTAGTAGCTAACTAGTAAAGCACGTTCCCAATTCCCAGGCCTAGATGGGACTTGGAGAAGGCTTGGGGTAGAAAGTTTGTATTATTGCCAGACTGCTCTATATAAACTATTTAAACCTCAGAGAGAAGATTTATCCTTCAATGCTCCAGGCATGCTCTCGCCTATGAATTCAGTTTACCAGACGGCACAATTACCACAAACTTCAGCTGTGTGCCTTGAACATGGCTGTTCAAGGGCTGCAATGAGTCAAAATACCATTAAGCAACACATATCTATGCATGCAAATAACTGTGTGAAAAAACTATGTGTTCTGGTTGGTTTTTATATGTAAAGTTCAGGAGTAAACAAGTGTAATTCAGGCTGGAATTCAGCTTCACATACAGCAACTATGTTAATAAATATGCCCAGTCAAGTTAGGACACAACATTGTAATATTTGCTATACAACTGGTAACATGAAATGGGTCTTTAACTGGGATATAACACTGTTTTCCACTAAGGGCAAAATCTATGCTTTTGTGACTTGTATTATGGTGAAGCTGAGCAGCTAGGGAAGAAGAAAAAAGAGTGAAAAATCTTGATTTTCCCTTAGAGTCCTGGACTAGAATATAAACTATGGTCGTGAAGTACAGAGTCTGGTTAGCAGATTGCAGAAACATAGGGGCCAGGATATGTTTAATGTGAATGATCCTGCAGACGATGCTGCTGAATTCTATCAAATCTCAATAGGATATGGACATACGTAAAATTTTAAGAAGCTTACAATTTGAACAAAACGCACTGGTTTTCTCACAGAATGATAAAAGACATTAGTGACCACCAAATTCTGACTTCCCCATGCCCGTAAAAGCTCGAAGCTACTAGAATTTTTCAGTACATTATCTACATATCTTTAAACCTAGGTAAAGTAGCCACTCCTGGTGCTTTCTTAGCAATCGCTGAACCGTTTTTGCTGAATATTTTCCAAAACAATTAAGCCTGAAGCAGCTATCCCACACAGAAAATATTAACTGAGATTACAGAATTTTGGCAACATTATAAGCAAGTGAAGAGAGACTATTATAAATATGAGGCAACTTTAATACAATTATTTCTATGTGTGCTACCTGTACATCAAGTTAACTTAGACATTCTCAAGAGAATTTGAAGAAGGTGTAGTGCAATGAGATTCTTCTAATGCTCAGAGGAAGATCTGTTTATGGAACAGAATACATCAATCACCATATTTTGTTATGGCTTTCTGTGCACATTAACAAATTCCAGATCTCTATCAGATCTAGACCAAGTTCAGAGCCAGGACCTGGAACGGGTCTGGGGAGTCCTGTAAGCAGTTCTTCCCTGCTTTGTCTCAGATGAAAATCTGGTAAAGCAGTCCAGCCCAGAGGATCTACATTCATTAGTGTCAAACAAAGAGTGCCATTGAAGCTGCTTTCACCACAGTTGCAACACTATAGCATCTCATCTGTTACTTATCAGAGAAGAGTGTTATTATATTGCGCATATTGCTAATATTCAGATATTATTTCTGGGAGAGTGGATAGGCAGCTTTCTGTAAAACATACATTTTCCTTTTTCCTTTCTCTCATTTCTATAATCATCATAAGTATTATAATCCATGTAAGACCCACATAACTCATTATAATTAATTTTAAAAGATCACCTTATATACTGTTAGCAGTCTATGAACTGCAGCATACACACACACTGACACATGAAGGGATATAGCCTAAATTTTAATTTCAGGAGTCCCTTGGAGCACCAGGTGGGTGTAACATCAGATTGTAATTCGAGCTAGCGGCATTCAGCTATATTTTCTAGTAATCTTGAGGCCCATTTGTTACTTGACTCTTCCACAAGTTTATATATATATATATAGTCCATCCATGTGCTTACATACATTCATCCCTGTGCAAAAATAACCATGACTTAATATTACCATGATTCATATCAGTCCTTGAAATGTCACAAGCAAGGTTGCAGGTATATTTCCAGCTCTGTTATCTTCTATCATACAGATTCAATGGCAACAATTCCTTCATCAGAAAAGCACTGAGCTAAAAAAATCCTCCTGTGAGCCAGCAGCTGAACTGCACTGGGTCAGCTAGCATAGGAGCCCTCCTATGAATCCAACAAACAGCAGCAAATAAATTCACAGACATTTTTGCACAGGTTATATTAAGATGGTTCATTATTCCTATACAAAACCATACAAGCCCAATTTGGAAATGAGACAGATCATATATGCCATTTGGCTAATTCACCTGTGGCCCATCGTGCCAAAATTACACTAAAGTTTGGTAAACTCAACACACTGTGAGCATACTTCTACAGTCCATCACTTGAAACATGAAGAAAATTTCAGTGATTTCAAGGAATTCATATCTGAGTTCCAGTATTCTGCTACGGATCAGAAAGTATTTTTTATTATTGCTAATAATAATTCTTTTCTGTGATTGTGTTTTGAAAGAGAAGTCCTTATTCACTCCTATAGATACATAAGTTTTGTTTGAATATTCAGCCTAAGAGGCTAAAATTAAGATGGCACTTAACTACACCAGGTGATGGAAAGCATTCATTCCTAACTGCAGCTCCTAGTGCATGAGAGGGAGGAATTGTGAGACAAAAATATTAAGAGGTATTATCTGTATGCACTACATAGGTCCAACAAAGAACTTATCTGTTCAGGAAAAGAAGTTCCCTCTGACTGTGACAGAGTTAATTCCCCAAGGACAAATTGGAGAATCATTACAGGTTTATAGGAGTAATTCCTAGCCCAGTAATAAAGAACTGAACAAAGACCTCCCAGGTAAGCAGTAGGGTGGGACACAAACAGAAACCTGATTAACAAAATCTTCCAAAAGCAACAAATCCTTTGTGTTTCACAAAGCAAATTCACTTGTTGGCCACTATGAAAAGCTTAAGATATGCTACTCATGTCGAAGTTATTACAGCTTTTTACCCCTCACTTCTCTCTTTCCTCAACCTGTGCAGGTTTCCTGCAGACATCTCACCGCACCGACTGTGCTTCCTCTCATGCCGGAAACAAACACAGATGGAATTAATTTTGACCTAGGGATATCTCCCAGTTAACGATTAGTTTTGAGACTGATCAAGTCAGTTTTCAACGAAAGCTCTTACTGACAAATATAGATACTAAAAGAGAGCTGTGGCAGGAATACTAGTGTAGATATTACCAGAACAGAGGAAAAAAGACAATTACTGCATGAAATATTTTCAATCTGTGCTTCTAATGAATTTGATACTTGTGACACTGGTAAACTACTGAACTTATCTAACAGGCTGTAATTATAATCTTTTTTTTGTTTAGTCATTTCTTTAACATGCAATGGTATGGAGTGTGAACAAGCCAGCCTTTGCAAATGCATTTCATTTTCACATGAAAAAAATAAGCTTCTTTCTGACGACAGGAACATTCCTTTCCCCCACCCACCAGTTTGATTTATTACTCCTACTTAAATGTCGGCACTCAGTTGTTTCACCTGGCTTCTTTTTTTAGCTATGTAGCAAACTGAAATCAGTCCCTTGTCAAATTGCACAGCTTGGTACAGCTGGGCCAGAATTTTACTACAGGTGGGAAGTTATTTATGAGATTACTGGCATTTTTACTGTCTAAACAGACTGTTGTTTACCAAGACAGCAATGAAATTATCTATATGGAGGGAAAATAAAGCATAAAACTTTTTTACACAGGGAAAAAAAAAAAAAAAGGCATTTAGTACTCTGTCCATGACTGCATCTCTGTTCTTTGGAGAAACGAGGCTACAAGCACCACATTTGGAGTTCCCAAGAGACAACACCCAAAGCAATTGACAACGTACTGCCTTGAGAATCCAAATGACTGCACACTTATGATGTGATTTAACATGGATGAATTCCCACCAGAGAAAACATGGAAAATGACAACAAAGAAAGGAGTGTATTCATATACACGCCTTGAGTCAGTTTTGCAAACCTGTTCTCATGGAGTTATACTAGATAAAGAACACTCTCCCCCTCTCCCTTTACCAATATATATAGATATGACTAAAATTTGAAATAGCAGGTTTTTAAAACTGGTCTGACAGAAACTAAACAGGGTTTCTATGTTTGTTCTCCTGCTCAGCCCCATAGTCACAGGGATGGTGGGTGCTGGGCCAATCATGCACAAACATAACTTCCTCTCCCACAAACACCCTTCTTCCACCACCTCTGCACTGATCTGCTCATAGAGGTAAAGATATCACTTTGTCAGGTCTGTGCCTGAGGAAATATCACCAGCATCATCCACAGAAGTTGGGTCTGAGCAACTTTGAACTGTAGTTCACCAAAAGCAGTCTTTACCCTGCGCCCATGGTGGCCCAGCTGTGCCATCACACACTGTGCTAATGTCAACTCACTTTCAAAGAGAGAGAAAAGGAATATCTGGCTTCCCTCCCAGCTTTCAAGTCCCAAAAATTAGTGGACAGCCACACAGAAAGAAAACAAACAAAATTGTACCTGAAATAACAAGAAATTTAACTTGGTACAATTTACAATTTTATATAAATGTAGACATTTTATAAAATCAGAAAATTTGCAACAATTTTGACTTGAGACAAGAGATTATAATTTTAAAACTATTTTTTTTCATAGAATCACAGAATTGGCAAGGTTGGAAGGGACCACAGTGGGTCATCTGGTCCAACCTCCCCTGCTCAAGCAGGGTCATCTCAGAGCACATGGCACAGGATTTTGTCCAGAGAGTTCCTGAATGTCTCCAGTGAGGGAGACTCCACAACCCCTCTGGACAATCTGTTCCGGCGTTCGGTTACTGCACAGTAAAGAAATTCTTCCTCATATTCAGGTGGAACTTCCGGTGTATCAGTTTCTGCCCATCGCCTCTTCTCTTATCCCTCATCACCACTGAGAAGAGCCCAGCTGCATCCTCTTGACACCCTCCCTTCAGATATTGACAGACATTGATGAGGTCCCCTCTCAGTCATGTCTCCTCAATGCCCAGCTCCCTCATAAGAGAGAACCCCCTGTCTCTCAATCATCGTTGCCCCTTCACTGGACCTGCTCCAGGAGCTCCATGTCTCTCTTGTACTGAGAATCCCAGAACTGGACACAGCACTCCAGGTGAGGCCTCACCAGGGCTGAGTAGAGAGGCAGAATCACCTCCTCATTCTTTCATGTATGTTTGTCCCTCTGCTCACAAACAATAACCCACCACTCAAAAATTAAAAACGGTTATAATCTTCTCCTAAAATTCTAGATAAAACTCAATGCTGGCTTTCAGTAACTGTTAATAAAGCCCTCTGCAGCCCTTCCCCATGGTCAAAAAGTAGAAACTTCTAAATTTCAAAAAAGATAACAGTATTTGAAACACTTCTGGCACAGTTGAACTAAGAAATGTTAGAAATTCCTTTATTTGAGTTGTGCTTTCAATTAAAAACAAATTGCATTGAGGCCAGCCTTTAAAATGTTGGGGATTCATTTATGCATTAGTGAAAAGAAATTATTTTTGAATGACTAAACCTTCATTTCCAAAGAAAGTTGTACCATTTGCTCGCTTACCAGATCTGTGACGAATGATCTGTCACTGGAATGTGTAATATATGATCTGCCTCACTGAGCATTTCCCTTTTGTTTGAGAGGGTGCCTAAATAAATGTTGTATTCTACTAAGTGCAGGGCCTGCACAGTGTCAGAGTCATGGCTGCAATGGGCTCCTGCTGGAGACACTCCAAACTCATGGCTCCTCTTCCTCCACCAGTGTTCAGAGCACTTGCTCTATTAAGCATGACAACCTTTTATGAACTGGAATTAAACAAGCATCCGATTAAAAAGCACTGCTGGATCATCATAGCTGAAGGAGGAATCTCCCCAGTTCCAACAACAGGCTTGCCACCATTAGAATCGCTCCCACTGTTGTCACCTTCGGTGGGAAAACTTTAAACACCATCACATGAGTAACCTTTTACCATCCCATTAACACAACTGTTCCCCTTTGAGCAAGTGTAGGAAACAAAGACAACAAATATGAGAAAATTACTTAATAGCTGATATGCCACTGCATTCAGCTTTTCAAGTAAATCACTGTGGACAAGCAGCTAACGCTAAAGGTCAGCTGTTCTGTAGCTCAAGACACCAATCATCTCCAAAAGGGATGGCCATGGGAAACACCGAGATTGACTTTTCATTCACAGTCCTGTACAGCAGCAGAAGAGAATGGTGGATGACAAGTGATTACTTTCCCATGGATCAGCTAGGAGAAGGGGGTTTCTCCTTTGTGCACTGCTCAACTGAGCGGGCGTCAATAGGCTTCAAAGAGTGTGCTTCATGAAATACAACACCAGAACTGAACCAGAACTCAGGTATTCTGGTCACATCTAGTCAAAACACATTATTCAATCAGCAGCTAATAACACTGAGGGCTAAATTCAAGCAGGGAACAAGACAGAGCCCACAAACTAATGAACACACGTGCCAGTCTGTACTTCTGTTAGCAAATTTGCATGTGCAAATGGACAGCACTGTGCATTTACCAGTTATGTCCACACATGACTCTCTTTGGCTCCTTTTGAAAAGATACCTATATTTCTCATGATAAATCCTGGCCAAAGGCCTCAGCCAGTTCAAACTGCCTTAGCCAGAAACTGCGGACATAAAATACTTTCCAAGTGGTACTCAGTTCCTTGCAGAATCAAGCCCCAAAACAGGGAGTTCTTGTTGGAGTTTCTACAGTGAAACTACTGATGGTTATGGTGATCAAATAAGCAGAGCAGCCCAAAGGCTTGTTCACAGGTTTAAAGGAAAAGCACTGTAACTGCAAACTTGCACAGAATAACAGCTTATTTAGCTTTCAGTAAATGAAATGCTCTAATAGATTTTTTTTCTTCCTCTGATAGATAAATGCTTCCTTATTACTAATGTGTGAAATGATCTAGAGTATCAGTGTCTGCATTATGCAGCTACAAGCACAGACCTTGGAAAAATGACGGCTTCTGGCAAAATTTACTGGAGAAAAAAATTTCCAGATAGAGATTAGACTTAAGGCATTACTGTTCAATGAGGAGTGATTTGGGCAAGATCTTATTTCCGCTTTTGCCTTGCAAGAAAATAGTCAATGACTAGTAAATGAGTTGGAAATTATTACTATAATTACCATGCCTTCAAAGCAGCCGTTGGAAATTGTGCATGCGGCAACAAACTAATGAAGCTCCAGCTGCACAAAAACAGAAGGTCACAATGACATGAGAGAAGCCATGGTAGAAGCTGTTTTAAGAACTTTTCCCATATTGAAGGCCGACTCTGAAGAAGATAGTGACAACACCATCCTGCCCTGCACAGTTTCATTGTCTTGACAGTGAGTCCCCCAGTAACGACTGCCTGGTGCTGTCAGCACACACCAAGGCATTTGGAAGTCCTTGCAGAAAAAAAGAGACAGGAGGCATGGGGAGGGGGGGGATTTTAGGATGAATCTGGAAAAGTGCAGCCAAATTATATTGGTGACATGAAGAGAAATTTGTTTGGTCATCTCTTGTTTATTGTGTAAATAATCACTCGCCGGCATGCATTAATTTCATACAGCAGGCACTGAAAAATTCAGCATGCATCCTTCTCAAATGATTCAAGGTCAGTGCTGCACTTTAGCTGTTCTCTCAAAAGTAAGATATTCCTGTGTGTCTCTCAAGAGTACCTCAGTAAAATTGTTCCTCGCCTTCAAATTTTCCCTGCTTTTGCAGAATAGGAGAAAAACATCTTTATACAGATTCTCCCTGTTTACTTTTTTAATGAAAATCTGCATCAAATCCATATTAAAACTTTTAAGCACATTCTTTTCAAATAAAGAGCTAAAAAGAATAGTTGGAAAAGCAGCATAAGCATATTGTGTACAGGTTTTACACAAGCGCCCACGCACATATTTCTGCCATGACACCCACTTTTCCACATCATTCCTAATTTGCAATGTTCTTGTTGCTGGGCCTGATCCAAATCCCCTTGCAATGAACGTACGTTTTTCAGCTGGTTTCAGATTGCCTGGGATTCAGTCAAGGCATTTGGGCTATAAAGAGCATATCAGGAATGCTGGCTCTCAAGAGGGAGGAGGATGTGAGTGGTACTTTCACAATGCTGATAAGCAGCCAAGAGCACAAACGATAACTAAAATTTCAAGTTGTATTGATGAGAAAGCAGGAACTGTCTTTCTGACTGCTCTATGACAAAATGATAGCCACTCCAAATTAGCCCTTAAAGCCTTCTTAGACCTGTCTGAGAATAGAAGTCTGTGCCTACTAAAGATCTTGTTCATCATTCTTTTGGATTTCATTATTTTAGATTTCCTTTTGGTTTGTTTTTTTTTAATCATCCCAAAATCTTTTCTATCATTCCTGACAGTTATTGCTCGGGCTGTGGGATGAATCCCATCAGCAACACCGAAACTCTTAAATGAACCTTCCTGGGTAGTAAGTAGTAACTTACTCAAAAGGTTTATTCAATGGGTGCTACTTGTTGACCTCTGTTCTTTATGCTTTAGAGTGAATATCTAATTAATACCCTTTCTTAAATCACCATCATTAGCAGTTAATGACAATGGACTAACAGAATTTATCACCCTCTCTATCTTCTGCTTTGAGTATGGAAAAACAAACCAAATAATTACATCACCTCCAGCTTTTCCAGCATATACTGAGGATGCAAAGGGAGACTCTGTATGATGCATTATTTTACCTCTTAAGCTCTAATATTTGTCATAGTGAAAAAACACCAGGTATGATTTTGCCTCTTTCTCTTACACCTTTAGTTATTTATTCCAGTGATCTGAGTGTATTCATGGAGCTAGTCATTATCACCTCCTCCGTCCATGAAAGAGATCTACTTGCATGAGGCTCAAATGATACAGTGCGTACAGCCAGCTCCCCTGTGACAGATAGCATGCCATTAGTTAACTGCATTTCAAGTCTGCAGTGGTGAGGACTAAAATCTTCTTAAAAATATCTCTGAGGTTGCTTTTACAGGCTTGAAAAGATAAGGGAAAAATATTTCTTCCTTTAGAAGTAACACTGCATGTATCTTTCTTTTATGGCCGGGCATGGGGCAAGACAAGGTATACATAAAGCAGTTGATGTTTACAAAATTAACATCACCTCTTAAATTTTTGTGATCTCTGGAACTGTGAAAACTTCCTAGTTTTATGAAAAGCACTTCATATTCAAAATGAAGAAACTGTTCATATTAAAAAAAAAAAAAAAAAACTTCTGTAGAAAAAATTATACCATCTCTGTAATGCCAGAATTTTCTATTTGCAAATAAGAATATTTATAAAAGTGAAAAGTGATCAGGATGCAAGTAGCAAACTTACATTAAATTTTGTAAATAGGACAGCAGGAACTCTTTTTGGATATCTCCTCCCCCTTATTCCAAAACCAAGCAAAATCAAAAGTAAAATCAAAACCTAGCACATCCTTTCTAAGTTATTTAGTAATTTCACCACATATTTCATTTTAGGAAAAGATTTAGAGAATATAATTAAACTACTTAGTAAACTTTAGGGAGTAGTCAGGAGAAAAACTCACAGGATTGTGTCAAAAACTACTGGCTGTTTATTTAGGACAACACAGGTCTCACAGCAGAGTAACAGAATGATCCATAATTGAATGTTGACAGTGTATGTTTTCCAAGAAGGTTTCTTTCCCCCCAGTGAATCCAAAGACACCCAAGAAGGCAAATCTCATAAAAATATCCAGTAATTCCTTACATATTCCTTTCCCCTCTTGCTATTTTATAAAGCAAAATGTACCAAGTCTGACATGTAGCTCCCTGATCCCTCCTACTCCCAGCAGATACTACAAGTAATAATTAAATGGAGATAGCATGAGTCTTCCTATGTGCCAGTCTGGTGCCGTACAGCAACATCCCTGGCCCTAAAAAGCGAGAGAATGAGTCCTGTCCCCCTCCCAACCACATTTCCTCACCTTGACTGCTAAGGGTCCTTTAGCCTCAAACAAGTCAAAAGAGAAGACCTTCATGAGTGCAATATTTTTATTATAAAAGCAATTCAAGCATGCTCATATTCTTTTCATGAGCCATTAATCTGCTTCTCTTTCACTCAGCTTTGCTGAAAGATACAGGCTGTATTTTACAACACTTTTTTCATAAAATGTCAGAATTAAAAGTTGTCTGAAGGCCACACTATGAGTTTTGACTCTGTTTTTCTCATCTTGGCTCAGCTGAGATGCATTCACACAGCTCTAACTCCATTAACTACATGGCTACTAAAGAAGGAGGATTTTGGTTCACGTTAGAACATGTGCCCTTTCAGTTTTCCTTTAGTCCATCAGAGAAGTTGAACACTGCCAGCACCTTATTGGGCAATATTGTAATTTGGATTGTTATCTTTCACTGAGAAAATAGTCCACACTTTATGACACTGTCCATTAAAAGCTCTCTAGAACACTACTATGGTATTTAAGAGACATGAAATGTTTTGATAAATAACAGTCGCTGTTGTTGAGTAACTATGTAGGAAAAAACATTAACGTTTATCTAGCATTTAAAGAACAAAAAATTCAGGGCTGATAGTTTTACCTCAATAGGCCATCTATCTTTAAGAATTCCTTATGAGCACAGGCTGTGAGCATAGACGCCAATGCTGACTCCCAGATTACCTTATTTTTAACAGGAAATTTAAGGAAATCATGAACAAGCGATGATGTTATAACAGATGATCGCTTTGGTTGAGAATGCCAGAGATTTTACAGCCTGTTTAAAATCTAGCTGTGAAATGTGTCAAAAAGATTTTGCTCAATCTAATCACGAGATAAGCTGCAGACTCCTTATGTCTTGTATCTAGCAGTACAGAGTACATGGGAGAGGAATAGGAACAGGATTCCTCATCTCCTGCAGCCTGCAGGCTACAGTTGTGGCAGTAGTGGTTCTCTATTGTTCCACACCATAGGAAAGCTTTCATCTCCATGTTCCAGCTTCAGCAAACAAATCATGCTTCTGTATGTAAGAAGATGTTTTAACTTATAGCACAAAGTCAAATCTTCAGGTACATTAAAATGAGATTTGCAGTTTGTCAGCTGAGAATTGATTAATGAATACCTTCTGATTACAACTTTCTGGTAAAACATCAACAAAACCAAACCAAAACACTAGGAAACCCTGTAAGACATTCTTATCTAAAAATCCTCTAATTCCACATAAGCATTATTTTCTTTTAATGGAGCTGAGAAAAAAAAAATAAAAGGAAAACAAAGTGGTATGAAATGGAGAAAGATGTGTATCTACTGTTTCAGTATACTTTATTTATAAAGTGTTTATAGCTCGGGTCAGCTCGGAAGTGCACATAGAGATCAGTGCGAAACATGCGGACGCATCTATTTTTAAAGCTGTTGGGGAACACACAAATATCTCGCATGTTTCCATCTGGAATTGTTTTTAGAAATGCCATCTAGAGGGGCAATGCAGAAACCTGCTGTCAAAAAATAAACAGCATCTTTATACAAGGCAATTAATTCTTCAAGTGCAGTCCAATCTGTGAATGGCTGGTAAACAAATGGGGTGACTGCCAGTATAAATATTTATTTGGGAACAGAGGCAGCTTCCAAACAAGCAAAAGTTTGTCCCAAGCAATTGGTGCGCACACACTGCAGAGAGGGAGCATGAATGGCTTTAAGCAAATGCTCCTTGGAGTTCTACATGTGAATTCCAAATACACAGGAACATTTTAAAGTCTCTAGTGTTATTAACAGCTCAGCGAATAGATCACCATGACTTTTATCAATTCCTTCAATGACAGTCTTTATAAGTTGTTATTAAAGCAAATAAAGCCCAGAAAGCTATTTGATCTGCATTACTTATACTAGAAGACCCACTAAATGACATGAGTCTAGTACTGCATAGAGAGAATATAAATGTTAGTTACCAACTAGCAGCTATAGCCCTTTACATTTTACAAATCTTAACTTTCCAAAAAATATTAATTTAAAAAGGGGAGATCTAAGGAAAAAATTAAATATTCTTTGTTTATGGGACAACTTTAAAATGAGTTAATGTTTTATTAGAAAAATATTGCCGTAATTTTGAAATTGTAAATCCAAGAAGAACATAAGAATGGTTCTTCCTCTGTTTATTCAAGTACAATTAAATTGCTTTGATTACAGGTAATAAATTCAATTACGGGATATAGCATACAAAAAAATGGCAAAATGTAGCCTTCAGAAAGGAAATAAGCTGGACCATGGATGTGGATTGATTTTTAAATTTTTTTTTTGTCCATTTAGCCTGTTCTGGACCAACTAACAAGCAAACTAAGATGAACACTAACTATGGAATAGCAGGGAGCTCTCACCGTGAGTGTTACTGAAACTACCTTTTACCTGAAGCACTAGAAATCGTGTGGTTTTACAGCTGAAATGCTCAGTTGGCCAACATTTAGTCCCGTGGTCACAGCACACTGACTGACAGCAGTGATACCCATTGTATCACTGGATAGTCACATTTAGTAAGAAGTTATGCCGAGATACAAAGACATATCCTTAAAGAGCTTGATACTGCGAGGTGCTGAGCCTACTGAGAGTGCAGAACATGCTGTGCTGTTATGGCTCAGGTCAAAACCCATAATTTTTTCCACAGATTCTGAAACAACTACTGAACCTTTTGAACACATAAAACTTGCTGAGAAACAAGTCTGCTCCACTAAATCTGAATGCAGTATCACAATAAACTAGAATTAGACAAAGCTGGCTACTTCAAAATACAAGGATGAATATGGAGGACATAACCTTCAAACACTTCAGTCTCTGGCTATGTGACATATTTTTCAGTCTGTTTCTTCACAATATGTTATTTCTTACGCAAATGGGATCCAGCCATTATCTGGATTTTACCTACTCTCACAGTTCTTGCCTCACTTAGAAGCCTTCTGTCTCAGTATACTTGAAAGAGAAGATAATCATCACAGAAGATAACAAAAATTAATGCCCTTTCAAAAGGAGTAGGAATTTTGAAACAGGTTTAATTGTGATGAGAGATTCTGAAGCAAGGGCCACATCTATCTGACATGCCCGGTGATATCTGCTCTGCCTGATAATTCAGTTATTGGTTGCTGACATAATATATAGCCTTGGCTTTCCTACTTTAAGATTCTGAATCCTCAAAAAAAAAGCAGCAAAAGAGAACCATGTAATTAAATGCATGACATTCATAGATATTAGGTTCAGTCCCTGTAGGTTTGTTTTCTACAAGAATCAAAAACAAAGAGAGGCTTTTTTTCCTTATTGTTTAAATACCTGAAATTTTACAACAGGAAATGCCCAAGTAGCAAAATTTTGCCATTCTCTATAGCAAAAACCTCAAATAGTTATTTGCAGTTTTCTAAAACAGGGACAAAAAAAAAAAAACAACCAAAAAACAAAACAAAACAAACAAAAAAAAAACCACCAACAAAACCTTTTTCAGGACCAGAAGATATTCTGCTGTGGACTGCATCTGAGTGTTGGTTGCCACTGAACCTGACCTTCAAACATATGTGCAGCACAAATCTGCACCTTGACTTGTTCCAGCCTGTTCCATTCCATGTACTGACTCTCCCAAGCGACTGAAAGCAATAGATGTCCTTGGTAAATACTTGGTGGTGTTTAAGTATCTAAAGGAAAACTCAGAGCTTAAAAAAAAGGGTTAAGTGCCTTTAGCTAACACACTCTCTGAACTGACAAGGTATTTCCATTCAGTAAAACTATTGTGATTTTTTAATAGGTGTGAGATACAACTGTAAATTTCAAAAGAAATAAACACTTTCAGACCTCAGAAATTGTGAGCCATTGTGGTGGTTATTTTCAAATATAAATTAAATATAAGTCCATGAAACTACTTGTTATAAAGAACAAAGGATTGATATCTATTTTTGATAGAAAAATCTATCTACTGTCATTTTTAAACAGAACAAGAACACAGAGAGAGGAATATTAGCAATAGCAAACTTCCTCACAAAGTTACTTCATAGCATTTGATGAGGGTTAACAAGGAATGACCTCCCACGTTTAGCAGGAAAATGCTACTGTAAGTTTTTCCTTCAAGAAAATACTGTTCAAAAGTGAGAGTTTAATGACATTAAGTTAAAGAATTTTACTAACAAAAATGTTTTGAAAGTCAGAGGTTTAAAACACTAGGCAAAAATATCAAAGCTTATAATAGATGTACTAAAGCAGCCACAGATTTGTTCTTATGATATAAGAGTTTTTTTCTTTCAAGATAAAGTATATTTTCTTTTTTAAATCAATCTGCTGTTCAGAAAGACACATCCCTATAATTTTTTAAAAGTTTTCTTGGGAAGTGGGAAAACACTGTCTATTATGGAACAGCATATCCTGGATAGGAATACAGAAAATACTGTTCCTGTTTCCTTGCCTTTATCAGCTGTAGATCTCCACAGGGGAGAGCTAGAGAGAAGGAAGGTAATACTGAAAAAAATTGTGAGGGTTAATTTACATACTGCGTCATGCACTGTGTTGATTTCTGCCTTGTATTTAAATTACATTATTCTTTCCTAAAGCTCACATTTCAGTGAAATTAGGCATGTAAAACCGAGATAAATGACTTTACCTAGTCCTGGTATACCTATGTTATGTTATAGGGCATAAGGATAAGGATTCTTCCTAGGTCTAGGCTATGTTAATCTAATACTGTTAAATTACTATACAAAAAGTCTAATAGAGGAAGTTCTAGAAAAAAAAAACAAACATTAAATCCTGACCAAGGTTCTGAAGAGGAATGGAAAAGGGAAGTTTTGGAGCTTTCCTCTAGCACAGCACAAAAATATATTATTCAAAAATTTCCCCCCCTACTGTTTTAATAAAATACTTCTGTAATGTTCCAGGGAAAAACACTTGGTCAGAGAGGCTCACTATTTCACCTAAGCCTAAAAAAAATGCCTGTGACGTCAATGACTTTGTTTCTATTAAACCGATATCTCCAAAATCCACCCCATGTTTAACACAGCTCCTTCTGAGGTACCTGAAGGCTGTGCTGTTGTCTCTAAAGAGGAAACCAGAATCTGCACATTGTGTAGAGCACATGCCACTACAAAGAGGTTGCAATTTATTGTTATCTCCGAGAACAGCCACATAAATTTCACTAGTGCTAAATGACAGCAGTGCTACCACTCTGCTGTATTGCCTGGCAAGCTACAAATCTGACGCTTTTTAGTCTGTTTAATGACTGGCTTCTTAAATAATGAGGAGTAATAGTTTGATGACAACCGTTGCGCAAGTTCAAACAGTGAATAGAAATTGCACGACCCACAAGAGAGGAAGGATCAGACTCACACCTGGTCTCAATATGTTCAAGTAGGAGAGATTTGCACTCACTCACACTGGGTCTAGAGGCTAAATTTGCAAATCCCTCCCCAACAGAAGAAAACTGGATTTCTTATCTGCCTCTAAAATTGTCCCTAAAATGCAAAGAGATAGTAAAGCACCATGTCTGCTCTTTATTCTACTCTTCCTGTATACACGCCTGTCTAGAACAGGTAACATGACATGAAGACCTAACTTAGGGTTTAACTATTTATCCAAACATCGTAGTGAGCAGGAAGTCTTCTAAAAGTTCATTATTATTATATATATAGTGTAATAACTTCTTTCAAACAGCCATCCTACAAAAGACTCATTTACTACCATCATCTTGAGAGAACAGCATTTAGGTAAATCCTTTCTTGATAGGTTCACCAATCAGCACATTTTTCTGAAACATCCAGACTGTTTGACTTGCTGTAACCTTACTTAGGTGACTGAAACAAAATTTTGCTCCAATTTCAAGAAACTTCTTCAGTGTTTTTACAGAATACTTGTAGAGAAAATGTCATATAAAAATTTATACTTTTCCAAACCTTTTTTGGGTTTTGGTGTGTTTTTTTTTTTTTTTCAATTTGAGATATTGTAGTTTTCTGTAGTCATAAGAGTTCAAAGTCACAACTCAACACAGAAATTCCTTCAATAATTTTTTTGTGCTTGACGGTCTTTTGATTAGAGAAGCAAAGGTAAAATGGCTCAGTAACTCAGCAAGTTGGTGCATGCAAGTTGTAATTGTTTTTCCTGGGTCCTAAATCAGGTGCAAATAGCATAGGATTTAATAAAAACCAGGAAGTAAAACTTCTAGCTATTGATTCACAAGCTACTTATTTGTAACTTACTATCCAAGAAAAACAATAAATGCTACCGTACGGTGTGATTTCTGAAATATTTGTATTTTCTCAAGAAAACACAAAGTCGTAACATTTTAATTGAGAAAGAACTACGTCACTGTATGCTGGTTTTTATTGCAGTAAATAAGAATGGTATATAATTTCTCTTTTGATTGTATATCATGCACTGCAGAAGCCATAAACACACTCCTTTCATCTGGAAAGGCCAGTGTCTTGAACTTTGAACAAAAATGAACAATTTCATGAGAACTTGATTGCAGTGAAAGAGTGAAGAGCAAATCAGAACTAGAGAGGAGATTAAAATATACTTTAACTGAAGCAAAAGCTCAAGAGGGAGTATTCAATAACGTGACATGGTAGCATAATCCAGAAATACTGACGAACTCATAGCAAAAACAAGCCACACACTGTGACTAACCAGAAAAAACTCAATCTGCATAAAAGTTAAGCAGATTCTTCTCATTGGTAAAAATCAAAAGGAATATAACTGAATGTCAATAACTGTTTTCAATGTCCTTCTAGAAAGGAGCTTCATTTTTAGGAGCATCAATTAAGAAAATTAATGAGAACAAGTGACATACTCCCAAGATAAAACACCCCTAAATCAGCTTCACTTTCATGCTTGACAATCCTGAGAAAGTGAGGTGAGGAGCTCTCTGAATAATTTCTATTTACTTTTAGGTATTTTGGGATGTTTCCAATAGGAAATCTCCAGAAATTTTGTAAAAACCGAAACTCTGACTTATTTCAAGTTAACAAGTCTGTCACTCACCTAGAAAGATCTGATTCCTGAAGGTCAAGTTAAAGACTAAATGTAATTAATGGCACTTGTTTCACATCTTCTTCATACCTTGGTAAAAAAGCCTTCTTTTACTTTTTTGAGGAAGATCAGTGTGAGCTAAAGGCTGAAGAAAATATGTCTTACAATTGTAGTTGCCATGTCTAAGTTTACCACTGCCTGTCTTCTGATGAGGCCAACTGAAACTAACAGTGAACTAAAAAAGTTTAGTCTTTCTCCCTTGTTTTACCAGCTGATTGGCTGTTCTGTATTTTTTTAAACACTACTCACTTAACAGAAAACAGTAGCATGTTCTGACTATAGATTTTCAATCTCATTGACCTCAATGAGGTCAGGATTTCCCTCTCATATTCCATTTAAAAGGACAACACAGCCTCCAACCAGAACACCCTCAGTGCTTCCATTGTTTCTGACTCACTAATCTTTGTCTCCCTCAATCACAATAAGCAATGCTTTATTGTATACAGTACCAAAATGAGGGAAGAGGTCGGACACACACGGACAGACACCTCCACAAGAGAGAAAGAAAAAGTCATTTCCCGAGGAAACGTCATTTTATTTTCCTTTCATCTGTGCTCCCTAACAACCACCGTAAGAGCACAATGGAAGTCAGAATAACAAATAAAAGCTCCACAGTGACATCTATTCCTCATATGACTGTAGATGTTTACTTCACACAGCTGGATACTGTTACACTGCCATGTGAACAGTACGTTTATTTGTTTTCTGAACCCCTGGCTTCAGCTTTGGCTGTTTCAATGTTTTATTTACTATTTTGCTTTATATATTACCTTATATATATATATATTATCTATTCTGCAATTCCCAGCAAAATTACCCTGCACCTAATATGTATGTTTGCTTTCTTGTGTTGTTGCTTCCCTTATGTCTGAAATCATGAATCAACAGAGCCTGACTGACAAACTTGTTGAGACAAATGCTACTTTGCAGAGCGACTTGAAGGCAAATATCCCTATTATCCCTAATTTACTGTCAAACCAGGAGGAAAAAAAGCCCAGCTCTATTCAAAAGGCAGTGATTTACACCATCCTAAATAATACCCTTCCTCTATATATGAAACCACTGTAATTTATGATGTCTGTCCATCCAAAATATCAAATTGACATGACAAATAGCAAGATTTTCCCAATTAAGAGTAAAAAGTATTACTTTTACTTGATTCCTTCTCTCATCTGGAGGTGATATGAACAATGTAACAAACAATGGTTTGTTGTTTAGTGCCTTGGAAAGTTGTTCCTATTCTCACTTCAAATGACAAATTAATTGCGAGGAGTTCTGCCTAGATATTATGGGGAGCAAAAAGTCTTGACCGATCCTTGTATAGTATGGATTAATTTAATATGGCAAACAGCTTAGTATTAGGTTTCAGGGTAGAAAATTCAATTCACTATGAGAGGATACACCCTCTATGCTCTAGATGCATTCTTTCTTCCCTACCTTCAGCTTCCTCTCCCAGTCCTAAGCAGCAGTAGTAATTGCAATTCTAAATTCCTAGATGCTGGACAATTTGCTTAAGGCAACAAAACTTTATTTGGGCCAAGTTTTCTCAAGAATAAGAATAAGATCTTTAGTTGCAACAGAAATAAAATGTGCCTTAAAGAAGAAGAAAATACGTATATCAGTTTCATGTGATGGACCTCCTCTGAGGTGTCTCTGTAGCATAGAATTAGGTACCAAAGCTGTAAAAAGAAACATAAAAGGCAGAAACTTTCATCAACTTTCCTAATGCCAGTTTATACAGCTTATTTAGTTCCTATGAATTCTGTTCAGTCTCTTCATTTTCCCCACATGTTCTCTAGGAAGTTTAGGAATGCAGTTGCCCTACAAGCTGACAAGACAAAGTTTACCACACATAGCACGCTCGCTGAAGTGGACCCAGCCCCACAACAGTTACCTCACTAACATCTGAGAACTCTGGAAGAAGGCTCAGCTTCCGAAACAGTACAGAGGAGAGATTTCCATATAAAAAGGGCCTATAAAAAGGACAGATTTACAATTCCCAGTTTGGAAGAGCATTGGATAGTCTGATGTATTTCAATGCCAGCATAGTTCCTTCAGGTCAGGACTTGCTGCAATATAGAGCCCTATGAGCAGCACGATGTTTTATTTTCACATGAGAAGCACTCAGAGGTGTTAATTTCTTTCTTGTCCCTTTTTACCCTCCATTTACAACTGTGAACCTTCTTGCTGAATATTCCATACAAACAAGAACAAATGTACAAGTGAGAAAGGATACTTTTCCCTTCAGAGAAATCAGGGTCAATCTTAACCAAAAAGCTGCTATGAAACCATGAAGACCCCATAACAGGACCACAGGGGTCTGAGCAAGCCCTGTTCTTTCTGTAACTTACACTCATAGAGTATTTGGCCTCAGGAGTCAGTACAATTTGACTCCAAAATGTCCTGACTGGAGCTAGTTTATATGGGAATAAGTTAAACATTTTGAATCCCGTCATAATAAACTGTATTTGGGACTAATTGTTACTGTTTTCTTGAGGAGCTTTCAGCCACTTTTAACACAAAAATGTTAGTACCTGGTATTTTGAGGAGGTTTAAAATGCAATCCCCAACCTACTGAAAGACTTATAGGAAAAGTCTTTCTCTTAATGTCACTGTCACTTTCATAGGAACATACTGTATCTGTCATTGCAAACCCCTGACACCAGATTTAACCTCCTACACAAATACACATTGCAACTGCTGTTTTGCCAGATAAGACATAACTATCCAGCTAGCAAGAGAAAAACATTTTGTCTTTTGAAAAACATTTTGTCTTTTAATTGCTTCCTGTACAAAATGTTTAATTAGAGTTTTGTTTTGTAATTCGGTAATGAAAACAAACAAAACTATTTGTAATCCAAAAAAAACCCCAAACAGAATAAAATCAAAGCAGGAATGAAGGAAACAGTAGGGGGGAGGAGGTGGGGAAGGTAGAGTTTTAATGTGTTTTTCATTCATGGCATTATTTAGTCATAAGCTCTGTTCAGCTTGTTCTGGAAAGAGCATGGATAAGATACACTCACAATCTCTTTTTTTTTTTTTTTTCTTGGAAGATGCATCACAAATCTCCAAGGACATAAAATCTCCCAGTACACTTCAAATTTCCCTCCTCTTCTTTTCCTTCTCACTATAGTTAGTAACAACACTCAGACTGGGATGCAAGATCTGAAAGCCAGACCCACCCTTCAGATGTGCAAAAAGCCTGGTTAAGGTCAGTGGCGGAGCTCCACTAGGTAGGATAGTGCTGGGGAGCACCCTTGTGAGCTGAGTGCTCGGAGGAGCAGCATGACAGAGCCCAACACATTTAAAATGATGCCTAAAAGGCCCAGGCACAGACTGAAATGATCTCCAAAGGCCTGCACTGCAGCATGGGTGCACCTCATGGATGCAGCTCCGGCCACCAGCTCCAGCCACCATTTCCAACACAGGCACTCAGCCCTGCTGCAGGGAAGGCTACCACTGACCGTCTTGGAAAACCACTCTATTCTTGCCCTCACAATGAAATATTCCAGTAAACGGCCAATTTAACTATTTCCAGACTGAGATGCCTGCTCAATATTTTATAACTTTGGCAGTTTCATTGTGGAAACAGAGATTGTATTTCGCTAGCAACACCGGTTGCCAAAGCAGCACATTAATGCCTTTCTCAGGAGCAAAGAGTGCAAAATGGAGACATTCACTTTGCAGTAAGAAGAGAACAAACCAAACTGAACTGAAATGTGTTCATTTTAAAAACCACCAGTGCGCAGTGAACAGTTTTATTGGTATGAAACTGTAATGACACTTCCAAAGCTGAATAAGCGCTAAGCACATTTATATGTGTGAAGTGCAACCGTATGTGACTTCAAACAAACTCTGCCGGTTGTGGGAGAAAACTTCATACTTCATTGTTTAGAAAATATGACTTAAATTTTCTTCCCATTGTTGCCACAGCGGGCCAGGAGGGAAGCGAAGACATAAGAGGCGTTTTACAAAAGGCAACTTTTAGGTTCGTTTTGACTTCTCACTGTACCTGAATAATAAGAATATGATGAAAATTATAAAACAAATTGCTTAGCTGGCTTTACTATTCATGATGTGATTCTCTGCACAATATTTTTTGCAATCATGGCTTAACAGCTGAAAACAAAGCAAATATTATCTTGGTATAAGGCCTAACATTGGTAAAAGTGGAAAGGATGGGAATTATACCCTGTATCCATTCTTTTTTTACTCAGATCTTTTTCTCCTTAATAGCTTGCTTACGCCTTATTTGGTAAGTATAAAATAATGAAAACACTGAGTACACTGCCTTCAAGAGAATAATAATATATCAAATTGTACCTTATTTCTCCAATGGTCTCACTGGTGTCAGCATTGATCTCACAGAAACATGGAATGGGCTGAGTGAAACACCTAATGAAATTTAAAAAGAATAATTATAAAATTATGTTTCTTGCAAAGAACTTAAGACCTACAGTGACAAAATATGAACTGGAATTCCTCTTCACTTTTATGGAAATATATCTGAAATAAATGGCATAATGGAGAGTCATCCAAGTTTTGTGGCACTGCTACACAGTAGAAAAAATCACCTTGGGTCCACAAGGGCAAAACATTGAATTATCTAAAATGCAGGAGAGACAAGTGTGACAAGAAGCCTTTTATTTTTGTTTTTTGTAAAGTTTTTTTTTGGGAAGAAGCGTGAAGTGCAGAGAAAATATTATTTATAAAAATAACTTGATTTTACAAAATTCATTTTTAAAAACTCAAATACTTGAGTGGTGAGAAATTCCATTTTGTCAAATAGCTATTGCCACTACTGATTTTTCATTAAAAACCATAAAAACTACGAATTGAAAACCAGGACAGCAGAAACATGGGAAAGAAGTAGGATGGGATTAGGGTCTGTTATTGAAATCTTAAGTTCATTCTCCATCCAGATGTATAGCATTTTCACCATTGAAGGAGAACCTTTCTCATGTTGAAATATTTGAAAGTGCAGGACCATTACTGAAGAAATCCTATGGTTTTGTGAGGGCTGTGGGACCAAGCTATGAAAAGAGAGCTCTAAATGAAAATAACTTAAAAAAAAAAAATTAAGAAAGAGCCTGGTCTACTGAAGTGAATGATGGAAGTCCTATAGGATTTTGAACGAATTACTAATTGTGTTTTAAAATGCTGTTACACTATTATGATGTGTTAGAAACCTGTATTCCTTACCCTCACTCTAAATTCTCACTGGCCTTCTTTAAGATATCTGAAGATTAAACTAGACCTTGCCAATTCCTACCAAATTATTGGGCTTGATACAGTAAATGGTGGTGGAATACTGACTTATGCACTGATTTGCTCAAAACAATGTTCCCAAAGAAATGAATACATAAATAAAGAGAGAAGATGCTGCCACAGAAACACAGAAAGTCATAAAACAAACAAAAAACCTAAAGGCCACAAAAAAGAAATATTTTTCATTTTTTTCCTGTATCAGTGCTATATGTCTCCCTCTTAAACAAGAAGAATTGGAGACTTACATCAATGAGAAAATTTGATGTGAGAATCCAATTTGGCACTGAAAAATTTGACACTGAAAATTTGGAAATTTCAGTGAGGAAAATTTGATACTGAAGCCTATTTACAATCTACCAAAATTAATTTAAAACAAGAGTAAATGATTTAATTGTCGAAGCCAAAGGATAGGGTGATTCAGCCCAATGTCCTTAGTGAGAGAGACACCTTATAGCAAAGGGCAAGCTATGTGGTTCAGTGCAGGGATAACTGCTGAAAAAACAGCACCTGTGCTTGTGCACATCAAGGAAACACAATGGTATTTTCAGTCATTAAATGCTCCGGTTCCTAGTTTTAGTCATCAACACTTCCACAGTAAACAGTGCTTCAGGCATGGAGGTGTTTGCTGAAGGCAGTGGGAGGGATGGGGTATGGTCTCCTGGATAATAACCCTCAGATAGCTCTTGTTCCAGCTTCCAGAAACTGCAGGCTATTTATGATTAGATGTTGATAAACAAAATGTAGATGCCTAAAATAATGACTTTAACCCACAATCACTCATAGTAAAAGAGGAAGTGTGTTAATGACCTTAGAATAATGAAGTTGTTACCACAAAAATACTTACTAATAGGACTACAAATCTAGTAG
Organism: Eulacestoma nigropectus; assembly: GCA_013397775.1. Classification (NCBI taxonomy): domain Eukaryota; kingdom Metazoa; phylum Chordata; class Aves; order Passeriformes; genus Eulacestoma; species Eulacestoma nigropectus. Next base: position 1,505,737 of record VZTE01005042.1, on the reverse strand, counting down.
TCTTCACTTTATTCACAAGGGAGCTTTATTTACCAGAGACCAAACTAGGGCTTGGCTTAGGACTTTATTACTGTGGAAAGCGATTCAGTAAGCACACAGGGTCAGGAACTAGAGTTTCACATCACATCCACAACAAATTGTACCACAAAACACATCATCTGGCTTTAACTGAGATCCTGAAATTAGTTTAATCAGTAGGCAGCGTGACTTATTGCTGCAGTGTGACTTACTGCTGCAGTGTGAGCCTTTCTGTGTGACTAAACAGTGAATTAAACAATGGTTTGCTTCTGAAAAGACATCACTTATGGTCACCTATAAAAATATTGCTGCCTTTCAGCTACACATGCCCATGCTGAAAAAAAAGAGACGTAGCTAATAATTAAAAGATTAATTTCTCATATTTTTAAGGATTTCTTCAGTTTGTGTGCAGTATGACAGAATGGATTTACAATGATATACAAGAGGGTAATGTGGTGGCAGGACAATGAGGGGGTAGGATAGTAACAGCTCAAATATTTCAGTTCCTTCCTTGTACTTAGAAAATAGGGAACCACAGTATCTGTGGCAGGCAGCAAACCGCTGGAAGAGATCAGAGGAATGAGAAAAACAAGAGAAAGTTTGTAAAACTCTCACTCTGTTTTCTCAACCAAATAGTGTAGGAGTACACTAAAAATATAGATGATTTAAATCATCTTTACTTTTCACATCAGACTGAATTACTACAATGTAAATTCCTAATGTTAAATTTTGGTATGAATCTAAGCTTTCTTTTGCAGATCAGCATCTACTTTAACCACATAGACTTAAAAATCAAACGGAGTAGCTAAGCTGATGGTTATTAACCAAGCTTACATTTGTTGATCTGTACTGTTGCTGACTAGCTGAGGCTCCAATTTAGCAGCAACAGATCCCTTTGTCTGTGGTGATGGATCAAAGGTCAGACTAACTCCAACCATGTGGAGCCTAATGATAGCTAAGGGAGACCTATGATGAATATAAAAATAGAACTAAAGATAAAGGCTTTAATCACAAGTGACAAATGACATTTTTGATGTGTCAAGTTCAATATTAATTATTTTCAGCTGCTCCGCTTTTTCTTTTGTCTTAAGGAAACTACAGCAATCTGCTGACATGCCTGGAAAAGTTCAGGTGCAAAATGACCTCAGTTCAGTTTGCAGATTTACAGGAAACCATATACTATCCTTGGAGCATTTAAGTACTATGGCCTGTGGAAATACTGTGGCTTGTTAAAAAATATAAGTCAGGAGATAATACTGCTCTTCTCCCAATTTTAGAACGAGCTAAATCTTCTTTATTGTGGACATAAAACAAACAAAACCATGGACAGTGCTCTCCCAGCAGAGAATCAACAATTGTCTGGAGCAACAACATCTACAATTAAATAACTTTTCAATAAGTAAAAACGTTAAAGGAGTGTTAACTTCTTTTCCACTTTTCCAACTGTGGAGTCCCTTCAATAACAGCCTGAGCCATCCATTCCCATACAAAAAGGACATACATATTTTACGCAATTTCTGCCACTATATAAATCCATTGCCCACTCTAAGGTTTTAGAAAACATCTTTTCTTCATGGCAGAAAGCTGATTAGGCTGTAAAAACGAACATATCCAGAAATCCTTCAAGAAGTAGGAGGAGATATTAACAACTGTAGCAGTTTAAAAGAAAACTGAGGAGTGCAACTTCACAGATCCTGAGCTAGAAGCTTTTCTTCCTTGGCCTTTAAACTGAAGAGCAAACATTTTATAGTGATTTAATAGAAATAATTATATTTAATCTGCTGACCACATGTGATGAACTAATAGCAAAATCAATTAGGGAAGAACACTGCGGAATTTCAAACATTGAGTTATGTGCAGAATCAGTAAAAGATTTCCCTAATTGAATGAATACAAACCAACTCAAAAGATACGGTGATGATCACAGGTGGACTCTGAAAATACTGATGTCTACCTTTGACTACTCACATGAGATCTCTTAAATTATAAATATCTGAGATCATTGCTTATCCTAACTGCTGGAAATAACAATAGTATGAAACAGAAGGACTCATTAAAAAAAAAAAGGACAAAAAGAAAAAGAATAAAATGAAAAAGAAAATAAAAGAAGAATAAGAAGTTTTTAAAAGTGAGAAAAGAGAGAAAAATTTAAAAAAACAACCCTAAATTTAATCAGAATTAGGTGAAGTTTTGTGGCAGAGATATACCAGCAAAAGCAGCAGCACCCTGAAAGCCATTGCACTGGGGAAGAGGCCAAACCAGAGAATGATCCTATTGATATATGGCCAAAATGAGACAAATGGAAGGCCTTAATGGGTGAGCCTGAAATGCATCTATTTATTTTCTTCTGCTAAAAAGGTATTATTTCTGCAGATAAGGAAGCATTTCATAAAGCAGAAGAAAGAAGCCCAGTCAACCCAGTCCATCCATGTCACTGGGGAAAATTATTGCAACCCTTCATCTCAACCAATAGCTTCCAGCACTGGGATGCAGATGTTATCAATGAAAGAAAGGATGGAAACAGGAGATTCGTACGGACATCTTTTAGCTATTAAGCAGAGGGCCTGTGTTTAAGCTCAAACTCTCTGCTTTCTGGCTAAGAGCTAAACGCCATCACTGCAGTGGCTAATGAAGTGGCAGACAGGGAAAAGAAGGATTTGTGGCATGCCAAGGCAGATGAAAGCAGCGGCACCACAGGATCAGAAGTAGCTGAAATCCAGTCTATCTGCTATCCAGCAAGGCCTGACAATCCCAGACTGCAAGCTGTCCTTTTGAAGACAGGGAGCAACTAAGAGTCTCCAGCAAAGCTGCACCAAAGGTCCATAAATAAAACTGTTATGTGCACATTATTGTGCTTATGTCTTTTGCTACTGGGCATTTTGGGTTGGGTTTTTTTGAGAGTTCCTTTTTATTAAGGGTTTATAAATGGAGAAAATTAGATTAATAAATACCAGTGATTGTAGTGATATTTGTGAAAGTTAATGACTGACGCTTCAGATCACTATTTATTTAAATTGAAGTCTGGTATTTCTCATAGTCAATCAAGTCCTGTCTAAAGAGGTTACACAGAAGTAAGGGAGATATGCCAGCTGATGAAAAGACACTTACAACACTCTATTCTCTGGCTTACTACACTGATTGATTCCACTACTGACCTGAGAAAAACCTAAATGTATTCACAACATGATAGGGTATAATTTTTTTCTTCATCTGTATTCAAAAGCAATCAAAGTAAATGATCTTTTTCTCAGTGGTGCCTGACTAACATTCATGAAGAGAGTGCTTGGAGTTATAAACTGGCTATAAATGACTCATCACGCTTTAGTGCATTAATGTATGCATGTTTTCAGGGACTGACCTTTGGACTGACCTGTCAGAGGTATAGCAAAGCCATCATCCACTGACAGGCCTTTACTGAGGGAGAAAAATCTTTGTAATAGCACAGAGGAATTTACTAATCTGACATCTAGTTTAGCAGATTAATCTTGGATTTTCTTTGATCATGCCTTGCAACAATGTGCAGCAAGTCAAACCAATCAACAATCATTAATTAAAAGAACAATGAAGAGCAGAGGCTATTTAGTTATGAATGGCACACACTGACTGAATATTATGAGTTCCCAGATGAAAGCAACATTTCCTAAATGACATAGATCAGTACTAGATAAGCTTCAAGATAGCTGTGCCATGTAAGAGGGAACCCTGAAAGAATGTTATCAGAGTCGAAAGAAAAAAGCAAAATGAAACTAGAAAGCTGCCTTCGGGACTTGCATGAACCAAAGCCCTGCACTGGGATTCCTGCAATCATTATAAACACCAGGGCAAGCTCTGCAGTGGGCACTCATGCATTGCCTGCAAACACTAAGGCTTGAAAATTCTGGTCTCATAAAACAGGTAAATAAAGAACATTGTGACCCTACTAATCTGTCTCAGCCTTCCTTTATGATAGGTGATGTAGTACTGCTTGCTTATACAATAGAGGTTCATCTCGAATGCATAGACCCCAATCCTCAGCTGGTGTAACCTCATTTTTTTATTGAAGTCAGGAGATTTAATATTTCTTTACACAACTAGAACTCTGACATGTTCTGACAGTGAATTTTTGATTTCTTGTATTATGTAAAGCAGAAAATTGAGAACTTTGCTGAAAACTCATTACTCTCACAACAGCAGACTCGAAGTACTGCCTGGCTCTACCTTTGTGATTGTAAACCAGGCCTATGTTCCTACCTGCATGACATTATGAAGAATGACTAAGCTTTAATTATTCCGGGAAATGAAGTGAATGTAAAACAAAAGTGAAATGCTTAAGGGCACTTTGTTTTAATAGAAAATGTATAAGGAAGTTACAGGCGTGTACCAGCTTAAAACTTTATTACCTAAATAATTGCATAATTATACACTGGGAAAACGGTTTGATGCAAAAAAATACTCTTTAATGTTTGCACAGTTTCTAGTGCTGTTCTAATACTGAATGGGATATTTATGGCCAAACTTAAGCAGATCTTGTAGAAGCTCAAAGTACTTCTTATTAACAGTAATCAAGGTTTTCCTTAAAGCTCCTTGTCAACAAAGAGTGCAGAGGTGACTTGTAAATGCCTCCCGAGTGTTTAGAGCAATGAAGCAGCCTGGTAGGTGGGGGGCATTCTGACACTGTCAAAATTGCAAGCCAAAACCCAAAAGCAGTAATGAGGCTAACAAAGAGGAAATTTCTAATGGTCCACAGGTCTCCAGGCAGAAGAGAAAGGGCTAATAGAGCCAGTCATCAAACAAAAACCTGCAATGAGAGACACATTTCAAAAACATGGCTATTTAAAAATCTAAAACCACACAGCAGATAATTCACCAGCCACAATTTTCAAATAAATTGGCATGTTTGGCATGTTGTAGACAGATGTGTGCAGCTTAAACAGAAGGTCTTGGCTCCTTGTGTCAGACAGTAAGCAAGCTTGTTTCACCAAGCAGATGATACATACCTATCCCTCAAAAATCTAAGAGTATTTGTCTAATTTTGATGCCACTTCTACAGCCATTCTGTGAAATGGGTAGAATGGCAGTAATCTACATTTGTCCATGGCTCCTACATCCAAGTATGGCTTCCAGGTATAAGGAAAGGGAAATAGATTTTTCTTTTAATGGACCATAATTTGTTCTGTTTGATTTTTAATTCTTGAATTTGAAAAGTGAGTGCACATTTTTGCCTGCAGATACTTTCATGTGAGGTTTAGCCAGAGTGATCTTTACTCTGGATATGTAAAAAAAAAATAGAAAAATCTCTGGATCAAAAAAAAACTTAGAAAAATCTGTTTTTCCCTTCCATTGTACTTAAGGAAAAAGTCACTAATGTGAGTTATAAGTTAAAAACAATCTCTGACCATAATCAGAGAAATTCTACTGCATCTATATTGCAAAACCATCTCTTCATGTGGGACACCAGCTCATATTTCCTAACACTGATATCTAATTTTGAGTCCTGCACATAATCATCAATAAAAAAGATAGATCTACTCAAAGACATGAAATGAGGAGCAGATCAGCTAAGGCAGACCTGTCTCTGGAGCTGATAATGTACAAAGTAGCATCATATCCAGGTATTCTTGCCTCTTCTTCACAGTCCCTAAATACCTACTCACACTTATTTGGTCCAACTGAAAATAAGCTCTGGTTTGAAACCAGGTGGAAGCGCAAATGCACGTTCTTAGCTCCAGAGCAGAATACCAAAATCTGGTATCTTGAACACTCTTTATCATAAATATTTCAGGGTAAAAAGCATGTGTTTAAGCCTGGAAAATGATGTCCTAAGAGGCGTTTATTCCATACAGGAATCAAGCAGTACAGGAGTCAAGCAGTAAACTGTGCAGTTTCCTACTTGCTTTCAGATCACTGCCAAATACAGTCCAAAGTATAAATGGACAAAGCTGATATAAGCAGGTTAGATGAAAGAACAGAACTGCAGACTAGGATGTAATTATGGCTATAAAATACAGTATTTCTGCTATGGAGACCATCTATAGCATATCTACCCTATCGGTTTCAACCACAAGGTACGGGAAAGTAGAGGTGCCAAATGAGACTGCTGTGATCTCAGCTGAGTTCAACGTGCCAAACCTCAGAGACTGTTCTCTTCTAAATCCAGCCGCAAGTCTGGCTGCACCTTGCTGCTTCTCCTATGGCCAACACGGAGCAGAACTGGAGAATGGGAAAGTTTTTGTGGTCTGGCAAGCTGCTGTAATTCCATGAACATTCCTCTATACCTGAAACTATAATTGTTGACTCTTGAAAAATTAATTTCATTTTTTGCTAGAGTACCTATAAGAGACCTTTCCTAATATGATATTTTTCATCCATATGAAGGTCCAGGCTAATTTCTTTCGTGTCAAGATTTACCTTTATTCAATGACAATCAATAGTTGTATTTCAATGAATTCACACAGGGTAAATTTTTATCCAGACTAAACACACAATGGTTAAATTTTGTCTCCATTGGAACTCTGTTCTTACTTCCTAAACTGCATTTTGAATAAAGTTTAAAAATGCGTATTCACCTGAAATTCAGCAGCTACTGTTATGAAAACCATTTTCTTACTTTGGAAGCTTCCTGTAAATTAGGCTATTGTCCGTACTTTTTTGTGGAACTAGATATACTATATACCACAGTTCTGAAAGTCTGTAATTGAAATGGATTGGGAGATCATTAACTGTGCTTGCAAGGAAGATGCCTGTGAGGATTCTCAAGCTCAGAAATAAATTTTGAAGATGACACCTGATACACATATTTCAGGAAACGGTATTCAAAGAAGCAAAACCTATAATTAAGACAGAAAAAAGGCACATTTCTCTGAGTTACTTAATAATTTCTTCAACCATCCCAGCAGTGTTTGAAGCATATCATTAGAGATGTAACTCCTCATAGTGTAGCTAGAAAAATAGTATCAGTTCTCCGAGGAGAAGTAAGGGAAGTTATTAAGATCAGCTGGAATGAGAGCAATTATAGAGCAAATCAGCAAATAGATTTAGGACTCAAAAGCATATAAGAAGCTAATATATCCTAATGCAACAGAGATTTTCATCAGTCTTAGCTGGAGAAGTCTAAATTGCACATAGCAATGACACGTTTCACAAATTATCCTCAATGAGGGTTTCTAGAACTTCTATATGACACCATGGGGATATAAAGTCCACTGCACCATGAAGACAAAATGTATTCTTGCATTTCTCAATTCAACATGACAGCAGTTCAAGTCTTTTAGTAAAAGAAGTCGAAGTGAAGGTTGTTCAGTAGAAAAGATCTTTAATTGGATATGTGAGACCTCCAGATAAGAAACTTTTAAATCAAATTATGCAGAATATTAGACCCAGGATAATGCAAATCAATGTTATTTCTTCCAGGACTAGAAACAGATGTTTTGAAGAGGAAGGACAACGTGAAGCACTTGCTCTCTCCCCTTGACCAAAAGGATATTAGAAAAAGCTGCGGCCTTTATGTTTAGGGGAATGAAACCTTTTTCTTGCTCTCTGAGGAAGAATAAGAGTTTCACATTTAGAGAGGCAGGAAAGGAAAAAACAAATCTTAAAATGCAGCACTGCGAACACAGGGAAAGAGTTATTTAACATGGTGCCGCTAGCACCCAGGTTCTGGGCTTGATAAATGAAGGCATCCATCCAGTCTTATGTCCCCAGCTGATACAGAATGTTCATTTGCAAAAATAAAATCGCTGTTGCAGAACGTGAGCCTACAAAATTGCTAAGGGACCTGTAGAAGCTTGGTTCCAGTGTCAGAATTACGTAATGCAGAGCTGACTTTGAAAACATTTATCACATGATTGTGAAATCTTGGCTCTTACCTCTGCATTCAATTACATACTGTATGAGCCTGCAAAAGCTCATACAAACCAGAAATTTCTGACATTATCCAACTAAACAATACATTCATTTCCAAATAAATGAAAAGGACAAAAAGCCAGTTTTCTGTTTACAGCTAATGTCACAGAAGCCCTTTACATCATATATGCACACTCAATGTGAAATGAAAAATCATGACTCTTACGGCAATTTATCATCTGCCTGCTTTGCATAAAAAGCTAACTGCCTCTCCCGGGCAGCTTGGCCTGGCCAATGATATTGGGCAGAAAGAGTCTTTTTGGCACAGTTGGGCATGTATCCCTGCTGAGTTTACATGGAAACCCTACAGTACAGTATGTTCAGGTGCCTAGGGTCTCTCAGTAAAAAAACCAAAACAAAACACGAAACACTGTCTATTTTAATCTCTAAACCATCTAGCTACGAAATCAAAATGAAATAATTTCACTGTGTGTGAAACTGTCCCAGTGAAAGAGACTATAGAGTGGATAGCAATCTGAGGTGCAATTTTCCATTGCATATGTTTTTCAAAGATAAACATCTAAGGAGAACAGTTTGCTGTTAGTAAGTGAAAATAAGAACCAGAACTAATAGAGTAACTGCCAGCAGCTTCCAGATCATTAACTATTGTTTATTTCTCCTCATGTTCAGACATCAGACTGTAGTGATGGAAGATAGAGTCATTAATTTGGGAGTCATTTCAAGATGTTCCCATAAACACTGAATCAGGATACTGGCAAGCTGCCTATGAAAACTTGCTGCCAAGAACTTTTTTTTTTCTTTTTATGAGTAGTGATTTTTATTGTTGCCATTATTTTCTGCTTTCTAGTCGCTGCAATAGACCAACTGTGGGTGGATCATCAGAGTTTATATAAGAACTGACTTTTTATGCTTTGCTCTGCAGTTACAGATGTTTTTTGCCTTTATTACAAAAAAAAAGTTGCATCATAAAGCATCAACTATTCTGTTCCTGACCTCTCTCAAGGCAGCCAAAAAGGAAAAATTTGTTTTTCCTTACTTAACAGACGCCTGTTAAAATGACAGGTGAGCTTTCTGAAATAATTAATCTGCAAGATTTCACAGAAAGTATGTCTGTTCTCCCTCACAATCCCATGTTTACAGAGTCGATCTTACTTCAAAAATAATTAAAAAAAAAAAAGAAATCAAATCATTTCTGTCTCTGGCAATGTTTGAGTAGGAAAACAGTGAAAATGCAATAATATAATGAGAAATTCCTGTAAAAAATATCCTAAGCATGAACTATTAATAGAATCATAAAGGATGTATTTGAAATATAGGACCTCCATATTCTTACATATAGGCTAAGTCTCCTGGACAAGCCCAGAGCAAATGGCAGAACTGTCACTGTTCATGATTAAAATATTTCATACCTCCTGAGAGTCTGAATGCTTGCCAGAACTTTTAGTTTTCATGATTATTATGTAACAGTTAGCTGGTGCATGAAAGCATCAGAAAACCAAGAATTTATTCTGAATCTTGCTACAATAACATGGATGCCACTTTTACTGCATCACAAAGCTATTGCTAATTGATGCACATGGTGACAGGCTAAAGCAAACCTTAAGAACAGCTTGTAGACTCTCCTGAAAAAACAAAAAAATTGTAGAAACTCTGTAAGTTTACAAGTTTACACAATAATTTTATGGCACCATTGATTATTTCAAACACTGTGCATCACTGTCAAAGAGAACATCTGACATGAGAACTTTTTGTCTAGCCAGAAGAGGGATAATTAACATAAATCCAGACTTCTACTGCTGGGCTAAAGAATCTTATAGTATATACCAAACAGTCTTGAGAAAGTCAAAGTTGATGGCCTTAAATGTCAAACAATTATTTCTTTTTGCTGATTTAGAAATGACCAAGAACAATGATCCTCTAGTGTTCTTTTGGCCTGGACACAACAGAATAAAATGTGGAACAGTAATGCAAGACAGATCAAGTAAACTCCTTTATAATATTGTGATTAATTTTAGATTTCCTTCAGAAAACCATAGTTATGTCTTCACGGTCTATTTTTGGATCAATAAACAAAGAAGAAACCAAGTTTCTGATCTGATAACTGTTTTTATTGAAAAAGCATGAATTAGGAAAGAGAAACCTTTAAATACTTAAAAACTCCCTAAGTTAGGAATGTCCAGCCCTATTAATCCTACATGCCACATCCTAAACCCCAAGAACTTTACATAATACGTGCTTCATACCGCAAAGAACTCGGTGGATAGGGAGCTCAAGGAGCTGTTCCTGTGCCAGAAACAGCAATGCTTCTGCCGCAATTCCTCCATTTCACTGCAGGATGGGAATGAACTAAAGTACCAGTAGGCTCAAGGGTCTCTTAGCTCTACCATCCTGAGCAGGGCAGGATGAACAATTCCCCAGGCACTAGGTCCAGGAGAGGCAGCAGCTCAGCCCACAGGGTGATTGCACCCCACAGCAGCCTGGAGCTAGCGGGCACGCTGTAGCTGGCTGAGAGTGAGCTTCATCTCAGGAACTGTTTAAAAGGTTACCCTATTTTCCTTCCTAGTCTTCCTTTTCAAGGGAACTTGCTTTCAGGAACACAAAAGACTTTGAAGAATGGTCTTGAAGCTGTGGTTGAACTAATTAAAGGTTATTTAACTGTGAATAAGATTAATATAGCTTGACCACATTAATGGCACCTACTCCTCTGGTTCTCCCATAATTTCCCCTGTCATTAATCCTAAAATGCTCTCTTTGTGTGAGTTACAAACAAGAATTTGCAGCCCTAACTGACCCTGCATTTACAGAACAGGCAAGGCTACCACATGTATCAGGCTCCAGTCCAGACTCCGACTGGGACAGGAAGGTCTGAAGGATGCAGAGAATATGCAGCCCCTCAGGGCACTTGAAGAACGGGTACACAATGAACAGAAATGCACTAAGAAGCCCAGCATGGCAAGAACAAACTCTGTGTGTCCATGTGTGAGGAGAAAGGGTACTGCAGCAAAAATTAAGCTAGAAGATCCTGGTAGGATATTGCTGTTTATTAACCCTGGTCTCTAAAAGATTTAAGTATCTTGCTATGGATCCAGAGGCCTTAGTTTAATATTTGCTCAGAACTTTGTCCGAACCTTCCTACTGCTGACCCAAGTAGGGAAGCAAGGGCTTGTGGATATCATAATGCAGTCATCACATTCCTGTATGAAATTATCTGCAGAAACTGAGGTACCTTAGCCATGGCAGGCTAACAGACTACAGAAATTTAGACAAAACCTTGCTTGCAAACCTTCTGTGACTCATTTACCTACTACCACACTTCCAGTTTTCTAAGCTGTTAGTCAAGATTATAGGAGTGTGAAAATAAAGAATCTTTATAAAATGTCCAGAAATTCAGTGAAGTTCTAATTTTATCAGTACTTGCTAAAGAGAAGCCAAAGTCATGACAAGTGAAGCCAACACTAATGTTTAATCTGAAGTACAGAAAAGAATAAAATCTATATTTATCTCATCTTGTGTTTTTTTCCAAAGAATCTCCTGTAAGAGGTCTCCAGCAGACAGTATGTAAGACACGCATAGCAACAGAAATACAACAATCATAACACCACTGGCCCAGCAGAGGTATCTGATCATGCCTGGAAATGATCACTTTTAGCTGGCAGGAAGACCTTTAAACACAATACAAAGTGATTATTATTATTATTATGGAATTAGTTATACCAGCAACCGGTTAGAAGCAGCCATTAGCAGCTCAGCTTTCTTACGTAACTTTGCTTTCTCAAGTGTATTATCACATTCTTTTTAGTAGTCTTCTATCACAGGACATACAAACAGGTTACACTTCCCAAGGACTTAAGTTTGCAGCTGTAGCATTTACGAAGACTTTCTGCAGAATACAAATAATGAGTACGGACATTCTTTCAGTCATTACTCTGAGATCTACAGGAGATAAATGGTTTTAATGGAGTTCCCCAAAGCAGCTTCTAGTATTAACTACTGGCCTTGGAGGAATGCACTGAAAATTATTTGCCACAAATATTTATCTTTAAAGAGCATCCTAATTGGTACCAATCTAAATGTTTGCTGCAGAATTATTACGAGAAAAGGACAAGCAGACCACAGAATTTGTCAATACTGTTTAAAAATAAAGCAACTTTGAACAGACAGAATTTAAAAGAAAACATAAATTAAGCAACATAAAGCTTAAATATATAGTCCTACATCTTTGCCAAGCATCCAGAATTACAGTAATTTTTGTAGAAAAATATTTGTAAGTTATTGGGGTTACTGGGGTTTACTTTTGAAGGTATTTTAGTTTTGTTTTTCATTTGAATTCAATTCTAAAAATGAAGTTAAAATCTCAAAGGATGTTTTGCATTTGCATGAAATTAAGCATTTCACAGGCACATTATGTCCACTGCAAATTTCAGAGTTAATTCTGATGGAAAAAAAAACTGATTCTGAGAAGAGAAATTGCTCAGGATTTGAAAGAAAGAAATAAGAAAAAAATACTTTTTTGGATTTTACTTGCTAATGAACTGTAAAAATGTGACCAATTTTACAGGACTAACTTATGATAATTTAATGGTTTTTTCCTCTATTAGTAAGCCTTAATTCACATTTAATAAAAGTTTAATTAATTTTCATTTACACACACATATAACTGTATATATAAATGCAGACATGTATACACACACCACCATATCTTATGCATCCTGATACAATTAAATGTGAGTATTGTTTGAACATGATGCAAACACAAACAGATACTTCAGGATGTTATAATATGGCTTCCATTCTACTGCAAGCAAGGCCTTTTTTTCTTTTTTTTCTTTGGTTGGTTGGGTTTTATTCTCCTTTTCCTTTTCTCTCTAGTATTCTGGGATTTTCCTTTTGACACAGCTACACCTTTGAATGTGAATATCCTTTGTATTTCCACAATCAGATCAGACTTGAATGCTTTCAAATTTCCTCAAGTTTTCTAATTACAGACATTTTTACTGAGGGTTTTTTTTTTTGGTCTAACTTTCTACTTTGCTTCCCATTCAGGAACTGGAATTCCTTCTCAATTTAAGCCTTTCACAAATCATCATTATCCTAAAATACAACTAAATCCATGCTGCATCATCGACTTCGGTACCTGAAATCACTGGATATACCTTTTTTTTTCCCTTCTGTTGCAGTGCAAGTCAGAAAGCAGAAAAATCAGTTTCCTTCTGACAATAAACAATTCAACTATGCAATCCATCTTTTTTAATGTCCTTTTTTTTTTGCCTAGAACTCTGTCCAGACTAATTTTCTCCATTCAAGGTGAAATTTGGAAGCCAAGAAGTAATTGTTCCATTGAAAACTGTCCTTGAACTTTTTGTAATTGAACTTCAGGACTAAAGTAGGAAAAAAATTCCAAAAGGAAGAAAGGACACTTTTTTAAATAGTCTGAACATAAAAACAACTCCCTCTACACATTGCATTAATTGTCCAATTCTCAGGAGAAAAATATAAGCTATACAGAGAGATGCAATATCTAAAGAGTTCCAAAAAAAGTATCTGGAGCAGTGCCGTTACAAAAATCAAAAGAAAAAATTACTCAACTCAATATATTTTATAACTTAGCTAATGACAAATACAGCAGAAATAAATGAGGTGCCAGCTCTGCTTAATCAGAAACACACTGCACAGTACCCTGATAGGGTTTTAACATATTTATTAGAGGAAAAGTTTTAGGTTAACCTAAAAATCCTCAGAGGCAGCTTTATGCCCTAAAGGTTTTACGTTATTCTTTTCTAGTTATAGTTCTTCATTAGCCTATAAGAGCTCCCAAGGCACTAAATCCCTAAAGAAAATCAGCATAGAAAAATAAGAAACCACGTAGTAACGGAATCCAAGTTGTGGATGCAATGATCAAATTAAAGAAAATGAGAAGAATTTGGAGGAGTCATTCAACTCCAGCAATACCAGTCACTGTTGAATTTCAGCATATTTATCTGTAGTATCTACCTCTGGTGGCAGTGCTCTTCAACACCATATACATAGCACTATGTTGGTGTTTTGGGGTTTCATCCAGTGGTACTTCTTTTAGTGTATGAACTTGAGTTTCCAGATTGTTTTCAGAAAACCTTCAGTGGACACAGAGAGAATTCAACAGGCTCTTCCCACTGGGGTCTGTTTAAGCTCAGTCAGCTATGATAGAAGACAAGTCTTTCTCCAGAAAGACTTTAACAATTGCCATTTGACACATTACCAATAACACTGAGACATTCACTTTCCTTTGGTAAGGCAATTGTTCTGAGCACTATTAGCCAATTATTCAACACGGAGAAATTTGTGACAAAAGAAAGAGACTCCCAGAAGGAGATGTTATTGTAATTGTCTTTTCATATCTATTAATATTTTTTTTTTCTCATTCAAAGCAACGTAAGTTATTTGGCCACATCAGGAATGAGAGCTTACTTCAAAATACTCTGTGTATGATAAGCGCTTAGAAGGACCTCTCTTCAAGACAGCTCTCTTCATGCTATTTCAGCATCTGGTCAAAGGAAGTGTCATTTCATGTATCTTTTTCTTGCAATACACATGCTTCTTGACATAGTGACAATACTGTGAGCTAACTGAAAGCTCCCTGGATTCTGCATTCCACTCCTTGGAAAAGGTCAAAGAAAAAGCTAACAACATCTAAGTGCATTAAGAATGGAGCTGCTCCATTCCTATTTTGACCCTGTGAATGGACAGAATGGCTAAAAATTTCCAGATATGTGCCCTATTTTTAATTTAAGAAAAAAAAATCACTCTCTGGTTATGTTTCTGTATTTATTGATATAAATGTAAAGAATAAAAATCATTATTCATTGATTTATGGCAGTCTGCTCTTGAAGAAATTTTGAAACAGGTTCAGTAAAATGGGTGAAGGTACCAATACAAAAATCTGTTGTTATACTGCTAAAACTTCAGAATTTTTAACGTCGCTTATGAAAAAAAAAAAAAAAAACCCAGAATGTTTCATAACAAAGAGTTTCAGAGTATAAGCAAGCCCACAGAAAAGATCAAGGATTTTCTAGAAGAACTAAGATATGGAACAATGCATATCCATTTTATTTGGAATTTTTCAAAAGAAATTGCAGACTTTTGCTGTTAAATTGTGACACAAAGTGTGAAATCATGTGCTGCCGGGACTTTTGAGCATCAACTTCAAAATTCAAACTGAGGTCTAAGTATTTGTCAAATTGGTTTCACAGGACCCAATTAAAACAAAAAAACCCCACAACACAATTTCTGTAGCTGCGTTCCTCAAAGCAGGAATAACACAAGCAATCAGGTGCAGTGTCTTAGGGCCAACTACTCCCGGTTTATGTGGTGTCACAGCAACACCCACACACCAAAAAGTGACCAGTTTTAGTAACTTTTGCTTAAAGTTTTATCTATGAAGCACTTTAACATTTCATGAAAGCCATTTCTGTGGTACCAGCAGACATCAAGAGAATTTTTTTCCCTTCATGTTAAGCCACCATAGGAGTCAACAGTTCAATCTTCATATGAAATGCATTCAGATACAGTATTTCTGCCCTTGTTACGGCATATCACAGTAGCTTAAGTGTGTAAAACTCTGACTTACACATTGGCATGAAAAAGGCAATTTTGACCAACGTCATTGAAATATAGAAAATTCCAAAAAACAGGAACAGTGACACACAGCATGAACTGTTACATAACTTTACCAGTAATCTTTACTCCTTTCTAGATTAAAGGAAGTTTTTCCCATGAAACCATAATTACTACTGTCTCAGTTTGAGACAAAAGAATCACAACAACCTTCTCAGCCAACACAGGCAGGAATGAAACTGGGCAGCTCCAGATCTCAAGAGAGAATATTTTATCTGAGGACTATACGAAGGCAAGATTTCTTCCTAGAGAGGAACTCTAATATACGTACCTAATCACGGTACTGCAATAGGTTTTTGGCATTCTCAAGAAAAAATGAAATTCTATCAGGGTTAGACATAGTCAAGGTATTAATACTAATTATTATATATAATAATTATTATATGTAATAATATAAATACTATTAATGCATGCCAGCAGCAGCATTCTGGCCCAAAACCAGCTTAGGTGCAGAGCTTTGTCTAATGTGGCAGAGACAGGGCTAACTTGGCACCCCTTGAGAAATAAGCTAGCTCTCTTTAGAAGAAAATATTTATAAATATCAAAAACCCATGGTCACTAGAGTTGAACAAAAATCTCTATTGTTACCTGAAGCAAGGTCAAGACCACTGTGGAAAAGGAGAAGTTCTGACTAAGATTGCAACATAAAGTTGCCAAAATACCTCATCTGTCACACTGATTGTTCGTGTCTGTTTATACTATGATTTGGCAAAGCTGGTCTAGTCATATAAGTACTTCTAGTATTTCCTCCATAGTGGGTAACTCAATAACAACTTCAGAGTTAGGGTAGCAACTTAGGTGAGTTCTTGGCTTCCGTCTGAGTAATGATAGACTTTTCCTCTGCCTGGTGTTGTGAATCTGGCACATCATTAGAAAAAAACACCAATTTCCTTCACACTCTTAGGTTTTGTAATACTTTGCCATAAAGCTTTTCCTGCCTCAACAGCACCTAATCTTGCTGTTCAGTTCTATGTTTATCTGCAAATATTAAATATTCTTGTTTAACTGTTTTGAAAAAATAATATTTTCCTACAGCATCTCTGCATTCTATTTCTTCTTTAAAAATTAGGAGCAAAATCCTATTTTCACAGATCTATTTTCTCCAGTAGTGTTCTCTACCTTTGTCCTCATTTATCAAAGTGATCACTTTTGCTTCTCACCTTCTAAGTGACATTCCTTGGCCATATACCCTTATTTGAAATTTTTTCCAGGAAATTTGGTCAAACATACACAAGGATTTTTGAGCAAGTTTTTGTCCTCTACAAAATCTTCTGAGTGGAAAGGATGATTAACTATACTCTCATACAGATATTTTATTGTCTTTTTTTCCAATATTTGTGGTTTTCTTAAAATTAATAAGAACGATCCTCTGGAATACGTTTAAAAAGACAGATTGGAACTCCCAAACCAGTTCTTGACATTTTGAAATGTGGTTTTAGTTTAGATCTTGCCTAAGTCCTTAATTTGATTCCTTAAACCCTAATTGGGCAACATTTTCCTCAATCAGCTAAATAAGAATGCAGTGTGCTTATTATATGATTAAGAATGCTTCCATCCCCTCCCTAAAGACTGTAATTAACTAATGAGAGTATGACTTCATCACGTTGTCATCTCTGTGACACCTGGATAATGCAAAGAGACTCCAGCATCAAAATCACAGCTCTAGTTTGAGACCAAACCGTGGCCACCCCATTACCCACACAAAAGCACCCACCATCGGGCCTAGGGTGAGAAAGATTGAGCTTTGGGAAAATGCAATACCCAGGGCTCCATTCAGACCTGGCCCTTCAATTCGAGAGAGCCTTCCCAGCTGCCCAGATATCAGGTAAATTTCTGAACCTCAGTACCAAGGCAGTCTTTATTTATGTCAAAGGGAAGGAGCTGAGCTGACTGCTCATGTTGGCAACAAACAGGGCAGGGAGCCGGGAAATCAGAACACCTACACTCTCCACACAATTCAGTGAAATAAAATAATTTGGAGTTGACATGGAAAAAGTGTGTGCTAGGAGGCTGTTAGTTCCTCTTCTGTTGCCTTGGGCTGTCAGGAGAAGCCAATGAAATTAATTATTCCAGGCTTAGCTAACTATTTGAGGACTACAAACAAATAGAATTTTAGGGCTGTGCTTAAGCCTGGTCCCTAACATGACTGTGAGATGCTCTAAAAGCAGGAGAGCTTTGCTGTAGAGAACTGGAAGCTAAAAAGTATGGGGTAGCTAATTTTGAACATGATAATATTTGAGGATTCAATGGAGATTATGTTTCTTGTAGCAACTGCATTTTGCAGTGCTTACCTCTGCAGGAGAACATATATTCTATTGACTGTAAAAGGAATGTAGAAAAATCATGCTCTGATTTTTTCACCTAATACCAGAGGCCTGGAGTGGCCTGTAGAAATGCCTTCTTTTGGGTGCATTATAGTACTTAATACTGGAATATATTGCATAGCCATCCCTCATGACAAAGTAGACAGGAAAATTCTGCTTTTTACTGTGATAATTCCACTAAACATGTGGGCACAACTTTTAGAAAAATATGTTGATAATGAACTGGCTGCCACCGACTTAATATCTTGTTTCTCTTAGCTGGACAGTCAGAACCTTAATTCTTAACAAGCAATTTATAAGGGTGTGGATGGTGGATTACCATAATATGAGACAGAACCATTTATAATTAAAACTCTTATTGTATGGGAGGAAAAAAGAAACACAATTGTGCCTTGACACAAGTTTCAAATAAACACATTTTTGAAATGTTCCCAGGTTTTCTGTTTGGGATGTTTTATCTCTTCCTGAGTGTTCAAGACTACTGATGTATTTCGCATTGTTTATGGTAGGCTAAAAACCAGAGTTAGTTTAGTTTGCATACTTCAAAGTCACTTTTTTAATTTACTCACTCTGACTTTGGCAGACAAAAAAGAGAACTACAATAAACAGCACACACACACACACACATATCCTCCCTCTCCTTACTATCCACTAAAAAAAAGTAATATTCCACTCGCTTTCTCCCCATTCTTGCATTTCCAATGAGCTGAGCTTGTATCTGCTATTGGAGAAACACAGCTGAGACCTGTACAACACATACTTAAATTTAACACATTCCCATGGCAGTAATGAACAAAGCAGTCCTTCCCTTCAGGAAAATCCTGGACTTGGACTCCCCAGGTCCCTGAGCAGTATAGAATTTAGAGGAAAAACAGGAAACACATGTGGAAACCAGATAGAACTGACCAAACCTAGCTATTAAGGTAGCTCAGCCAGTAGCTTTTAAATAAATAACCACATCTATCTGTATTATGCCTGACTGACCCGTCCTCTTGCCACCAGCTATTCATACTGAAACATTTAGGCTAGGTGTATTTATGAGCTTAAATATGCAGAGGAATAAAACAGGAGCTAGTGAAGTATTTACATACATCTTATACTGAGAGTTTATAATTTTTCCATACATTAATGAAAAAAGAATCAATATAACGTGCACAAAGTTAAAAAAAGACTATACTTTTGATTGGCAAGAGCATGTACACATAAGCAGCTAGTGTCCACATCTGCTTCATTAAGTATACACATGTATACATAAAAACATACATATGTTCCTGTTCAGAAATCAATCACAGTAACAGGGCAACATTTTTTTCAGTGATGGAAGAATTAGTCATAGTCATAATGATTAGTGCTGTGGCTTTTTCCCCAATCTACCTTACTCTACCATGATCTCTGATTTTTGAAACACTCTAAAATAATCTACGTAATCTTTGGTTTCTGTATCTCCAAGAGCATCTTACAAATGAAGATGGGACATTTCTATGGTTCTCCAATCCCATGGTATAGGTACTAGATGCAATGTGATTGAAAATAAAAGATTTTGTAAATATAAAACTCTCAGCACAGAAGATGTAAGTGATGATAACACAAATCAGACTGTGCACGTGAGCTGAGCTCATTTTCACATAAATATTGCTTTCCCATGTGTGCTTAATGAAACTGCAGGAAAAACATTCAGGCTTTCTAATAGTGCCATCTATAAAACACAGTGGGACTCTCAGCAAAAATGTTGCCAAGACCTTTAACATACAGTGATCTTGCAACTCTCTGCCTGTGACAAGCAACCTGCAGCATCCTGAGGTTCGTATCCAGCCTTTTGGGAAAAATCAAATTCACTTTTCTGGATGCTTGGAAATCTTGACTCTTCTCAGAAAGGAGGAGTTCAATAAATAGTTCTAAACTAACAAAATTTAGTAAAGTGGGACAAGAATGAACAATATTTACAATGACCTCCAATAAGCAAGCAATCCTTGTTTTCTCAAAATACAAACACAATAATTCAAGTAATTGTCTTTTTAGAGTGACCTCCATGGAAGCTGGAGCCCCCCTGCAGTTCCTTCTCAATGACTGGGTTTGGAAGTCCCTCTGAGTATTGAACTGGGGAGCTCAACTCAATTTATGGTACTTTGCTATTTGCTAGCCACTTTTCTCATTATTTACTCTAGAGCAATTTCAGTTTTTCTGCTAAGTATGGTGATAAAAGCTTCTTGTCATATTTTCTAAATATATTTTCCTCTTCCATATTTCAGCATTTCTTCATCCAAATGCTTCAAGATAGGGCAGTAGAACAAGCCAGTAGCCCAGTCCAGGCTTACTTTAAATTAATGTCTTAGAAATGTATTTGTCACTGAATTCCCCATAATACAAAAATTCTTGGAAGCAGGAGATGTCTTTGACACTGCTTCATAACAGTGAGGATGAGCTGTGGTTAACAATAAGCACAGAAGTCCCTGTGGAGGAGGGAAATAAAGAATGGATTTTGACAAGAACTGGCCAAATTTTAAAATTACTTTCTGCCTAAATATACGGGTTTGGAGTGAAGGAAGGGTTAAACACTGAATTTGTTAGGTTCTTTGTAACAAGTAAAGACATTGGTGGTAGTCACTGAATGTAGAGATACCAGCTAAATCAGTGGTGAAATGTTGCTTTACCCTGGACTCAATAATCAAGAAAATTAGCTAAGCAGAAAAAAAAATAAAATAACAAAACAGCCTCACTGGCTGCTTGATGTAGTCAAGCAGTGGCAGGAGAACAGCAGATACTTCAAATATCTTGAGTAAAGTTACATTACAAGACAGGTTTGCTGGGCCTGACTCTTCTTGTATTCAACCTCTTCTAAAAATATATAAAGCATAAAGCTTGGTCCAAGACTGTTCAACCCACAGAGCAGCATATAACAACCATCTTTCCTGTGGTCAAGCTGGACTGTGAAAGCATACATGAATTATTTTTGCCTAGGGAACCTTAAGTCCTGCTTTCATCACATGGGCAGATGGGCACCACCACCATGAATCTAAATTAATCGGTTAGCTCATTGTTCTGCTTTGTTCAGGTGTTATTATTTACTTCTCTTTTCACATCTGGGGAAGAAATACAAGAAGTGCTATGGGGAAGAAGGATAGAAATGGGCAAGAATTTTCTTCAAAGATAGTAGTTCACCTAATAAAAAAAAATTTCTTGTAAACTCAAGTCACATAAATTCAAGTCCCTTGGGCTGTCTGTGCACTATGACCATGAGACATGCTCTTTAATTTTACGACTTAAAAAAAAAAGGTCAAATAAAAACAAACAGAAAAAGTGTAGTTTGTTGTCCTGGCTCATTGCCTTAGTGGTTTGGTTGCTAAGAACAATGAAATGCCAAAAGGCCATTTATACCACAGAAATCCTTAGCACTGATTCTGCTTTTATCTTAGTCACTGAAACAGAATGTTTAATCTACTTGCTAGAAGCAACCTCTTCACACAGACTTTTTGAGATCCACCATAGTGACCCACTTATTTTTGGCATTTTATATGCAGCCATACACTGCATTAGAGATGCCTTATTCTCCCCTAATATAGAGCAGCTGAAACAGGGACCTTCCCATTTAAAGAGGCTTCATTAAAAGAAATAAAGAAAATGCAAAAAAAAAAAAAAAGAAAGAAGGAAAATAAGAAACATTGTGGCATTGTGAGCTTTGACTTAATGTGAACTTTCCTATATTCCAGTCATGAGATTTAACCAAGAACAGCCTTGGGGATATTATGATGGGAAAAGCAAAGTGTGGTGATTGCATTGGGAATATATTAGCTGGAACGCTGTCTCAGCAGCTGGCGAGCAGCCTTTTGAAAACAGCGTTATTCCAAGAACTATATAAATAAACAGAGGCCTTGGGAATTTTTATCCGTCCAAAAAAAAATCTCTTTGCCAAGACAACCATTACCCAAACTTTCTCTATACGTGTGCCTCGCATGGAGGGTACTTTATACTGAATAAGAGATGACTAATTATGCCAGCCAAATGCTTTAAGTTTGGGTTGGGCAAGGGCTAATTTGCAAAGGGGATGAAGAAGAAAAGGGTGTGGGGAAAATGGCTTTTCCAGAGGTCTAACCTAAAGTAATTATGCAGCTAATTATTAGTGAACTTTCTCTTTGTTACTGCTGCTGATCATCAAGAATTGTATTTTGCTTTATGTTCATAGGGCCTCAGGTGATAGCTCTTGCTACTGAGTAATTCTCACATAACAATGCTCAGATGATAGTGCACTACACTGCAACTCTGCCTTACAGCTCAGAGGAGTCTACAGAACCAGAAGAATTTTGCTTGTTCAGCAAAGGCTGGGTCAGACCGACAGCTTCAGATGACTGGATGTAGAGAGACACCGAAGACTCTCTAAGGCAGCTGCTTTGTCGCACCCTAGATGATGAAAACCTGCTTAACTCCTTCCTGAGTCTTCCTGCTCAATGTAGAGTTAGCTATCCCTCCCAGGTCCCCCAAAAAAAAACATTTGAAAAGCATTTTTCTGTACTAATTGCTATTCCTAACAAAAATCTAAAATAATAATCAGCATCAATATGCAGTTCTATTGATCACAGGTTGTATCAGGAAAAGCAGTACAATTACCATAAAAAAGACAGAAGTAGGCCAAAAGCACAGCTCTCCAGATGGCTGCAGCATTGCTTTGCAAATATCCAATCCTTTTCATTCTTATAGCCCAAAAGAGAAAGGTTAAATATGGAGTAATAACAGACAAGAGAAGTAAGGAACAAGAAATAGTGCCAGAGTGACAAAAATGCAAGCAAAGTGTTGCACGAGTATTTGCCTTGATAATAAATATTATCTTTTCTTTTTTTCTTTTTTTAATAGTTCTTGTTTTAAGTCCAGACATTTTGTCCAGCTCCAAACTTTTTTTATTGGTAGCTGAACTTTTTAGCAATGATGTAAGTCTTCTAGGATTAACATTTGTCAGTTTTACTGTTCACATTATTTAACCATAGAGAACAATGTAGAGGGCTCGTGATTCATATATTCCTGTGAAACATATTAACACCACTTACAGCTATTGATACAAATGGACAAATAATCAGCACATTCTTTTAACCAAGTCCTCTGTTAGTCAATGCCATCATGACTTAATTTATAAGATGTTGGAATCAACAGGCCCTTCTATTTCAGAATTTCTAGGTACTTCCCAAAGATTAATTAATTTTTATAAAGCCCACGGGAAATTTACTCCTGCTGTACAGATGTGGAAACAGACATGGAGAAGTTAAGTGATTCGCCCAAACTCACATAGGAAATATGAGTCAGTTTGAAAGAAAGAACTTGTGTCTCCTTCTCTCTTCGCTTTAGTTAATTGTCAAGTAATAGTGATGAAAGTTAGACGAAAACATCACAGAGGAGCAAAAAGGGAAAATAAGAAAAAATATCTCCACAGAATATATTTTAATAAAACTATGGAAATATGTAATCTGACCTGTGCAACAATTTTTTGGTAATTCGTAATGATTTATGGAAGCTCAAAGGATAATAAAACTCCCAGGGTTTGTGTACATGGAAATAATAATAAAAGTGTATCATAAAAAGCAATTCAACATTCAAAATATTTCTCATACCACAAGTACATCATTTGTAGGTCTTCATAGAATCAATCACAAAAATCAGGTGTAATTCAATTATGCTCAGACCAGGCACAAGAAGATGAATATTTACCTGTTTCAAAACATTTTATGCTTTATGACAATTATATTGGTTGGACTAGAGAATTGCTGTTCATAAGTCTAGGATCTCCAGGGGCTTGAGAAAAACGGTTTGTTTAGACTTGTGCAGGTGCTGTGATTCAGCACAGTAACACAGAGGCTGCTCAAAGGCTCTGCACCAAAGAGTCCATGGCTTGGTTCCCAGTGACTCAAGCCAGATTCAAGAAACCATAAAAATGAATAGAGCAGTAAATCTCCACCCATTTAAAAAAATTATTTACCTTCAATTGCTCTTGTGATGAAACACTTTGGTATCCAAAAAATGATACTGACACCTTCAGGTTTACATGAACAGACTAAAGTTCCACAGTCCAGGGTTATATAAGAAATTAGGTCAGAAAGTGAAGGGGGAAAAAAAGGTATCTACAGGCCAATAGGACTTGACCAATGCACAGAAGAAGCATCTGGCAGTGTGAATGAAAGCAGTGAAAAACAGATAAGATATTATTTTCCCCCAAACTGTTTCTTAGAAACCAATTCAGAATTTTGACATGGCTTTCATTTCTTATTTTTTTAATTTATTGATTTCAAACACAAAGTTTTTCACAAAGACATACATCACTGAAGTCAGCAGCACCATGTTCAGAAGTTAATTTGAGGCACGCAAGCTAAGACTTTAAACAGAAATTATTACAGGGCTTTCTAAACCTACTTAAACAATAAAATCTCCAGAATGCAAAAAAAATCACTCTGATATTACCATTTATTTTCTTAAGCATTCCAAGATCTGTAAGTATACACTACTTAAATGATATGGCTGACATGATGGTCCTAGTCCCCCGTTAGCAGTCTTTCCATAAATACTACAGTCCAACAGAATATCAGCTGCTTTTTTTTTTCCTCCTTCCAAAAATATTTTGAAAGCTGAAAATAGCCAAACATATCACATATGATGTACGCTGTAAAGCTACATGAAAATTGCTTTCCCTTGTGTTGTGATTTAGGAATGATACTCTCCAGTTTAGTGCTGTCACTGAGACTCTCCAAAGCATGTGCCACTTGCTCGCCCACTCCCTCCCTTTCCCACCCCCATCCGCCACAGTGACTGGAGCAGAGATTTGGAGGCACAAAAGGTAAAGATCATGGGTTGAGATATGAACAATTTACTGGAAACAGCAATGAGATAAGAAAATGAACAGGAGAAATATTATTAACAAAAATGTACAAGAAAGAAGTGGGTGATTCACATGCAAAATTCTCAGAACCAGCATTACCTGACTGCTCCCTCTGCCACCTTAGTCAACTGAAAGGAACCCCTTTTCCCAAGAAGAGACTCCCTTCCCCACTCCCAGCAATGATATGAGGTGGTATAGAATAACCTCTGTGTCCTAGCCATGCCCTGTCCTGACTATTGATAAAATTAACCCTGTCCTGGCCAGAACCAGGACACCTTGCCACAAGACAGGACCACCTCCCTACATTGTCCACATGTTGTTCTGGGTCCCTCAGTGGTCCCTGAAGACAGCACAGATCCTTACACGAAGAAGGGGAGCAGCATGAGGAAAACAGAAGAGAACCATGTCTCCCTCTCTCTCCAGTATCAAAATTAACTTCATCAAGGACAGCACACAAAAAATACATTTTATGAAAACATATCACTCCATAATCTTCCCTAAAGAAATGGAACAGAAGAAGACAGCAATGTTACCATTAAGATAATACTTAAGGTCTTTAGATCTTTTCTTGTAGCATCACCTAGAGATCAGCTGTGTGGTGAAATTTCTACGAAAAAATTAAAACAACAGATTAACAGTCTTGTTGTTATGGACATAGAATTCAATCACTGACAGGCAGACCAAGGTCACTCTTAAAATAGCACTCAAAATCAGCAAAAGCAATATCCCTCAGAAGATGTTTACAAGTCTTCCTCAGGGGATTTTTTATCTACAATCAAAGACTCCAAGCAAAAACTCACAAATTTTCCTCCCCTGCCATGTTTGTATGCCTTTTGGCAGGTAACCCCACCTGATAAAGCTGTGCATCTCCCAGATTCATTGGCAGACACAAACAGGTCTGAATGACACTGAGCAGAAGACAAGCAAAGATCTCAACACAGCGGGAGAGGAGGATTTCAGGAAGGCAATGCAAAACAAAACACATTTTAGGTCTGGGTTTCCTGAATTACCATGAAAAGTCTAATGGCCAGCTTGACTTTTACAGTCCTTATCCTTCATAGCTAATGTTGCCTACTGACTCTTTCAACAACAAAAAAAGCCCAACACCCAGAGCGTTGTTCATTGTGCACCTTGTCACACCAGCACTTTTAAGAAAGCCAAACGGAACATTAAGAAATTCCGTGTGGTGTTTTGATGCATGCTATTCACAATGCACGCAATTTTTTTTAAGGTTTGGTAGTTCAAACTCATGTCACACAATGTCTTTGTAAGACTACCATGAATGGTGTCAGAATGATTTGGCCATCATAATATGAAACTTTCAAAACAAACAGGTAATAGCTGAGGATTTTAATCTCATTGTAAAGTAGTATGACATGACCATTCATGAATGCTAATGAACACAAACCAGGAGCATTGCTTTACAAAATGCCTATAAGCCTCTTGCAACAGAGACAAAATTCATTGCAAAACTTCTTTCTCAAGGCCCCCAGTATTGCATGCAGCAAGCTTAATCACTATCTGCATTATCTTCAATTACCATATCCATGTGGAAATCTGTCTTCAAAATGTTTTGGTATCAAACAAAATGTCATTAAAGAGAGTTTAACGAATGAAAAAATGTCATTTGGATAGTAACTTGAATTACTATCTCTGTTACTTTCTGTCTAGAGCAGAAACACCACATGAGGTAGTGACTGTTCTAGTCTCACAAGCCACAAATATTCAGTGTATGGCAAACCCAGACGTTTTGTCAGGAATTCAAACACTAACAGAAATTAGAGGGTGGAGCTTCAAATAAGAGGGAGGTGGTGAAAATTGTGGCCTGGCCCAGCAGAAAACTTAAAGTTCAATGAGAGGTGAAAAGCTCTGCTCCCAGGGCAGAAGCACAGGCCGAATTGGCACCTGCTGAAAAGAAGCTTGGGAGTTCCAGCAGATGCCAACTACAAATGAGGCAACAGTGCACTTCCATGACAACAAGGGAAACTGCACAGCTGGGCTACAGCAGGAGGAACACAGGCAGCAGAGTAAGGGAAGACACTTTCTGCTTCTGTGCAGCACTGGTGAGGCTGCAGCTGGAGAACTTCATCCACCTTGAACCCCTGCTCCAAGAAGAATAGGGGGGTTTTGGAGAGGGTCCAGTAACAGGCTTCTAACATGGCCAGGAGGCTGCAGCATGAAGCGTCCAAGTCTAAAGTACAAAGCTGACTAAAGCCATGACTGATTTGATGTTCATGCTTTGAGAAGGAAGCTGGACTGGATGACCTTGAAAGGCCCCAGCTGACTGACACTTCCATGATGATGCCAACTGATTCCTCTCTCAACAGATGATTAGCGAGAACATACAGCATGCAGAGAACAGCAGCAACAAAGCCAAACACACTACTATTGAATACTGGGCATTTTGGAAAAACTGAAACATAGCTCTATGAAGCAAATCAACTCACTACAACAGGGAGTTGTTATCATTGGAGATTTGTATTCTTGAGAAAAATTCAGTGCTACAAAGCATGTCTGTATCTATAAGGCCCAGTATGATCAATAATGAACACAAAGTCAAGGAACACAGCATCTGTTAACACACCATCCATAATGAATCGCTAAGTAATTAAAAAAAAAATTCTCATGAAATGTGAAGTAGCTGCACATACTTTGTGGGGCATGTGTATGCACACATTGTAGAATATTTTAATCAGAGACTTAAAGCTAATAGGAAATTGAATATGAATAGAAGACTGGTTTTCTGGATTTTTGATACTGTATCAATTGTTTAAGACTGCAATCCTACAAAATGTTCAAAAAATTATCTAAAATTCATGTAGTTAATTTAACTCTACTGATCATTAATGTGCACTTGCATAGACATAGAACACCTTCATAACAGCGGGGGACAGAAACTGTGCTTCCAAGACAATTTTGGGAAAAATCTCTTAAGTTTTCTTTCATTCTTCTTTCTTTCATATGCTGTTCTTCAACATGTTCTCACAGAAGCATCCATGAAAGAGCTTTTTATTTTTTGTGAAAAGAGTGGTTACAGAAAAACCATGCAACTGATGACACTGATTAAGGAGCACAGAAAAAATTCTAAAACTACAATTCTATTCCCCAAGAGGTATTAAATCTCTCAGAATTTTATAGCTGCAAATACAGGCAAAATATATCCATTCCTATCACATATCTTGATTTGTCAACAAGAGTAGAGAAATCTACAGTGGAAAACACTCGTGGAATATTTGTCCCCAATGTCTTGTACAGTTTTCTCTAAGCATGACAAATTCAAGGATATTCACACACATCCATATCATTAATTTTGCAGCAGTTGGAATGAGCACACAAAAATTAGAAGGATTTTAAGTCTTCACTTTTCCTCCTTTTCAGATTTCACCAGCACAGAAGAAATAAATTCCTCATAAACTTGTAGCTCTTGGAAGTGCAACAGAGAAAATCAAATTAAAGAACTTTGTGGTTTGTTATTCAGAAGACAGGTGGAAAAGGATGAGAAATTCCATTTCCACTCACACATGCCTAAGGTACTTAAGGGAGAGTCCGAATCAATATTTTAATGAAATATCAGGATCACTTGTAAAAAAATTATATAACTTCCAAATCTTTTTTTATCCGTTGTTACATAGGAGTATCCATTGTTACATGGGAGTTTTTACACTAACCAGCCTTAAAAAAATGTAAGTAGCATGGAGGATAATGTGAACAAACAAGATTTGACTATGAGGTTTTTCCTCATAGGAGAAACAATTTTCTTTTTTTTCTTTAATTTGCCTGTATTTCAAGACATTCTATTTTTAAACTAAAACTTCCTGACTTTACTAGAAGATGAAACTTCAGAATTTACCTAGACTTACATTACTATTTACTAACTCCAGGAGAAGTCTAGTATAGCAATACAACACCACTTTAATCAACATAGTCATCATATATTTAGAATTACTCTTGAACAAAATTTATTTAGTCCAATTTAAGTTCTAAGATAAATCCTGTGCAGCATAGGTTGATAATGATGCTGCAATCCCATAGCATTCTGATATTGCTAAGGCATTACTTTATTCTGCAAGTAATCTGTCATGAAACTTGGCTAGACCAAAATTGGCAGAACAAATACCTCATTTTTATTACTTGATTTTTTCTTTGTCTTTTTAAAAATCTTCAATACAAGTAAGGTATTAGAAGAAACATAAAAAAGGTTTCAAATGCATGGGAAGAATCTAGGAAACAAATCCTGTCCCCAGTCTAGGGTATTGTTTCAGATAGAAAAGGTGAACACTTTTGGTTGGCATCTGAAATAACGGCAGTTTTGAATTTTTGTATTTATAAGGCTTAACTGGTCAAAATCAATGACTGTTCACTTTATTCATACATAGCAGGGTGCCAAAAAAGAGATATATTTTAACCGCAGACAAATTCAGCAGGTGTAAATTAGGATTGGTGGGGGGCTGGGGAGGGGGAGGGGTAGTCTATCATTATGGCCATGAGTGTTCTGGCCAAAAGAGCTATGGTCTGGTTTGTCACATTCATGAAATGAAGCTCTTTGGAAACAAGGAACTACAAGAATTTCATAATCACAGAATACAAATTCTTGACTTGGCTGCAGCACCAGCACCTCCACATTTACTGGAAGCAAGGGCAAACCTAAGATATTGAACCACTAAGTTTCAAAAACATGGCGCTTCATGCAAAACCAAAAAAAAAAATTGCTTTTGTCTACCTCAACCCAAGATTGAGCAGAACTAATTTTCTTTTCCAACCACAAGCTCTCTAATCATTTGACCAGCTGCGCTGTTCTCAAAGAAAGAACACACGGAATAAGGACTAGCATTTATTGATGTAAAATGATCATAAAAATCTGTTAATACATCTTGATGGTTATTATATCCCCTAAAGTTAATTTGTCTCAAATTTACAACAGTTTGTTTGAAAGTTCTTTTTACAAGCTTCTCTCGCATGAAGCTGGTCCAGAAGCCATCGAGGGCTAACCGTGTAATCAAGGTTATAGAATAGAAACCTATCAAAAATCTGAGCTAATGTTGTCAAGTAGAAGAAATCAAATACAGAAAATGTAATTCAAACCCAGGAGTGCTTATTTATAAATTGCCATTTCATGTCAAGGGTTGGTGACTGCTGCCAGCAGCATCTCTCTGGCAGCCAGGCTATGGGGCTGGCATGGGGCAGGGATGCAGTCCAGCTGCCAGACCTTGCAGCTGCAGGGGGGCTGGAGTGGCCAAAGAAGAGATCGCTGCCTCAAGGCTCGGGGAGAGCAGGTGGGCACACGGAGCAGGGCAGGTGACTGAGCCAGGCAGTGCTCAGTGTCCATGGGCACAAGGGCTCTGCCGCATGGGCGCCAGTCACGTGCTGATCATGTGCCAGTCAGTTCTTCCTCCACAAAATATAAATTTTGACTAAGACAGGTCTTTTTCATTTATATTCTCTAGGGCAATGCATTTATAATATATCTTAACCATTCTATCTGAAAACCTTTATAAGTGTCCTAGGGGAAAGAAATCTAAAGACAGGTTGTGTTGCATTTTCAGAGGGCGTGGGGAGACAAGAGATCACAGAGAAGTCCATGGTAGTGTTTCAAATTTAGCAGTTTGGAAAAGCTCATTAAAAAAAAGAACAACCTGTCTGAGTTGGTGCATCAAACAAAAAAAAAGGGGAAGAACATTTAGCGCATGTTGTAAGTTATAAAAGAAAAATTCCACAAAACGCCCAAAAACAGAATGACAAAAAAAAAAATCACTACCACCACTCAAGTCGAACCCAGCAACAAAACCAAAAATATACAAAAGCTTAGAGAGAAAGCAACTTTTAAATCATGGCTCTGCTATAGCATCTTTCAAATTGTGGCATTTTCTGCAGAGACACAATTCCCTACAGACCTGCAATATAAATGGAGAAAATCCATGCTGACCTGGAGTGTTTTGCACTGTGCAGGCAACACACAGCCAGTCCTGAGGCTCTGCCCTTGCCTAGCAGAGTACACACAACCCCAACTCTGCGTCAGTGTGCAGAAAAGCAGACAGGAGCACTCTCCCAAAACCTATACTACCAACAAGTAAATGCCACCAACCACTATGAGAAGCTAGGAAAGAAAGTAAAGTTGGCTGGTTTTAGAAAAAAACAACTAGTACATCTATACACTCAGCAGAGTAAAATGGCCTGTGTCATATAATCTGAAGAAATTACATCTGAATCTAGTTTTATTGCCTTTTTTTTCAATGAAATATTTGCATATTCAACCCCATTCCCACAGTTCTTGAAGATAAACAGCTCCTGACGTCATTGTGGAGTTCTATTTTCAGAAAACTTTATTTATTTCTAAGTGGTTTAATGTGCATCTGTTTACATAAATATTTAGATATGTGACAGCACATCCTGCTTAAGCGGCTCTGATAAACAAAAGTCAGCTGTTATTCCTTCTCCACTCCCGACTCTACTTGGAGCTGTGCCTATTCCCTAGCTCTGGTTTATAATGCAACCATTGTGCTTAGAACCAGGAGTTTATAAACACAAGCTTGAAGAATGTAGTCTGGCTTTCCAGCAATATATTTCAATGGCTCTTTTATCATTAAGTTGCTCTACAGTTGGTGTGCATCAGTGCACTAAAAGTTTACATTTCTCCACAAGGTCTCACGTGAGATATGTATTGACAGTAGTAACAGAGGTGGGAGGTGACAGGAAGAGTGAACATTAGAGATGAAGAACACTTTTTTATCATTTTGTGTCTAAAGGTTCTCTCTGCAAACTAGTTCCACTGATAATAGAAGCAGAGTTTATGGAGTATGGGATGAAATACCTAAACCTACCAGTGGCTCATCTGCCTGACCTACAAACCTGTTGTTATTCCTGCTCAACACACAAGAAAAGTTAGTACAGGAAGATGAGGACCAGAGGAGGGGTGAATGTCCCTGCAATCTGAAGACCAGACTAGGAGTCAGATCTGAACTAAGCTTCCACAGTTGCCACACTGGTCTCATGTGAGTCTGGAAGTCTTAGATCCTGGGCCAGTAACATACTTAGCACAGCCCACTGACTTCAGTCTCTGGCAAGACTTGCATCATATGTGACATCCTAAATCTACTGATTTTTTTCCTGTTACTCTAGGCACTGAATGAAGCTTTCTTTTACCTCAGAAAAGACAATAACTGTGTTCTTACTTTAAATATATGTATATATCCACACTACGTGTGCGCATATGAGTATTCTTAAAAAAGATTAAGCTTTGTTTACCACCCAGAATTACACTGGACACTGTTCATTTTAAATCATTACCTGTCAAAAAAAATTTATCAATTCTATACAAATTCCCTGAAGTCACTCTTCCATCCCTATGTAACTTTTTTTGTCACACATATCCTAGTTACATTTTTGTATATGCCAGACTTCTGGAGGTCAGCAGTTTACAACATTCTGTAGATCAACATCATAAGATTGTAGAAAAGGTTTCTCATACTCTAATTTATTTAAAATTAAGACCACCATGAAACTTTTGCATTAAAAAAAACAAAGACATCTGAAAATGAGGATAGGCTATAAACACTGTTCATGCTTTCGAAAAAGGAATCCCAACTTCCACAGGAAAAATGAAATTAATATGTACACCTAGCTCAATCTTTTCCAAAATTCTTATTTTTAGATCACACTCGTTTACTACCAGTAAAAATTGTCAAAACCAGTAATCAATGACCTAGGCAAGGTCTCAGTCGGCAATGGATAAGTCTCATTACTGGTTTAGATTACATCTCCCAATTGTCCCTGCATAACGATTATTGATTTGGAGCATGAGAACTGGATGTCTTTCAGCTGAAGTTAAACTAAATACACACTCCAGCCACAGGTGAATGCAGCCTATGGAACCACATGAGAGCTAGGCTGAAGTCAGTCATCTCAAAATGCTCACAGTGTATCCTCTGTTTTGATCTGCAGTTCAATCCCTACCAGCCCTCAATATCTCTCAATGAAGACAAAGTCTCAATGAGACTTTGAGGCTTTGCTCTGGAGAAAATGAATACAGAGCTAAATTTATGACCTGGTTATTTTTCCCTTTGTTTGGAACAGTTACATATACAATTACATCAGAACAATTGCTGTGGACAGAGGAAACATTTTCCAGCTCTTCCTTTACCTTTCCAACAAACTTATTTTTTCAATTTGCAATCCTTCAAACCTTTTGCTTTCATGTTCCCAAAGAAACAACACTAACAATACATCCAGGCTAATAATAATTTTAAAAGAGTTAGAAGACAAGACAGATGTCTTTTTTTTATAATACAAGTTTGGGTTTACATAACAATACTTTTTTTTTTTTCCCAGTAAATCCAAAAAGCTGTGTAACAGATATGAGTTATGCAAATGACTATTCAGCTTTCATTTTTTCAATCAAGTATGATAAGTCAGCATAAATGCATTAGATCAGAGGAGCTTAAACCAAACTGCAGATACTCAACTTCATCAGTTCAAAAATTTGTGTTCTCTTTATAAAAAAACAAAAAAGCAAACCTAAAGCCAAAACCCAACAAACAAAAAAACTCACACAAACCAAAAGTCAAAAATCAGTATCTTCCTGCTGCTTAAAAAGTAGTATTAGAAGCAACCAAAATATGCATATGGAAGCCTTTAAATAAGTTTTACAATGAAAGCTAAATCCTGTGACTGGTTCCGTCTGGTTTCTGACATTCCAGCATAACGTGGAGGCAGCTGCTAGACCTATGATGTTATCTCCCTCTAAGAAGTATCTTTGAGTAGTGTCGCTGTTGTACTGGGGATGGAGAGAAACGAAACAGGCAGATTTCAGGAAAAGCGGAACAGTGGAATTTTTTATTAATATACACAGTGGTTTATATCCCCTAGCTTTCTTGAATGGCATAAGGTTATTGGTTCCTTGACCATCCACCTCTCAGAATGATTGGCTAAATTCTACAACACCCATTTAAAAACAATTCTTCAGTTAGTAATAGCAATATTGCAAACATCTCGCAGGTGCAATGATAAAGGGATTATTTACAAAAACTCTCCAACTGTTTCTCAGCCAGCATCCATGCAAAAGTCTTCGCTTTCACACGGACACTGGCAGAGAGCTGGAAAATCTCTCTGCAACCAAGCTTTTAGCATCCACAGAATAGCACAAAGTCATCAAAATATTTGCCTTCCAGTTTCTTTATACAGAGCACGCTGCTGGGGAAAAAGAAGATGTATGATAAGGAGACTTTTATTTTTCTTCCTCCAACATTTGCTCACTTTTCAGCCTGACAAGGAAGAATTCTCTAAATGTCCTATGTTGAGCAGCATCAAAATATTTTACAATGGAGCCCCATTTTGTTACAGGAAAAGTCAAAATAAAAGGAAGATAGATTAAAAAGATAATCATATAAGAAGTTTCCACATATGTCATCATACAATCTTGGAAATCACACCACTGTGGTCATTCAAAAATGATTGACTTTAAGCAGGGATTAATTTGTACCATCTTCCAGATGTCATGAAGCCACAATGTGCCAGATATCCCCAGAAGGGTGTGGTACCAAGCACCAATATCAGCAGGTATCAGCAACAAGTCACAACAAATACTCATGTCTGAAAGGCCAGAAAGGAGGAAAACTGAAAAACTGGAAATAACATACAGAGCTGGAACTGCTTCATCTCTCTTCACTGTTCACCTCTAGATCATCTGTATCATTACGGAGAAAAAGAAGAAAAAGGAACGCCACAATGTAGGACAAGAAGGTACATTATGAGAACCAGCCTAATTTGGGAAATTTCAGTTACTGTGTTGAGGCCTGGGTCAGTTTTACCACTTCTTCAAAAAGCAATTAATTTTAAGTCAAACTCTATACTTCTACACCAAAGTATTTTCAGCCGTCCTAATATCCGAAAGTTTGTTATTTGGTAACTACAGCAAATGCAGTGTTATTTTAAGCTACTATTTTATTTCAAAACATTTCTATATGTGCATGTTGGTATTTTTCATTTTTAACAGAAAATGTTTCAGGCAGTAGAGAATATCATTTGCCAATCAGAAACATCCCAACTCCCGCTTTCCCTCAGTTTTCAGAATAAATGTCAAGAGAGATGTGCCTCTGATAAAAGAAAGAAGTCTCAATCAGCACTTGAAGGGACCACTGTGAATCCTTCAATGAGTCCCAGATGTTTGGCCAGTGATGCACAAACGCTTGCACCATGGAAAAATCTTTCCAGGTGTTTGCAGTTTTGTACATTGTTGCACAACAGGGATCATAAAGCTATTTCCATGAAGGAAGGCCATCCTTAATCAAAGGCATGCGCATGACAGGATACCCAGACTAACCACGACCATGGCAGAAACAAAGAACCATCCGAGGATACCAGCACTGTTACGTGTTTGGTCAGGGCATGCTGGACAAAAACCTTGGTGGCCCAGACGCACTGAAGCTCATGCAGAGTCCAGGCAGCACAGTTTGCATCTACAGATGAGGAGCCTGGAACAAGTCAGCCTATCCAAAGACAGCCTAGTCTGAGTTGCTCATTAACCTGAGCTTTAATTTCTAACTCAGAGGCAATATGGACTAGAGAGGCAAAAGTTAGTTTGATATATACTGTATTCCACACTTCTGATTTGGTAACCTGAACCATGACTTATACCATATTTACGATCTACATGACAGCCTCTGGAGCCTTCTTAAACTGGCAGATCCAAAATTAAAGGATATTTAAATGTTTATATAAATAACATGAAATTCCAAGTAAGTCAGTGCCAGAGTTTGAATCAGCATTCTCAATATTTTGACTTATTTTGCCAGTTTCCAAATGCCATCTCTAAAATGCAATGAACGCTACTTACATTGCTCAGTTCCTCCAGGTTAAATTCGTATATATCATGATTAATGTTAGTTAATAGCTAATTATGACTAATTAGTTAATAACTAATGTTAGTTGTTAACTAATGTTAGTTAATATTCTGAAAATTATTTTGTTTTGTCCAAAACATTGAAATGCATGAACATTTGAAAAGTGAATAAGATTATAGTTAAGTATAGGATTTTTTCTAAAAATATATACAAGAAGCGCAAAAGAAAAAAAAAAAAAAAAACAACACACAAAGATTTAGTTTAACTACTAAGGAAATGTTTTGTTTTTAGTGGATATATTCTTTTTGGCTTAAAAAAAAGATTAAAAATTATGGGTCAGAAGCACATACACCTAGTAAAAACAAAACCCAGGGAAAAGACTTGAAATTCTGACATCTGCAGTGGACTCTTACGTACACTGGAAGTATTTACCACCACATGAAATGTTTCCTTTTTTTTTTTTTTTTTTGTTTGTGTATCCCAAGTGTGCTTGTTTCTGTATTGCTAAGTTATGAATCTTATAAAAATCAGAAGCAGGTTTTTGCATTTATGCTACAAAGGGGTAAATGCAGCAACAACAACCAACAGCAAACTGAAAACTCTTGAAGCTGCATACAGGATAAACTACATAAAATAATTTAAATAAAATACCATTCAGCCTAGGCCAATAACTGATCATTTCATGCTGCAACGCACATCCAGTATTTATAAAGCTTGACTGCAGCTAAATCTCTACAAACATATGTTGAATTCCAGATCTGACTTCCTCAGCACCAGCACATACCACTCTTCACTAGATTTTAAGTAGGTACTTGACCAAGAATCATCTTGCCTTCTTTCAAATGTCATTTCTGTTTAGACTCACTAACAGGATTTAAGATTTTTGGTTTTTTATAGTTATCTTGCAAATCCTCTCTCCAAACTTTTAAGTCAGATTTTGGTTGTGGGTTTAATTTTCTCTTTTCTTTTTCATTTGAGCACTATGCACGCGTTTGATAAGAGAACAAAACATAGTACACAATGGTAAAACTACAAAAGGAAACAAAAGTGTGTGGTTTGATCCTGGTTAGAACACTGGAAGGCAGCTATGGACAGTTCTGAGGGCAAACAGGAACATCAATGGAATGGAATTGTGTCAAGAGGATGTGGTTGTTTCTATTGCAATTAAATAAATTTGAAATGCTTCAAAGGCAGTTAGTAATCCACTTCATGATTATCTCCTAAAGACATGATCTCACATAAACTGCAAGTCATTTGCATTCTCTGAACAAGTATTTTAATTACATGAGCTACGAAGTACAGTAAGGGTAATTTAGAATGAAAGTATTCTTGAATAATACATCATTCAAACATGTTTAATTCAAAATAAGAAAGTATGAAGAGAAAAGAAAACATCAAAGACCCAAGGCATAATTTGTTTTGTATTCCTTACTCTGTATATTTATTAGCTGACTCACGACAAATCAGTAAAATTTAATGGCACTTTTATTTTAGGAGTGTTTAGGAGTTTGGTTTCTGATTAAACACAAACAATTGACAATGGATCTATTTTCAAAAAGGCAAAAATATCAGATTTCTATAATGATCAGTATAGAACTAAAATGACAGTAGCATTCTTCATAATTTAAAGAGCTATTAAACACATAATCACATGACGATACGTATTTCTAAAGACATTCAATCAAAGTCATTACCTAAAACACTTTGGTTCCTTTGAAATAATTTTTAAAAGGTAGATACATTTTTGCCCTATTGTGCATTTATGCATAGGAGAGAATGAGCAATATATGTGACAAAACTATCAACATCTAGGAATAAGAGCAAGATCACTAATTGAACACCTGAACTATTCCGCTCATTAAAGTCCAGAAACTTCATTCAGCATCTAAAATCTCTCCTGTAGAACCAACCAGTTTCAGTTCAGACACATCACTTCTCCATCCCTGGCCAAGAAATTTCATCCTTAGAAATGTGCAAGGTATCAGAAGGCAATCAGTAATTTCAAGTGCATCAGTTTTTATTTGCCTTGTCTGAGACACCTCAGAAAAAACCCCTTGATTTTCACAAGCTGCTGAGCATCTATACAGTAAAACTGAATCTCTGTGTAATACTGGGGATTCCAAACTTCAAACATTTTAAATTAAATATTTTTTAAGATCTTTGCTAAATTTTTCTCAGTAAACACATATCATCATTTCAGAGAAAACCAAAATTTCAGAAAAAAGCTCCTCAGTGTCTTTGAATAAAGGTATCTATTTTTACTCTATTTGGCTGCAGTTCCACAAGATATCTTTTTTTATGCTTTTTCAGATAGTTTTTCAACCATGATCTCTTTCTTGTTCTGGTTTACTGTAGAACTACATAAGAAATGTTGGATTAATAATGAATAAATCAGACTTAACAATCAAAATTAACATGGTGGTTCCTACAAAATTCTCCCTCCAAATATGATGCTTCTATCATCTGGTAACTCTCGGGATCTTTTCAGAGGTCTCTCTTGTTTGGGAATGTTAGGAGCTGTGGCTGTAACATTAATAAGAGCTCAATCTGTAACAGGATTGATCAACCTCATTAAGTTCTGTGAGAAGCATGCCTAATTGCTTTAATTATCCATGTTCTCATGCTCCAAATACATTAAAGCAACTACTCAGTATTTCCCCACTCATTTTCCCCCACTGTATCAGCAATCTCAATACTGTGGGATAAATCTCATGTCATGACCCATACTTTTATGGGGTTCTAAGGCATCTTGTCTTGTTTGGTACTGCATATTTGATATAGTATCACTTACCTTGAGTGACATAGAGCATACAGGGATGTGCACCAGCCATGTGTTGGAGATGGGTTGATCCAGTACCTCCAAAGAACAGACCCAAACCAAACAGCAAGTCTCTGATTCACTGGAAGCATTCAAGAACACTCCGGACTTCTCATTGATACAATACAGGATCAATCAATTCAAATTGCCAGCATTTTTAAAGGTAATACTTTCACAAGAAAGGAGCAGCAAAACCTAAGGAAAGCATAAATTTTCTTCACAAGTATTGACCATAGAAGAAAATAAAGTGAGTCCGCCTCCTGAAGTAATCACAAAAATTAATGAATTTTCAACAAATAAGATGTGTATTAATTAGTAGTTTCAAGTATTTATTTTTTTCTTTCACATTGTCCATACAAATAGGCAAATCACAGGTTGTGATTTCTACTCTGACCAAATAACTACTCCTTTTATTTTTTTCTAGGGGGAAGAGGTGCAGAAAACATGAATTCCCCAATCTATTAACTCAGATCAATAACTGTGTTGTGACTGGGTGACCTTTTATATCAAATAAGCTAAAAATTAGACAGATTTTTTTCCCATGAAGTTATGGTCACTTTTTAAGCCCAAATTTGCATCAGTAAAAGTAGTATCTGATTCTTGTTCCCTGGTAAATCCAAAGCAAATTGAATTCAATTCAAAAATCCACAGTGAACTTTAATTAAACTATCATTTATCTGGCTAATTATAATTTGTGACAACTGCTACAAATGATAGCTATTAAAAGATATAGGAAGGAAGAAGTAAATTAGTCTAAAGGATGCATTTAATAATGTATGCTGAGCAACCTTCTCTGACAATCTTGCATGAAAAAATTTCTCTCTCTAACCTCTTTTTTCTTCCACCATTGCATCACTTTTATTATTAATTCCTCTCCCCCTTAATCCTTCTGTAACCGTTTGACCCTTTTCTTGGCATTTCTGTTCGATAGCCTCATTTATTCAAGGGTGATTTCTTTTTTTCACGCTTGCTGTAGTACATTCAGATCACAGATTTGAGTATTTACTGGTGTCCTGGATGGCATCCTTGATGTGAATTTATTGGCTGTTTTTGTTACTCATCCACACTGGGGTTGTCCTCCCTCATGCATGCCGTTCTCCTCCTGTTTACCTTGGGGAGATTCCCAAGGCAGATGAGATAGGCAGGGCTCCCTCCTCCCCCAGCATATCACAACGCAGATTGCAACACACCGTAACCTCTACTGCCAGAATTCCTTACAGGAGAGACAGGGCCAAATCCTTCTGCTCTCATTAAGTACCACCACTGAGCTGATTTACAGCACACACAAAGACCAGGAACTTATGAGAGAGAGTTTTTGTTGAGATATGTACAGGGACTCTAATTCTGTTCTCACCATTCAAGAACACAGAGAAAGATTGTGTGGTGAAAGCAGAATTAATTGCATTATCATATTTCACTGTGAAAGCAAAATTTGGCATGTTTGGAAGAAAAAAAGCTGATGCATTACAGCAATATCAGTTCACAGCGCACAGGCCAAGGCTACCTCTAAAATTTCCATTACGAACTTCATCTTACCTCTACTTTCAAGTCAGAGAAAACTTTTCAAGCAAGATTAGCACTGAACCCCTGAGCATAATAATGAACTTTGCATAGAAGTGGTTTGACAAAATCAATTAGGAAGAAACAATAAGTTAACAAACTAACCGGCCTAGAAGATATGAAAGTTACTATCTCTTTTTAAGGAGAGAAAAAAAAAGAAAAAAACTCCACATCTTAGTTTAGGTTTAAGCAATAGGTATACATGTTTCATTAAAAACACTTTAAAGATATATTTAGCTG
Source organism: Eulacestoma nigropectus (assembly GCA_013397775.1). NCBI lineage: Eukaryota > Metazoa > Chordata > Aves > Passeriformes > Eulacestoma > Eulacestoma nigropectus. The sequence continues at coordinate 1,465,597 of VZTE01005042.1, read as the reverse complement.
AAACTACATAGATGCATGCAACCTATCCTACTATTTAACAAGCTATCTTACCACTCATATCCATATTAACTTCACAGCATGATACACTGCAGTGATGAAATACAGGCACCCTGCCAAATATATTTGTTCCTTAACCATGTTTAGAGACTATTTACAGATTTGAGGTCTTTTGGTATTACTACATAACAAATATGAGGTATTTGAAATTATCTTAAAAGTAACATGCTGCAAATGTTCCAATGTATTACCTCCATGCATATTGCCTAGTCTTTAGCAGCGACGCTGAACATTATCCTAACAGTTAATTTATAGTAAAATTTGGGAAAATAAAATATTGAAAAACCCAGAGTAGGAGACTGAGGCTATGCTTTTGAAATTAATTGGGAGTTTATCCTGGAGAGCCAATATTAGCACCTTCCCTGTCCCTAGCTATGTAACAGTGCTGTGGCAGAGCCTAAGAGTATCAGCTGTTGATGAAGATCTCAGCTTGCCAGGTTCTTTACTAATAAAGGACAAAAGGCCTGCCAGTTCTGCTAAATAACAACTGTTAATGTAAGCTGACAACCGTGTTACACTTTAAAGATACGCTGGCTGATCTGAAAATAAGCATATTTCCATACATATTTAAAATCAGACTTGTTGTACCTTTATCTTGAGTTAACTATCAACTGAGATATTCTCTCAAGCCTTTTTCATGGATTTCAAGTCTCTCAACTTCAGAAGAATCTACACTTAATCTTAACTAGATTTCCATTTTTTTTTTTGCCCTGTACGAGTGCAAGTCTCTTTTGCTTACTGCTGGTGAATAACCAAGTTGAGAAAACTGCTAGAGAGGAAAAAATAAGGAAATTAGGACTTCTGATGCTAGGGCCAATAATAATCTAACAATTTTATCACGTGTTATAGAGATTTTAAAAAATGCTCTAAATCTAAAATCATTATCTTCTTCCTCTATTTTTGTGCTTAACATATGTGAAGTCCTCATTTTCTGGTAAATCTTCATGGAAAAACTCATCATCATATTTGCCTGCCCACTCATGCAAAAGTTGACAATTCAGTTGTGGGGAAAGCTTTATGAGATCTAGAAAAGAGAAAGAAATGCTATTTTTCTCCTACAAAAGATTAAATCTAACTTTTCCCCCTCTAAAAAAAATAAAACCATGACTTCAACAAGTCAGACTTTTTCCTCATGGATGAACTTTAAGTTACGCATGGCTTTCTTTAAAATATGTTCTTGATGTTTTTAAGTTGTGATACCAGCAAATTGTGATGAGTTTGGGTAGTATAACAATAGATAATTAATGCTGGATGGAGGAATGCTTGGATAGGAAGGATGATTCTGCTAATGAGGAACATCTGAGAAGCACATAATACAAACAGGATATTGTATATTTTCCATAGTTCTGATTACACGCAAAAAATAATTCAGTCATTCCTAAAAATATTAGGTCTTTACTTTAAAGTACATCAAATGTGTTGGGTTTTGTTTTCCCCCTAGGCAGAATGAACACTTTCTTGCTATTCATCAAGCCTTGTTCCCCCACTGTTTGCATAAAGTAGCTTCCTACCATCATACACAGAATGACTGGATAAATTTAAAGGGGAGGTAACAAAACAAAGGGTATAAGCAGGAATTATTTTAAAATGACATATAAATGATAAAATTTGGAATATTTAAGTTATACTTTCAAAGGGAAATGGCACAACAAATTCAGCGTGCTATCTAAATATCAGTAAGTAGCTTATAAGCCATTAAAAACATATTTGCTTCATTAATTCTAGCTGAAGTTACCCAATTACCCTTTTTGCTACTCTCATGTCCTAAACATTTTATGCTTTCAGTGCAAAATATCTTTTTTTTTTTCTTTTCAAAATCAGCTCTAGTTTAGTTTGACCTAGGGTATTATAAATATGTGGACTTGGCAGTAATTTGACTTTTTTGGACAAGTTAAATTATCCCCTACTGCAGAATAATTAAAATATGTCATTCAATAAAAATAAACGTAGCAGGAACTCAACCCAGTAACTGTAATTTGCCCATTCTCATGTCACCAACACGTCTCAGTCCTAACACAAACATATTTTTAGTTATGACTTCTTTAACGGAGATTAAATCTGAATTTTTCAAAAGTGCTAGGCAGTTTCATGTTAGGCTACAGTCCAAGGGTTGATCCAGACTCCTTCTTTGGAGACTATATATCTATATTGTTCAGTAATTTAACTCCCTCATTGGCTCTTGACTCCCTCTTCACCTGCAACACCAGTTCCCTCTAAGCTACTTCCTACTGCAAGCATAAAGAAGAAAATCTGGAACTTGGTAACATGGATCACTCAAGATTCCTAATATCTGGGACCTGGTAAGACTATGCCATACTTCAGCCACATGCCTGGGTCAGTCTTTCAAAAGTTTCTGTGTAGTCTTGTCCCTTCATATACCTCATGAGCCCCTCTTGGCATACAACAGAACCAAAATTTCTTCAAGATGAAAGCTGTTTTTTCCATTGCAGGCACTTAGAACCAACAATAATTACAAGAGCATCGGTGGGAAGTTCCTTGATGGAAATACAGGCTGAGTACAAGGCAGTGAAACTGCAGCCAGTGTTACAGGGCAGAGCAGCGGGACAAGGCTGCCACTTTCTGCTCCATCACATGTACCAGGAGATGCCTGCTTTAGCACTACAGCAATTCGCTTTCAAAATGCTACAAACATGTAGGAACATACAGCGATATGGAGAGCACTTCTTCAATGAGTGGAGATGGCTTATTCTGTTTCATTGCTGTAGCGTTACACATACTATATGATTCACGAAAAAAATAATTTCCCATTGGTTTTGTATGTTTCTCACACATTTTTCATTTTACATAATTATCAAAGTGCATACAAATTTGCACAAAATTTTTATAACTCTTTGGTGAAGTCTTAATTCTGGGACACTTTCAAGGCCTGGCCTCTCTGAACAGAGAGATTATTTTGAGTAGTAAATGTAACTTCCACTTGACTTTAATGCTTTTTGCGCTAAGAGTGCTTGCATTTGGAGGCCAGGTCTAGCCCCAGTTAAGAGCACCAACAAAACCAGCAAGTGTTTCAAGAGATTTTGCACCAGACTGCAAATTCAAATGACAATTTGTTTTTCCAACTGGATATACTCCAAAATAATTTTAGTCTCCTATTCAGAGATTTCATTCAGTTTGCAGATTAATAAGTTTTATTTTTCTGGGAATTTAGATTTGTTTTCTGAAGTCTTTGGCAGATGGCTTTGTACATCTTCACATTAGTTAACTCATGTTTAAGGCCCTTCCAGTCACAGTTCTCTTCTGTGCATTTTTCTGATAAAGCAGAGTGGAGCTTCATCTAACAAACAATTAGTTAAAAAAACCCAAAAGCAAACAAAAAGAAAACCCTTGAAGTAAGATGGTAAGATATCTGGAAGCAACAAGGAAAATGATAGAGTAGAGAAAGAGGAAGGAATTTAGACACCTTCACAACAAAAATAGTCAAACTTAGGAGATCTCCTGATAGGCCTTTACCCTTTGGCTGTCCCTACATCTGTGCTAACAGGCCAAGCAGAGCCAGGGCCCATCTGCTGGCCCTAAGGCCAGCTGGCACAGCCAGGCCACACACACACTGTAAAACCTTTCAGACCCCGGAGGAGGATTGCAGAAGTGGAGCTACCTTGCCCAAGCAGGACTCAGCCCTTGCCCAGGCCTGGCAAATGTTACCAACTCACTGGGTTACCGACAGATAGGTCACACAGGTGGTTGGCAGAACTAAGCATAACCAGAAAAGCAGGAATTGCCAAGCAGAGAGACATGAATGCTTCTTTCTGTGAGCATGGCACCAAGACAGCCCAGGACACAGAGGAATACACAGATTTAAAGAAATGGGTAGTTCAGTCCACGAATACTAATAAACCACAGCCTATCACTGTCATAGAAACTGGATAGATGACACTAAAAAATGATAAAGCCTTTCGATTTTGAAAATGAGCCATTTGAAAGTCTGGGAGACTCGCAGCTCCAACTGTACAATATTAAGGGAATCGCTGCACTGACCAGAGTGCAAAAGTTGAGATAGTTTTGTTGATTTAAAGACAGAATGCCAAAAGAACACATAATATACTGTTGTATCTCTGGCTTAAACTTGAACTCAGCATAAATTATTTCAGGAATGTTTTGCATAGTGTCTTTTTATATCTCCAGTGCAAAATCTATTTTGATTGCATGGCCCTGGAATAAGTCTGTTATTTTTCACATTTTATCATTTTTGGAACCAGTACACTACAACACAGTTTTCTTATCTTTCAACCCATGCCCCCCTGCCCCTTAAGTCAAAAATAAAACACACTGCACCACTTGTAAAAGCAGAGAAACAAGCTAGAGTGGAAATCTCCATTCACTGAGGGAAGGTTTTGCATCTCCAAAGGAAAACAAAACAGAAGTTTAAATTGTGGTTAAGCTACTGCACATACTATAGTAGTATTCCATAGCTCAGCCTCCTTCTTTAATGCAGCAAATGTTCAAAAGGCAAAGCTGAGAATTTTTGTGAAAGATCACAGATTTACCAAAAAGATCATATGCACAGCTGACATAGTACAGCAACAACTTGAGATGACATTTACACACACCCTAATTCGAGTTCACCAGTATAACATAAAATACAAAAAAAGGTACACACATAGGAAAGAAGCAAAAGCACATTTCATAGAGTAATTTGAATGTTGTGTACATAGAGAACAAGAGCAAGTCAAGTCAAAAAAAGGCTCAAACTTGGTGGCAGGCAGGAATATTCATTTAATGTGCCCTTTGCATCTTCATATTATTCTTTTGTTCACAGAAACAACCCTTAAAGCCCTTCAAACACGAGTTTTTTACTGCATGCTATTAAGTAGTCAAACTTAAAGATAATAAAGGAAATGGGTTTTTATGACCTTCTCCATTTCTAAGGCAAGAGACCCACAAATGCAATGCTCTTAGTAGAAGGACTAAAGATATTTGAATTTCCAAACACCTTGATAACAGGCCAGCTTCAGAACAATGTTAATATGAGAGGAAAATAAGTGGACACAAGGAAAGCAATGAAGGGTATCATTGGCGGAGTTCCTTGACCTTTCAAGGTACCCATCCCAAAGACCAGGAAAGCGCCCACAAAATACACTGCTGATGCAAAATTAGGAGACATTGAGAGCATACAGGGGGTAGAGGCTACACAGAGAAACAGCAGGAATAAATAGGTTGATCCCAGATTGACTGCTACTCTGCAAGGAGCCATCGTGCTCCTACATCGTGCTAGTTCGCGGAGATCCCTGCAATGCTAGCGAACCTCCACCTGCAAGGAGTCCCACAGTCAGCAGTGACAAAGAAATGTGGAAATAATATGATTTATTCCATGTGCTCCCAGACCAACTCAAAGCACTCTGCCCTCGCTGCTCAACCCAGAAGGGTACTTTGACTGTATACCAGTAATGAACAGCTTGTAAATTCAGCCTTGAACGCTGTTCTTCTCCACATCTGCTTTTCCTTATCTCTGTGTTGATATATTTCTGTCTTATTTACCCTCACCCTAAACTGTCATACATTTTCTTTAAGGGGCAGACCCTAAACAGCACATCAGTCTTCTGACATATAAGCAGCAAGTCACCTCCTCTGCAATGCAATTAATTAAAAACCTTAAAAAGACAAACAAAACCCAGCATCCCTAGCTGTATTTATCTGTGGTTTTGCTGATCAAAAATCAACATGTATAAACAACATAAGGATCAGCTAAGGAAAATCAGATGCCCTACAGAACTTGGCACATCTTCCCAAAATGTTTGAGTTGAGCTATAACATAATTAGTTTTAATTCCCTGTTTCAATTTCAAATTAGGTAAGAAAAATAGCTCAGTACTGAGTAGTTTTTTCTAGTTCATAGAATCAAGTTTTCATGCCATGCCCTGATTTGCAGTCAGTTTGTAAAACTGGATTATTTAGTAAAATTTAAAGAATCCTTTTTTGTCCTTCCCAGTATATAATGTCATTACAAAAGCTTAAGAAGATTCAGGTTTTGTCAGTGCTTTGAATTCCCATAGGCTGCAATAGAGATTAGCTTCGGTAAAACAAGGTTCAACTTTGAAACAGTCATTTCACATCTGAATCATTCCTGAAGCCATTCCCTCTGAGGGACTACTAAGGTGAGTACAGGTTAGACAATCAGACCAATTATTAATCTAATCTCTGAGAATACTCTTTATCATGCAATTCAATTGTGAGAAATGATTTAAGACTTTGGAGCAATATATACATCAGTCATGGCAATTTTGGGAAAGGTAGAAGGAAGGTGCTTGACCTTGCTAACTCTGGAATGGATATGTGACATTTTAGCTGATAGACACGCACCAGCTGAAAGAGGATAGGCTCACATGGGCAAACATGTCTTCTCCCATTATAAGATTTTCCATAGTTTAGGTAACTATATCTTTGTCTTATGTTTGCAATTCAGCTCATATTTGCAGAAGTTTGTATTTTCTAGATCTCAGCCCATCCATTCTCTATCTTTGATGATACAGGATTAAAAATCAACAAAAGATTACAATGAAGATTATTTCATTGGCCACCCCCACCATTGTCCATCATTCACACACCAATTGCTCTTCCTGAACAAAGACCCTAATCTAGCAAACTTAAAGCTACTTGAAATCGTCAGAGAAAAATTCATATAATTGTTCACAACCAAGGAGGGGGTTTGAGGTTTTGAACAGACTAAACACGATGGAAAATAGTAGACTCTGTTGGTTACTATGCAATGCAAAAATTTCCAAAACATCAGCAGCACAATAATTTTTATAATAAGGAGCCGTGTGTTTATTTAGCTAATGGAAAGAGAACATTGTTTGAAGCTCCTCCCCTTCCTTGCATATGTACGTACTAGTCGAGTAAGAGATTTTTTTTTTCCCTGTCTTTTAAAATCTCTGTTGATGATGGATGAGCTACCACAGAATACACTGGACCTGACACCTTTTTCCAGACAAGGCAGACAGCAGTTAAATACAGGGTTTGAGTGAATAAAGCTGGATTCACACAAGAGTAGTAAAGTACGTACTTAAAACTTGGTCTTTGCCTTAGGGCTTTTATCATCTTGTAGCAACTGGTTCAAATTTGCAGACTATTTTGGAAACCATCTTATTATTCATGAACTTTGTGGGGGAGACTTTTCTATTTGTCTCTGATTGTAAAATACTGTGCTTATTCTACACAATCTGGCTGAAGTTGCCCCATTTTACCATAAGTGGCTAGTCAGAAGTGGCACAGGTGAAGAGTACTCATTTGTAGTTTCAATGGTTTGTTTCAGTTTGAGGTCTGCAGGGACACTGAACTTTTTCTGTACCTCATGATAGTTACAGCTGTCCTCTATTTAAGGTTTTTTCCTTGTGTACACACAATACACATATCATTTGGAAATATATGATTCCTTAAGCATGACAATAAATGTCACTTATCAAACACTGTGAATGTCTTCCTGAAGTCTGATCTCTCTTCACCACAACTACATCCAACACAGTGCAGAAATTTTCAGAAAACCACCTCCTTCAAAATAAGCAATTGTTGGTTTTAGTTGTGTATGTGGAATACTATTTTTGAGGCATCACTGATACACATGGTAGCAAAAAATCTGTTATAGATGCTACTCCTGAGTTAATGGAGACAATATCTCTGAATGCTTACATAATAGAAATGTGTATGTAATATATACTTTATAAACACACACATGTAAATACATTAGACTATGGGCGCAATATTGACAGGCGGACAGAGCTGGGGTTGTTCAGTTTGGAGAAGTCTCCAGTACTGAATGTAAGTTTATAAAAAATATGCGGAGTAACTTTGTCACATAGGCAGATAGTGATAGCACAAAGGAGGATGGTTTTAAATTTAAAAAAGAGATTTGGATTAGATGTTAGGAAGGAATTCTTTACTCAGAGTGTGGTGAGGCTCTGGACCAGGTTGCCCACAGAAGATGTGGATGCCCCATCCCTGGCAGTCTTCAAGTTCAGGCTAGGTGGGACTTTTAGTAATGTGGTGTGGTGGAAGGTGCCCCTTCCTGTGGCAGGGGCAGTTGGAACTAGATGATCTTTAAGGTCCCTTCTGACTCAAATCACTCTACGATTCTATAATGCCAATCCTCTTCCTTCACAGCTCATTAAAACAACCAGTATCCAAAATCATGCCTCCTAGCTCAGGTTTGTCAAATTAGACCTTTAAAAGGTTTAGTATTGCAATCTTAAGAAGAACTAAACAGTAAGAATACAAGAGCAGTAATTTCTTTTTTTCAGCTGTCACCAACAGATATCAGAAGTTTAAGGAGTTCTTCAGAATGGTGGGGAGGGGTTCATAAAACTACACCTAAAATAGTTCCTTGGCAGACAACATTATTTATGAGACTACTGCTTCAAGTGGTTAAAATTTACAGTAAAAGCGTAGTCAAAATAAGGGTGTGCCAGCTTTTAATTTCCAGTTAACACAAAGAAAAGCAAAACGCGTTCATTTTAAGGTATAAGAGTGCAAGAAAAAAAAGGTGCTGTGTGTCATCTGCTTAATGTCTGATGGAATTTCTTAATTCTTCTGTAATTTAAAAAAAAATCAAAAAAATAGGTTCCTATGATAACAGATGTTGACATCAAAATAGAGCTTAATTGTTACAATGTTACCATTCATCAGTATGCAGTTCAATTGGAGCCAGAAAGCACAAAATCATCTCCCTCTCTTCAAAATCAAATTTTTCATTAGACCCATTCTAAGAAAGAGTAACAAAGGAAGCCTAATATTTTGACAAATTCATAGTGAAAAAGATGGTTGACCTTCTCTATTAAGGGAAAGATAAGAAAGCATTATAAAATATAGCTTATATTCTTTTCAACTTTAGGATTTTCAAATAGTCTGCCCTTGACTACAGACCATTGAAATAGTTGAATATCCAGGAGCAGACATCTTCACCTGAGTGCAGAACCACATGGAAAGATTAAAGCAAGGGCAAGCTCTTCCTTCCTTTCCACTCCAGGCTCTACCCCTCCCACAGCAAACACAAGTCAGCTCTGAACAGAAACATCTGCTGGTCCTGCTGTGAAGAGCAGAGCTCACCCATTTCACATCCAGCCCATTCCCTGCTCTGCAGCCTCTGCAGGGTGACTTGTCCAGCTCTGACCCTCGGCTTCAAAGCCTGCTCTTACCCTGTGGGGCACAAACGTCCCTGAAAGGCAAGAGTGCTCTCGAAAGATTTTGAGATGACTAACAGATATTTTTCTAAGCTCTTTTTGCTTTCAATCTGAAAAAAACAAGGTGGGCTTTTTACCTTTTCTAGCCACATTTTGGGAAAAATGTTTGAAATTAAGCCTGTCCTATTTTCTGTTTGTATCTTTTTTTTTTTTTTTTTGCAAAGATCAGCATGCAGTCCCCTGGAGCTCTTCTATGAAATCAAAAAATGCCAAACAGAACCCTGTATGTATTTGTCTTATATAGAAAGAACTGATAAGGTTCTGTACAAGACAGCCCTTTGACAAGATTCTCGAAGTACTAGTTCTTCACCAAGAACTTTATTTCTTTCAAAAGAAAACAAAAAGCTTAAATAAACCAATGAATAAGACTTATTCCCTATTAGTATACAAGTCTGCATAATATTTATACACTTGGTTGATCATATACCTGATGAAAGAAAATAAAAGACACAAAGGAAGACAAGTAAAAACCCCAGAGTATTCAAGGACTTTTGTAAGGACTACACCCTTGCTGACATTTAAGGAATTTCTGATGATACAGAGTTTTCTGACGTGAAAGCAATTTCTGACTAGGACTTTTCATCAAACCACTGTGGGCTGCAGTTACCACAAAATTGTTTCCTACTCAGTGCATGTTATTCCATGGCGATTGGCATGATTGCCAGACAAAGTATTTACATGTGTTAAGTGTACATTGAATAAAATCTCACAGCGGGAACCCATTACTTCAGTTCTCTAGCACATCACATGCGTATAGAATATACACACACACAAGCACAAACTGCAAAATGTGTAACTTGAGTTTCTCATCCTGGCATATGAAAGGATGATTATCTGTACAGTTCCTGTTTAAAGTAATTACATGAGTTTGAGCTCTGGGAAGAAGCATCACAACATTTGTCATCTCAAGCTCACATTCTATTACACGTTATGAAAGCAAGCAAACTTCCACCCTTAAAAATCTTTCCTCACCCTTGTATGTGACCAAGCCAATAAGTGTTTAAAAGGTGGTAGCAGCAAAGATACAGAAAATAAATAAACCAGGTATTTTAAAATAAAACTTCATGACAAATTTGGTTTGAAAAATGGCTGCAAAGCCTGGAATCAATTTGATACTGTGCTATACGAAAATTCCTGTTCCTCGCTACCCCATTCCTGGTCTCCAGGAGGTTTGGGTGGGCGGACAAGGGGAGAGTGCTGATTGAAAGCAGTACAACTCTGCTTGTGAGGAGTCAAATGGAAGAAGCCTTTTGCCTTTCTGACTTTAATGTGAGCAAAACCTAATCCAGACATGATTGTTCTGAGGGCCTAAAAGCTCACTACACAGCACCACATGGAGTGCCAAAATCCTGAAAGTTGACCCTGTATTCCTGTGAGGTCAGAGCTCAAGAACTAGACTGAAATTTTAAGCAAGACACTTTTATGTCTTTTGTCTATGAGAATTACTATGTCAAGGCAGAATAAGCTTCTATGTATATCGAATATGTCCAAAACCAGGTAAATCTAGCTTTATAAACAAGGAAAGGAAATTAGGTTGTTTTTCAGTACCTGCATTACTTATTAATGAGCACATATTAATATGCAATTATTCTCTGGGGAAAGCAGGAGCAAATTACATTACATAATTTGGGAGTCAGTTATTTATGATGTACTTGCAGATCCTGCCAAGCACAGATTATCAACAAGGGAGCTCTACCCCTGACTTCAGTTGTAGTGTGACACATTAAGACATGCAGAAAGCAGAAGGCCCTAGCTATGCTGCACATCACTTAATTCCTGCCTTTAAGGTAGAGTACGGTAATTAAGTGCTAATGCTTATTGGAATTTCCAGTGGAAATTCAGGCAGTCACTCCTTGGCAGAGCCACAGACAAATTTTGGTTCTGCAGTTCCACAAGAGTTCAGTATGAACTAAAAGGAATGCACGTGAATGGATATTCCTCCTGATGTGACCTGAACGGACACTCCTGATCATATAACATTTATTTTAATATTCATGAATCAACATCAGACATGAAAAGTTTTTTTATTCTATAACAAATACTCTAATTACACACCATGTCTGACTTGTAACGTTCCAGCTGCAGTTCAGCTGTCCCAGAATGTGCAGGAAACTCAGTTCTGCAGTTGCATTCCACTCCAAGAGCAGAACAGAGAAAACTTGTGAAGGCACAGAACCCTGTGTTGATAATCAGATTTTCAGATCCACTAAGTGTTAGGCTTCAGTGGCTCTGACTGAATCAGTAATTAAGCAACTTTTGAAAAACAACTTCCCTTAGATTTGAGCACATGATATTCAGTAAATAAACTGCAAACTCCCCAAGTCTGCCATTCATACCTGGTTTTGCCCATTTTATTTTTGCAATAGCAACTGTTCCAGCTTGAACAGCATTTGCACTGACTTGAATTTCCAACCTCACTCTTGCAAATTGTGTCAAGAGCTTGAGGTTACTCATCTGCATAATCCATTTTTAAGTGGTAACACTGGACCTATGATAACAAGCTCATTCCCTAGTCTACACTCCTTGTCCTTGTTTCTGGGCAGGTCGCAGCAGAGACAGATAGGCAAGAAATAAATTTAAAAAAAAAAGAAAACCTTGGCTAGACTGCTGTACTTGTATTCATTTTCCCTTTGTCTTATAACCTTGTTTTGGTAGCACGGAATTTGCTTCCTGATATGTAGGAACATGCAAAATTTCTGCATAGCTTTTTGCTGCAGCTGAGTGAAGAATGGTTTGCCAATGCATGTTATCAGAGCATAGGATTTTTCATCTTCTTTCAGGCCTTTTGTTTCACCTATTTTTCAAGTATGTGTGTACATTTGGCCCTTCAGGATTTGCCAACAAAATACATGCAAGCAGAGCAGCATAATAATTCCAATTGCAGTGATTAAAAACACATGCAGTTTTTCATTTTTTTAGTCTTAGACGTTGAAACTCAAAAAAATCCATTTTTCTTTCCCTGAGGTGTAACAAAAAGCTAACTTTCCAAATAAAGCAAAAATTTCTTATTAAAAAAAACCCAAACTTGATCAAAACAGTGTTTTTCTATTTAAAAAAATAGTTTCTTATGAAAACTGTCAATAGATCTCAATGTTTCTTGGATGCTAAGTATAGAAAGGATGTTGTGGTATTTTACAAGAAAAATGAATAAGAGATTTGTTATCAAAACCTCAACATTTTTAATCCAGATGTTTTTAATTCAGGCACAACAAGCAAGAAGAGAGAAAAATGGGAAAGAGAAGAACAGAAAACTTTAAATTAGCAAGAGCAAACGGATCTTCTAGAAAACAAGTTGAAAATAATTGAAATTAGATGGGATAATTAGTTTGGTGAAAACATAAACCAGGGATACGTATGAATGAGCTAAAGACTTGTTTCCACATGAATATTTGTGCATTCATGAAAACAGGGAACATCAACTACATTAAAGAATGATACTACTTAGGGGTTCCTCTATTTCATTCAGACTAAGGCATATTATTCTGCTTTAGATATTTAAAGATTTTCAAAGTGATAGAGAGTCTACAGTATATAACATCCAAAAGTCAGAAGCTGTTCTAACAAATATGTAGCTGGCCATTTTCTATGAAAACAGCTTTAGAGGAATGGTCTATTGAAAGATATTACTGAAGCACATTATCAGGAGTAAATAATAATCCTCTGAAGAAATCCAGGTCTTCTCAGTTATTATATGAGTAGATAAACAATTGTTGCAATTTATTTTTATTTTTTAATCACCACCTTGGTTTCTACTTATGTTGCAAAATAAATGACTTACTGAATCTCTTTCAGTGCCAATGTAACTTTTTTAGGTCAGTCTGTATGTTGGATTTAGCTTTCCCCACATCCTGACCAGGGCAAACTAGAGCCATACAGTCAACTTTGTCTAAAAGGCATGAAACTAGTGGCTAGAAATTAAAGCTGTTCCTAGAAAAGGAGAACACATAGTTTGTGTCACTCATGAAGCTATTGTCATGCTGCTCTGGCACACAGAAAGCAGAACACCCTCTATTAAAACAAGATAAGAAGACAGGATAGACAGAATAAAATTCTCATATATAATTATGGCTGTATCTAGTACAACATAGGAAACTCACCGTACTGGTTTAGATTTGGCCTTCCAAATGTCCTTGGCTGCTTAGTGCTCTTTCCAGAGCCAAACCAGGGCATTCTTGGCTTCAGTTAAATTTGTGTTAGCCCAGCACGCCCCAGTCTTCGGTTCCCTCGACACTGAGTTGTCTTTGTAAACCGAGGAAAACAGGATATCTGCAAATTAAAAAAAAAATTACAGCATCTTATTGTGAGCTTGAAGTACATGTGTCATTTCTTCATGGACACAATCCAGCACGTTTACCTATTTTTCAAATTGAAGTAATACAAACCAAGAAAGTCCCTTGGTCAGAAGAGGAGGTTACTGGCTATATATGAAAATTGATTTTAATTTTCATCAGCTTGGTTTACAGGGAATCTATTTGGAACAGTTTTGAAAAGTTTTCAGGAGGTAAGCTTCTTAAAATGCTTTGCAATCAAATATGGTCATTGTAGTCCTACAACATGTATGATAGCACTGAGGGAATTTCCTGCAACTATTACTGTGAAATTATTGCATCCCTCTAACAACAATTATATATAAATTATACGAATCTTATATACAGATTTCCCAGAAGCAAATGCTGTCATGCTTCCCATCACCAGCAGGAAATGGATCCATGATAATATGAACACAGAAAGTAGAATTATTAATTCTGGTTAATAAGAATGTCTTGAAGTTGAGAGCTTTTCGTGTCTTACACAGCAATCATTTTACTGGATGAACTGCTCTCTGGAGTTGCCTATCCCATAAACCAATTCAAGGGAGAGCTCAGCCAACTTGAACCGTACCCGTTAACTTTCTAGAAAGTTAAATGAAGTCCATCAGTCCTTTGCAAAGTCTCATTCATTCCAAAACAGAGCATTACCAGAGCTGAAAAGAATTGCAGAACCAAAGAAATGCTGCTTAGCTCTACACCATCTCCGTTACAAGGCACCCGCACATTATTTGTGTTAAGTGTGAGAGAGAGAACAAGACCCTCTGGGAACTGAATCCTGACAATACGAGGCATCCATTGTCTTAAATGGAGCAAGGAGAAGAGAACACAAGTTGATTTTGCAGGACTGAAACTTTAGAAGATCTATCAGGAATACTTATCGTATTTAAAGTCAAACTACAAAGTTACATCCAGTCCCCCTTACTTGGAAGTGCTAGCTTAAATACCCACCAGCTTCAAAGGAAACACAATTCCACCTCACCACACCAACATCTAGCACAGTTAGCCTGCACAGTCAGCTCAGACCAATTTCAGAGAACACAGATCTTTTCCAAATTTAGGATTAAAGCCTTAATTCTACTGCATAAAGGAAAGTTTGTAGAATCAATGGCAACAACATAAAGGATTGAAAAAGCATCAGACAGTTACATCCTGTTCCTTATACACACTATACTTGAATAAATTCCTCCCTGTTAACTTTTCCAACACTCAGTTTTCTTTGAAGATGAGACAAATGGCACAATTTTAAGATGAGTACAGCCCAAGGTATACTTTGTAGCTTTGCTATCCAGTTGAACTGAATACAAACTGACTGCAGTCACAGATCGTGCTATTGCTTTGAGAGCATCTATACCACTTCCTTATTTCTAGAGAACAAGTAGAAGGAAAACACCTTATGATCACCTTACATTATTCATATGAAGAATTATTAGGCTTGTCACCTCTAGTGTAGTGCATAGGCAAGATGAGTAATGAACAATTAAAGCTAATTTGAGAGGGGATGACAAAACCCCCTCACGCATAAAAATCTGCTTAGCTACAGACAAAACCTTTTCATGCTGTCCCAAGTGTTGCCTATATCTAGATATGGAATACATAACTTTCTCATTTCCCTTTGTATTAAGAAGTGTTTACTGACAGAAGACCTTATGATATATTTCAAGTTTATTTGCAGATTCTATAAAATCTTGTAATTAATTTAAAAATCACTCTGAGAAAGACTTCCTTGCAAGGTTTTTTCCTCCCAGTCTATTGAGTTTTTCTTATGTATTAAATGTGTCAGCAAGACTGGATCTCCAGAACAGATTGCATAAATATCAACATAGGTTCTTAAGCCTAGCTTCCTGCATGCATGCATCCTAGGAGAAATAGTTTGGCTTGAACTATTTATGGGAGTTAGGGAAAAAGGAGCAGAAGACTTAATTTAAAGCACAGATTACTTCAGAATTTGCCCTTTAGTCAGACAAAGGGGACCCCACAAAAAGTTTTCAGTCATAGGATCGTGTTAAATATTAATGATTTCACTTAAACTTCAGTTCAGTAGTCTGAGCTATTGAAATGTTTTTTTTAAATCATATCCTAATAAGAAAAATTCAGCTTAGATATCTTCCTTGCTATTGCATTATGGTAACACCAGAGTGACAGTACTTTGCAGTTGCACCAGAAAAACACATCTTTGGATTGTTCCTTTCCAGAGCAGGTCTTGTAGAGCTAACAAAAGGACAGAGGAGGGCTACCTGCACAACCAGCTACTTGGAACAACTTACCTACAAGAATTGATCACATAGACCTGCACTCTCTTTTCCAGCCTGAGAAAATGTTTATGAAGTTGTATAAAATTACCAGCACATTCAGTGTTAACAGAGAATGAACAATGATTATGCTTCCCATTACAAGAGTTACTGAAGAGCAACCAAAAATAGCAGTGGCCAGGCTAAAGCTTTCCACAACATAGGAACAGTCTGTTTACTACAGAGCATCTTAGACATAAGAGGATAAACCAATTATATGTGATGGCTCTGACTGATAAACCTGCAGTTTAAACAAAAGTTGGTTTTACATACAAAATTAGTGTGACTTCCCAAAATGTTAACAGAGCATTTTTAGCCACACAAATTGTTTAGCTTCTATTAATCAAATCTACCAGATTCAGAAAAGTTTTCATTTGTAATCTAAGCTCTCCAGGACATAAAAATACTCTGTTTACTACAGAGCTTCTTAGACACAAGTGGATAAACCAATTATACTACGATGGATCCCACCCTGCAGTTCAAAGAAGGGTCAGACAGTAGCGTTTAACCTGTATGTATTGGATTTAGCCCCAGCATTCAGCCTTTGTTTAGGTAGGCATTAAGCATACATAGATGCAATTCTATCAAGAGTGGTGTGTTTTAGAACCCATCTCATTGAATCAATCGCTGAATTTTTTCTCCATGGAAATCCAGTTAAAAAAAGACACAAAATATGTCTGCAGGATTCCTCACAGCTCCAAAGAGGTGAACCCACTTGTCAACTTGTCTACTTTTATGTCACTGCTGCATTACAGGAACTGGTAAAGATTGCAGCTTCTGGAGGAAAGTGCCAGGGTAGTCTTTGTGATTCTGTAGATTTCTAAAAAGAGAGCCTTTAAAGCTGACACTGTTAAGTTTATAATTGTCCAGATTTTTAGGACCAAAATTCAGATAAAAATGCAAATCAAAGTGTTTTTGTTGGAATATCAATGAATTAGTCTACAATACTGATTATGAAGCATTTGTGTTGCTGTAGGCCAATTTTTTGCTGTTGTGTTGTGTATCACTTGGATGGAGCAAGAGGGTACTTCTATCTAAGAAGCTTTCTGTGTAAATAAATTAAAGATGTAAATAAAGAAGGTACAGAGGTTGGTTCGTTAATATGTCAATGGTAGAGTTGGAATCAAGGTAATCTACTTCCAGAAAATCATGCGAATATAGTAGTACTTGAACCACAAAATAAAACTCACTCTTTTGGTACCAAACTATGCGTATATATATAATATATTGCTATGCATCTTGAGTCATGATGAAAATGATCAATTTTTTTAAACCGTTCCCCACTCAATCCATCAAATACAACTGTGCCAGGATCCAAAATCACAAAGTCTGGGACAAGAAAGCTCTTTGCTTTTTCCTTTATCATCTAAAAGGTTCTTTCATGCCTACTTTCTCATGCCACAGGGTGCTGCCTTCCAGCCTACAAAGGCACAAAATATACTACAGGAACTATAAATCTCTCCCTCATATATGTAGAAAACTAATTTCCTATATTGTTTGTTCCAATCAACTCTCTGCTTTTCATTAAGCACAGCATGTAATTCAAAAATACATTTGGGATACAAGACTGAGAACTTTCTAAGACCAACCCTCAGGTGGCTAAAGAGTAAGCCAGTATTCAAGGAGAGAGATTTCCAAGAGCTACTTGACATAAAACAATTAAATTAGTTCAATCATTTGAGCTCAAGCTCAGTTACAATTGTTAAACTCCAGATTCATAATGTATATACAGCACTGGATTTTAAAACCAGTAAAGGATATTTGAATAAAGTTAATTCCTAATCTATTTGCTTCCCAATGGCCACAGATACTTTTACACTAGAATCTATTTCTTTAGAAATAGTTTACTCCTCTATTTCTCTAAGTGCATGTCAAAATATTTCTAGTTCATCACTGATTTTTGCACTACAGCAGCACCCAAGAACCCTGTCACCAAGCAGGGCAGCTTTGAACAATACTGGCTTGGACAGTTCATGTTCCCCAGAGCTCATGTGCAGAGAAAACAAATCTCTTAACATAGCATCTGCTACATAAAAGAAATATGGTTTCAATTTAGGCAATTTAGATTTTAAAAATCCATTACACTTACTTGTTTGCAAATAGTGTTGGCTGATGAATGGCATCTGTATAATGGAAAAATGCTAATATGACATTATTTCTGCACGTGTTTGACAAACTGTTAGACAATGATGCTAAAAATGGGACGTTATTTATTTTGAGAACTGGACAGAGAAAAGCTCTTTTAAGTTGTCTTTAGAGCTTTTACAGCTTGAACTACATTTGCATTCAAAATTAGGGCAAGGGGGTGCTACATTTGCATTCAAAATTAGGGCAAGGGGGTGGATTGGAGGAAGAAATCTTCCAAATATTTTTGGCAAAACAGCTTGGTCAAAGTCCCTTTTTCTTTAAAAAAGAGGGAGAAACAAATCAGGTTTTTTGCCTTATATAGAATATATCAACCCAAATCTGTGATTCAAAAATATTTCTTTTCCTTTCTTCCAAGATTTTGAAGCACCTAATTTCTTCTCACACATTTCTAGGCTGGCCAACCAATTAACTACTATATTTTGTATTTAAGACACTAAATAAAAAAGTTAAATAGCCTGGACCCAATTAATACAGAACTTAGGTAGCATGCAGATGTTTACAACAGTATCTTCTAGGTTGTGCCTTCTCTAAATTACAGATCTTATATCTTTAAGTCCTCTTTTGTCTATTGCAGAATGTTTCCAGTATAGCTCCCCTCTTTAAGAAAACTACCTAGCAGCATTTGCTGGGGCCATTTTTTTTTTTTCCTACCTATAAGTATTAGTTAAATTCATTCAAAGTTTTATATTTGTAGGAATACAAAGCAATAAATTGATTTTTAAATCCTGCTGGTACACGGCTCCCATGTGCCGCATGATTTTGATTAAAGTGTCTGGGTTTTAAGAAAGGAATCCCTGAGCAGAAAATAACCAAAAATTCATGGTTAGCTAAACCCTTTAAATTTAGTTGAATACAGTAAAAAATAATTAAACATATCAACTGTCAGCAAAATATTAGAGGCTCCCAGCAGATACATTTTGAACATTCTGTAAAACCCCAGAATGGTTTTTAAACACTGTAGTCTTTATTAGCAGACACTGTTCTCCAGTTCATGAATACAAAGTAAACAAAAAAAAAGAAAGGTGAGAGGTAAGTTTTGCTACCACATGACCTTTTTCAGATTGTGAAAAATAAGGGATAGGCAAGGGGTCATAATAAAACTAACCATATTAAATTGTGCCCACTGATGAAGACTTGCAGCTGATATGCCACACACAGTTACAGTTCTGAAGATCTGAAACTTCTTTATTTCAAATACAATTTTTTCTCCTGTTCTTTTGGTTTACCTTCTAAAGTTGACAGAGCTGCCAAACCACAGCTTATTCAGTAACTTACAGAAATAATTTTTCTTTACAAAAATGGGCAAAAAATTATTTTTCTTCTTTAGAATCAAATTTAGAGACTTTGACTTATTGTGCATGGATATCCTCACATACTTTGACATACAAGATCTACTTTCCATAAAATTATTCAAATTTAATGTCTTTCAGATAAAAGCATTTCTTTATGGCTTTATAACTACTCTAAAATAACAAATAAAAAATTATGACTGCAGATGGTACATACACTGCCTTCCACTGAACGTTGAAGTCTCTTATTACAATTGGACAGGGAAACTGCAAGTTTTCTTTTAACATAAATACCTTCCCTTGGCAGTTTTTTCTGTCTCTGTGTTCATGTTATTTTAAAACACTTTCATTTGATCATTCAATATTTTCCACCACTGACTAGGTGATGAATAGTCTTGCCACCTGGCTCAGCTTCCCATCCCCTCTCCCAGTTTGAATATTTCTTTACACACGAAAGCCAAAGGAAATGGAAAAACTGCCAGAGGTATTTTTTAATGCCTTCAACAAACAAAAATAAAAAAAAGATTCTGTACAGACATGAAAGTCAAGACCCTCTCTGGGTCCATCTGTCACCTCCTCCCTTGCAAAAAGTAATTCCTACATTTAAGCCAAAATTAATCTCAGCAGAAATTTAAGGAATAATATTGATTCAGTCTCAAACCATTCAGTTGCTTCTTCAAGAATCTATTTCTATCTCACTGAATCCTTTTCACATATTTTAGTGTTTTTTCAGCTTCCTGTATGCAGCCTTTCCTTTCCCACTTTTCTATTTCACTTTTTTCTTTTAGTATCACTGCTGAAATAACAAATCTCTTCTGCTCTTCCTACCTTTCAGGATGCTGCAGGGCCTGTCTCCTGTAGCTCCATCTCTGCTTCATCTCAACTTCTTTTCCTTTAACTTCCAACCCTGCTTTTGCATTTTCTCTCTATGTCATTCTACCACACACATACTCAAGATAACCCGACAATAAGTGATCCCCATGGATCCCTTTTACAATTCATCTTCCTCTTTGGCACCTAGAATAATTGATTACTATAATAATCATGCAATAATACAATGATACAATAATCCTAGGATTCATCCTAGGGTGAGTACCACCCACCACCCAATAATCTATAAATGTACTACCAACCACCAAAGAATCTACACGTGATGATGGTCTCCACCATCTACTCAAGATTGACAGAAATCCCACAGCTCCTTAGAGAAGAGTCTTTACTTCCTGAGGATGCTTCTCCAGTGTAACTACAGCATCTTCCACATTCCTAAGTCAGGAGTCACATTTGCTATTAGTTGATATTCAGTTCCCAGAGGAACCTCCAGGAATAAATCTCCTCAACAAAGTACAAATGAAAACCTTGGCATACACCCCTGATAAACCTGTGCAAAGCAAATGTGCAGTAGAATTGGATAGACTTGCACAACGTCTTTACACTGTTACACCACAGAAAACTCAAAGCAAAGCTTTATTAAATTAACTAGAACAAATTCAGACCTAAAGGAAAATTTTCCATGGATTGTACTTGGAAGAGGCCAACACTCAAATTAAGTTTTCAGTGAAAAACCTCATACATTATCTGCCTCCTCATACCATATCTCCCTCTAAACAGAAATACAAAAAAAAGAAACCAACATTATTAATTCAGGGAGAAAAACTATGCAAATCCCGACTCCAACTTCTAGATCTTGAAGCCTTCATGGAAGTTCTTACCTGCTGATATCAGACCATCAACTTCCTCAAAGGAAACTAATTTACTGTGATCAGTTCTGCAGAAAGGATGACTGTGTTTCATTTTAAGAGACTTATTCCAGCTATAAAAGGATGAGCATATGAAATATCCATATTACAGTGCTTAACTTCAGTCATACTGCTGAATGTTCTAATCAAAACTCATTTTCAGAGGAGAGTGGGCAAGCATACAAATTGGATTTTGGATAACTTTTGGGTTATTCCCCCCATCATGACCACTGGAACATTTCTATGTGGAAAAAAGTCTTTCTAGTTTGCTTAGAAAAACTGTTCCTCATCTTCAGCTCCATTTTTACAGCTTTTCCATTGTATCACAAGTATATTTGGGCCGCGAAAAGGAGCTTGGGTTGTTCTGAAAACATTACAACAATTATATTCTAATCATACCAAACTGTTTCAGAACCTCCTGTAAACTCCATACAAAAGCTGCAGGAAAAAGCACGGGAAAGAGGATCTAGTTAAGGTCCCTGGCAGATTTTCATATCTCTACCTACTTATTCCGAGTCTCTAAGGCTGAAATAGTTGGCATGAACTAAAAGAAAGTTTTGTTTGCTCCAAATAAGAGCTGCTGAGAGCTCAGCCTTGACAAAGATTGCCTGTAGCTCAGCCCAAACAGATACTCGAGATATCAAACAGCCACCATTTTACCTTTACTGCCTTGTTTTACTGCTCCACAACTGTGTTACATCTGAATCACAGACCCATTTATTGGAAAAGCCCTCCAAGACCATGGAGTCCAACCATTAACCCAGCACTGCCAAGTCCACCACTAAACCACATCCCTAAGCCCCACATCTACACAGCTCTTAAATACCTCCAGGGATGGTGACTCAACCTCTTCTCTGGGCAACCTGTTCCAATCAATGCAGGTCTGCCCTTACTTCTGAAATACTTCTAGACAATGTAAACTCAGACTTTAGCTGTACAATTTTTTTCACAGTGAGAGGTTAACACAGTTTACTTGCTGCATAGTCTCCAACACAGGAAAATCTCTCCTTTCTACTATACTGAGACACACATAGTAAAGCCAGTTTTCATTCTTCATCACAATTCTACTTCTAGTTTTCTAAGGAGTCTCTCTTCAAAGTAGCAAGTCCTGAGTTGAAAGCCCTAGTATTAAAAGTATAACTTGAATAAAATTTAGGAGAAAAAAGAATCAAAATCGTGTTTTGGTAAGGAAAGACAGATTTCTACCTAGTTAATTCTGGCTTTTAAAAATGGTAGGAGTGTAAAATTTGGCATAGTCAGTAAGCTAGGGTTGCACAAAGTTAAAATTGCAACCATTCACCATGTCCACGAGGTAGAAGTAATTGTATGACAACTTTTGTGGGTTATTTGGATCTTGCATTTATCTTTTATAACAGCCATTCTACTAAATAAAACATGTTCTGCAAGTTGGTTACCTCACTCATGTGCTGATTAAATCATAGCATCAGATATTCCCACAGACCTGGGTGGCAAACATTGATCAACACCAAGGTGGTAAGCATAGATTATCCAGGTGTAAATGTCTGTGAGGATTTGGTAGCAAATAGGCTGTGTCTGCATTTGTGCAGAAAACCTTCCTGAAAATGCAATCCCAGCTTGCATTTAATTCTTGCATATACCTCCTGAGTCACTAGTACCAGACAATACATGGAAGCACTGAATCAATTTTAGAGAGATAACTTAGAGGGCAATTGAAGTCAGAGAATGAAAGGAGGACGTAAATCTCAGAAAGTCAGTGCTCAAACCAGCAATGTTGTGTCCATCCGTGAAAAATTTCCCATTCCAGTGTCTGGCGCATCCTGCATTTCAGGTTTTTCTTGCTTATTAACAGAAGACCTGTCTCCTGCTTTTCTGCAAGGACTTTGTAACTGGCCTCAAAAGTAGCAACTACACATTCACTGCCCATAGCAGTGGTGCCTTGTTAGAGCCCCAAGGTATCCTTCAGCCCTCCTTAGCATCGTTCACCTCTGGGCTGTCTCTCCACCACCATTTCTTGTTCAGGACAATCGTGTCTTTGCTGGTTTGTCTTTGCTAAGTATTTACAAAAAGATCGGTGACTCCAATCGAACTGAAGAGACATCTTGCTATCAGAGACATGCTGCCACCAAAAGGTAAGCACAATGCTTCCTCCAAATCTCCAAGCTATTCAGACCAGATATTTTGGCTAAAGAGATCCATAACCCTGGCTACATTTGGTGCAGTTTTCCCTCTAGGGCATCTCCATGTTTATGTGCATTTTTGTCTTGCTCTAGAAAAACGAGGCCTGCATGGTTCAGTCATAAATCACAACGTGCAATTCCCAGAGTGGTGGAAGAGCAAACATAAATGCTATCATTAAAACACAATTACTGCCAAAGCTGAATTTTGTTCTTTCATTCTTCATCCAGTTTCCTAGTTTTGAACGCAGCGCAAACTTTTAATGAACTAAGCATTGAATTAATGCTTAATGAAGTAAGCATTTATACGTAACTTATATTCAAAAGTACGCATATAGGAGTCAAAAATTTATAGAAATACGAGTCACAAAGATAAGACATAGGGAGAAGGAAAAATGGGGAATAAACTGAATAGCCTCAAGGCAACTTCTAATCTAAAGCTATAAAAATTCTTTGTAGTTTTATTAATTTCAATGTTTAAGAAAGACCTGCAGTCTGTTTTCAGTAAAAGCTATACAGTACTTAATAATATATCAGACAGCAATTAAGTCAGCAAATGTGCCTACAGCGTTTGGCGTTAGAGACATGTTCTGAGAACTGCAATGTGCCAGATGAACATAGATCTACAAACCAGTCTCACCTCACATGCTTGAAATGTTCATACAGAGTAAACAACATATTTGGTACAGGGAATTTTAAAGCCTAAACAAAAGCCTTATGAGCATGTTAAATTGGGTCACATACCAAATAAACTACACACCCAAACAGCAGTGAGACGAGGGCAAATATCCTCTTTAGCCACTAGGGCACACAATGAATGTTACCCCCTAAATTAAGAGCTCTCTGTTTTAATGCAGAAATTACTGCCCTTAACAGTTTTAAGCCAGAATTTAGGTTGCAAGAGGGATAGAAAGAAAGGAGAGGACTAACTCCTGCCATTAGAAACAAGAGACACATGTGTTTGTCTGTTTTGGCAGTCATTGACACAGCAGCTATTTACCAAGAGAGAATAAACATACCACCTAGGCAGAAAAATGTTTGTTTACGCTTCATGAGAAATGTGGAGAGCTTAATTTCTCCATTTTTACAGGAATAGGCTTTGCAAACACAGCTTTAATACCAGCTTGAGAAACTAGGTCAAAAATGCAGGATGCCCAACATCAATGAAAATTAACTAGCACTTGCGTATAGACCTACTACGTAAATGGAAGTAGACTGGCTGATTTCCAGAGAATCAAGAGATGATTGTATTGAAAAAAAGGCTTTCAAGAGAACAAATGCAAGATAGATGTGTAGAAAATTCAGAAGCAAAATTTGTCAGAAAAAAATTGCCGAAGTGAATTTTGTAGATGAAGAAAGGCAATATTGAACAGTACCAGAGCTAGAACTTACAATCAAAACCCTAAGAAAATGCCACATTTTTACATGTATTTCACAGTCCAATTTTACAAAGCAATTCTTAAAGTAGCACGTACACTGAACGTATTTAGTTTATAACCAAACATGTTATTATTATTACACTCAAAGGATGTTAAAATCCCTGAAAGAAACTCCTCTAACTCCTGTGAATAATACTTATTGTTAAAACCACGGGTAGCTGTTTCTGATACATTGCTACAGCACCTCGCTTCATTTCAGTTCTCTTTAAGTAATCCCAGGAGAAGAAAGCCTACACACTTCAACTTAAAGAGAAGTTTGAAGTGATTTGGGAATTTCCTCATGTTCCTGCAGAGTATTTAAAACAAAACAACCAAAAATCCTCATATGTTTCAGTTCCAATGTCTTTAGCACTCACACAAGTATGTGCAAACAGTAGAGGGAAAGACAAGAAATTATTTCTATGACAAAATCCCAAACATTCTTTAAAGAAAAGTTAAGATTACTAAAAGAAAAATATTTCAGGAGACTATATTCACAATCTCATGTAAAGTGATTATTTATGTGCAAGCCTGTGTGCTTCACAAACCAGTATATGACAGCAGTGATTTTGATTTACAGAACAGTTCTCTGCCAGCATACACAGCACAGACTGATTATCAGTATCTGTCATGAACACCCAACAACTGTATCTAGAGCTTTAGCATTCAGTTACAACAGGTGAATTCCCAGGGTTCCACATGTGGATTTTTAAAATTTCCATCTGACTGTATGATATCAAGCACTTCCCCACCAAGACATAAAAAGTTTTCTTAAAATTCCACTTAGTAAGCCTGTATAATAAACAGTAAAAATATATACAAAGTATATTCAACCATTTCACCCTATGCTTCAGAGAAGCAGGGTAAAAACCTAATCTGTTTTGTATATCACACATTAAGGACACAGTGTGGGGAAAACCCACAAACAAAGTATTACAGGCACAAATATCACTCATTTAGGCTACACAAGTAACACACTTTATAAATTAATCTTATTGATGCTATATGCTTAGGCTTATCTTAATATTCATTTCACATAGTAGGAGGAATCTTGAATCATTAAAAATGTTAGCCATAGGTCAAAAATTATTAGGGAACTCTGATTACATTAGTCTAGAGAATTAGTGCTGCAACAAAAGGAACAGATTTAAGGAAGCTTTTAAAAATTAAGATCCTCTCACATGCTCTGGTAGCCCAATAAAGGCAAGCAGGCAGCCGAGGCTACACATAACTGCAGATGCTTAGGGCTACTGCTCAAACACCACCCCTCCAGGCATTTAAATGCTCTGCTAGCTGCTGTTCAACATAATGCTGCCACCGACTTCAGTGGCTTTGGCCACAATACTGAGTGAAACCCCCCGAAGTGCAGTATTTTTCTTGCACAGAGAAAATTTCTCTAGCTAAGCCTCATTCCTTTGACTCGTTCTGGACATCTGTGTCAGTTCTTTCAAGGAACAGCCAGAGGTAGACCACCTATACTGAGAGGGGCCACACTAAGACATCAAGAGTGATGTGACATAAGCATGGACATCCCCACTTGGATGGCTTAGGTTCCAAAACATTGGGAGACTGATAACAAAGCTGCAAAACTGTAAATAATTTACTAATTTTTGCTTCTAATAAAGGAAAAAAATTACTCTATTTCCTCAGAGGTTGTTGAATCTTCAGTCAGAGGGCAATCCTGAAGAGCTGAGATGGTGGAAGCCTGTACCAAGTAGAATAAAACAGTCTAGACCTGTCTAATGGAAGTGGCATAAGCATTTCCCGTTCAGTTTGACGGCTCCTCGGATGCCTGACTCTCCATTTGTGGGCAAAATGGGTGCCTAATTAGAGAAAAGTATTCACAGCCTCCACTAGTCAGCAGCAGGTTTCCCCTGAGGTCCAGAGAAGTCTTCTTAAGGGTGGGTCACCACATCCTCACATCACCCTCTCCAATGAGATGGGTTTGAGAGCTCCAAAAGCTTCTGACAATTTCTATCTACTTTTTCTAGTACATGAAATGCAGCAACAGCTGCTTTCTGATTTTCAAGTTACTCATCAGAAGTACAGAAGTAGTTTTCCTCCTCTTTTCCTGAAGTTCTTGCGTGAGTCTGGCAGCCCACAGCATATTTGATGTGATGTTTTTATAGCCATTAATACAATAGGATATCCTTTTTAGTCAGATGTCATGTCATAACATATTCTGATATCATCTAGATGTCATCACTGACATAAAATAAAATTTGATGGCAAAAACCATTACCTCTGGTTTCACCATAACTTGCATTATTCAAATATTTCTCAAAAGTTAGGCGTTTTTTAATAACTTGGTAGTTAATTCTGAAGACCAGCTAATGATGCACAGCTCACGTGAAAAATCCGTGATCCTAGAATTAAATGAACAATGCAGAAATAAACAAGACCTCCTTAATAAGTGAGACTTTATATTCCTTCAAAGTTCTGCCCACATCCTTATAAGTAATTAAGACCCAAAAAAAGTCTTTGGACAGGTGAACAACAAGCCCTGCTGGCACGGGAACTGGACAGTACTACAACTTCTTTCCACAGTTTTGGCAAACAGATGAATTCTCACGCAACTCTCAACCACACACACCTTGGGAGCTAGAGCTACACTTCTACTGCAGCTCACTGATGTGGCATTTATTCTAAGCACTAAAACCCAGCAAAATTACATTCCAGGAACATTTCAGGAAATCCCTACCCCAGTCTACAAAATTTCTTGTCTCAGAATACAAAAATTACTGATACTCCACAATGTTCTACTTAGAAGTTTTAAAGTTTTTCTGTATTTTACTCAGTTTCTGCACTATTTTTACAATTTCTCAGTGTATCAACAACGGAAATAAGTTCCTTAAAAATGAAGGTCAAAACAATAATTACGTATGGATCCAAAAAACTGGTAGGAGTCTAGCTCAAGCTGGAAGCCAGGTGGGAGGAAAGCTTTGTTCTCATTGTTTTAACTTGTGTTGGGAGCAGTTATGGAAGCCTCTCTGATGGAAACTTCTGCATTAGGAAAAACTTCATTTTTTCCTTTTTCATGTTAAGAAAAGGATCTGCATATTACCTCAAAAGACATGGAGAAAAATATTCTTCCAAAACTTTCCGAACAGTAGGAATTCCCACACTTGAACAGACTGCTTGCATGGGACCATCTGGATAGCCTGTACATCCAAAATTGTTGCGGGCAGAAGTGAACAAGCGGTGGTGGTTGAGAAAACCAATGGCAGCAGCCATTTTTAGGGGCATTTCCTGGACAGCGTCTCTACATTTTCAAGTTGCTATTTTTTTATAACAACTACCAGAGCTAAGAGACATAGCATTACCATTCCTTATTTAGAGAGGTTTGGAAATCCCCTCAAGTACCCAAGAAGCTAAGAAAAATGAAGTTTGTATCCACTTCTTTTTCAAGGTCACATAACAGAATCAGTAGTGATTACTTGTCTCCGGTCCTCTCTCTTTTTGCATAGTCATTCATCCTATATAAGTAGCTCCTGCCAAAAGAGTACATCTAGTACTGAACACTGAATTACCAGTATTGAAGTGCAGGACTAAGAACCTATCTACCCCAGCTCTTTTATTTAAGCAGAATACTAATCCATCCCTGGCAATTTGTTTAGTCTTAGTCCTTTCTAAGTTTCAGTCTTTCCTTGCAGCTCATGTTTTCCAAAGTGTTCGCTACTGAAGTTCCTCTCTGGGCTCTTGTCAATTGGTCTACATTTCTGAAAGTACAGTTTTCAGAGGAGATTTCACAGTCACCACCAGAAGAGATGGGATAATCAGTTTCTCATCTCACTTTTTTATGTCTTTACCATGTGTATTTACTACATTTTACCATTTAGCGTAAGTTCCAGATCTTTTTTGGAATACTGTTGTTTCATAGCACTCTTGTTACTGTTACTCTGCATCTCTTATTTCTTATTATGTACTCCCCCACATTTTAAGCAGAAAACTTTGTGTCTGTATTTCAGCTCCATCTTCTGATTTCAGATCACTGCTCTGATTTGTCTAGACCATTCTCATTCTGTCTTCCCAAGAATTGCAATGCCTGTGAAATAAACTTATCAAGTCTGATAGTTCTTACTTTGTTCCATCAGCCTAAATCATTGAAATCAGCAGACAGTTCAGACTGGAGCTGGGTATGACCTCACCTAACATCCTCTCTTGTGATGATAGCTTAATCACAAAAAGATATATTTTTTCCAACCAGAGTACACCACCATCCATATTTCCTTATTTTGGTTAGGAAAACACTGCCTTTTAGGAGAAAAAAGCCTTGGCAAATTCACAATGGCTTTACTTCATGCATTAGACAAATATGCTATTCTGGAGGGGAAAAAAAAACCAGAAAAACCCCACATCAGATTTGTCAAAAAATTATACCAAACTGATGCAATGTATTTTTAATATTATTTTTCTCCAAATGCAAACAATTTGTTCCCGCAAGCATTTGTAAGTCACAATTGCACTGATCTGCCTCACGGTCTTCTTTCTCTCCCCACATTTATGCTACTACTGCTGCTTCTTTGAGGTAAAAAAAAAATTTCCTTTTGTCTTCATCCAGTTCTTTGGCCTGTCCATGCTCCTCATATCCCTATCACCCACCACCACTCAGAGATTCCTTCATATACTGAGCACTCAGCTACTAGCAAGCAGCTCTTTCTTCCAGCCTTAATGAAATTAAATGATAGTAGCCAAGTCTCACCTCTCATTCAGCCTTTTTTGTTAAAGTCATAATGAAAATAAAAATCCATTGCGTTGGCAGTATTCTGTCCACATGTTTTTCCTTTCTTGGCTTTCTTCAAGAAAAGCTTCGAGCTGTGAAGCCTACTGTGATTTTTAAATTTTTTTACACTACAAATTTGAACTACTGCAGTCACGTGCCAATCTTGCCCATTTTTTGAGTAACTGCTATTGCAATACCCCTATACTTCAAAATATATTCACATAATCAGTTTCAATGTTTGTTGTTGTCTTCTGCATTAGTTGGTGCAATAAAACATATTCAAAAAGTTCTACCAGACTTCCAGTAGAGAATATAGCCAGATTATCAGCCTATTCTTGTTTTCCAGCTGTCACACATTACTTAAGTGGAAAATATTCACCTCCTTGCTTCTGTGAACGGAACAAAACACGAATCTAACTTCTGAAGTACAATCTGTGCATTTGCACAAGGAGTAGCTTCAATTACGAGATGCAATTACCAGTCTAGCTACTTGTAAAGCACATCCTTTTATCTCATCAGCTGAAGTGAAGCAATGTTTATAGCCTTCCCAAAGTTTACATGTTGGTACAGTAGTACAGTGCTACAGAACAGACTTTGAAAACAGGAAAATAAACACAATAAAGGAGAACCTTTTGGGGGAAAACTTGAGAATTCTCCAAAAAACATTTTTTCAGGATGATTAAGAACTGCTTTCATGTATTTGTAATCTTTGTCCACTTCTCTTAAAGCCATTTATATATTAGTCCTTACAGGATGTCTAAAGTTTAAGTTATCAGTACTTTACACAACTCTGAATAAATACAAATGTTTGTAATCTTAGCTTAAAAATCTTCTGGTCATAAGGACAGTAAGATAAAAGGGCAAAGATGTTTGCATTTTTGGACATGATATGAAAACTTTCTGCATCAAGATGATAAAACAAGATTTTTCCATACTGAACTCGGGCTTCTGGAAAACCATCAAGACTTCAAGGAAGTCACTTTTGTTATCTTCTCCTTTGACAAAAACATGAATCTATGTATATCCCCATTTTTAAGCCTCAATTTAATCTCTGACTACAGTGTAAATATAAATGTGAATAAATATAAATGAGAATTTTAAAAAAGAATTCTGATGAAAGGGACAACCACAGGCCTGTGAGCCTCACATTAAGCAAAGAGCTAATGTTTAGGCACATATTAGTATTAGAGCATGTAGAGAGAAGCTACAAAACACGGCCATCATTCGTGTCTGCTAATTCCCTTTATTCAGAGAAAAGCTGCCATAGTTTCTGTGAAGAGAACTAGCCTTGAAAACCTACTCAAGCTGACTGCAAGGGTTATCACACAGCTGATAAAATGAAGAGCTCAACAGATTTTCATTGTCAACTTATATTTCCAAAAGACATTTAACAAGATCTTATACAATGTCTTTTGAAGAAATTAAACACAAAAAGTGTAAGCGTACAGCATTAACTAAAGAAAAGAAACAGCCTAGAAGAATCAGAGGACTCTGTTTCAGGGACTATGCTGCTTAAAATATTCTTAAGTGACCTAGAAAAGGGAGTTACCAACGAGGTATTAAAATAGGTGAGGAGGATGGCAAACTGAGTAACTACAAAAAGACTTTAAGGTGCCTAGACAATAAAATGGCACCAGAAGTGTAAATAAAAGTGTTTTGCATGGAATAGAACCATCTGTAGATTTGCTCACCAGACAGACTCCAGAACTCTGGGGTTATAGGAGTTATTTGGGTATTAGCATTAACTCAATACTTACAGCAACAATCAAAACAGAGAATGAAATGTTTTACAGAATCAGAGAATCACAGAATAGTTAATGTTGGAAGAAACCTCTGGATATCATCCAGTCCAGCCCTTCTGCCCAGGCAGGATCACCTAGAGCAGGTTACACAGGAACGCATTCAGCTGGGTTGGGAATGTCTCCAGAAAGGAGAATCCACGACCTCCCTGGGCAGCCTGTTCCAGTCCTCTGCCACTCTTGATATAAAGAAGTTCTTCCTCATGCTGGGCCTGAAATTCTTGTGTTTTAGGAAATTTAGAACATTTGAGGAAGGAACAGAGGAAAAAAAAAAACTCATTTTCATGGTATGCTATAAATCTACAGTTTGCCCACAACTGGCATGATGAGCAGATCCAGTGAACTCTCAAAATGTACAGTTGGAAAAAGTTCAGAGAAGAGTAACAAGATTGAAACCAGCTCCACAGAGAAGCAAACAAGCAGGCCAGGCTTCTGTAGCCTGGAACAGATTCAGCTAACAGGGAGATGTGATAGAGGGCCATAAAATCATAAGTGTTATGAGAAAGATTAAAAAAAAGTATTGAGAGTTTACTTTTGTCCTGGTATATGAACTGCAGTGTGTCAAATGAAGCCAAACAGGTATCAGAGGAAAAACACAAGTGGTTGTATAGGCAACAAGTGACAGACCTCAAGAATTCCTTGCCAAAGGCTACTGTGCACAGTTTACACTTGTTAAAGGACAGGCTGCACAGATTCATGAGAGAGATGATTGTGAATTTACTAAAACAGATCAGGTTTAGGAAAAAAAACAACTCAAAATGAAGTGAAAATAGTTGAAGGCTGAAAGACTGTTTTAGAAAGAAATATTATACTCTTGCCTTGTCCTTACTTCCCAGGGAATCAATTTCTAGCAACTGTAGGTTACAAGGAACTGGGGACAGGTGGCTCTCTAGTCTGAATTATTACGTTTTGAGATAGAGGAAAAAACGTTAGAATTATTTGTGCTAGGACTGAACCATTTCATTGTTTCGCACATAATGTCCTGATAAATACTACCAGAAGCACCAAAGAAGGATTATTAGTCTAATAAATATCAGGTATCTTTGTTACAATATCTAAGCTAGTTCCTAATTTTTGGTAAGATGAGTATCTTTTATGCTGGCAGACAAAGAGACATGACTTGTCTAATTCACCACACATGGTGAGCTCAGTACAGGTGGTACAAGGAACATGAAAGGGACCTCAAAAGTATAACAGCAGGCATTTTTGCCCTCTCCAGACAATATAGTCCATTTCCATAACTAATCTCTCTTGTTTACAGTATAAGCTTAGCACTGGAGGGAGAACGGTGGAAAGGAAAAGAAAAATTCATGAACAGAAATCAAGGAAAAGTTCATTTGATGTGATGTATTTTGATACTCTGTGTCACCATTCTTAAAAAGATTATATACTGTACAGAGGTTTTTTTGAAGGCATTGGTCCATTTTTTGACCTTTTTCCTGTAAAGTAGGTGTGGTTATCCCACGCATCCGTCAGTGCATCTGTTCAGATGTTTGGATCTTTAAAGCAAGGTATATAGGCCCATGGCTGTCCATATGTTAGAGACATACTGAGTTTCCAATAATCAGGATGTTGGAGTAACTTTTAATGCCAGCCATGTTCCTACCCTTCTCAGAACAGCAAAGCTTTACTTCTACCAATATGTAGGTTTATTTCTTAGAAAAGAGGAAAGAAAAAGTAAAAAAGACAAAGCTAGA
Organism: Eulacestoma nigropectus; assembly: GCA_013397775.1. Lineage (NCBI taxonomy): Eukaryota > Metazoa > Chordata > Aves > Passeriformes > Eulacestoma > Eulacestoma nigropectus. Next base: position 1,432,783 of record VZTE01005042.1, on the reverse strand, counting down.
AGAGGACACGTTTGTGCATGTACACCTTTTCAGAAACAAATGCCAGATTTCTATTTTCAGAGCACACTTAAGCAGTACCTAGATATAAAGCTACTACCTAAAGCAAAGGGGAAAAAAAAAAAAAAAAAAACCACAAAACAAAACCAAATCACAATGAACCATTCCAAAACTTTACTAAAACACTTATTCCATCAGTCAGTCCTGCAGAAAAAACATTCCAGGAACCACATCTTCACACTATGGCCTAACTCAAATCTCCGCCTGTTCAGAAAGGATCAGCTCACGTGCAAAGAAAAGAATTTAGGTCAACATGGCTGCTGTACTACATGTTTCTCCAGTTGGGGCATGGAAACAACATTTCTCTCTCCTTCACTCTTGTAACCCACACCTGGTTGTGAGTTACATACCAGATTACATACTTGTTCCTTCCAGACTCTAAGCTTTCCCTTGTATATGCTCTAGGCAATTTTAAATTTCTAATAAGTTGCCGAGAGCTGCACAGTACAAAAATCTGTAAAAACCTTGAAAGGCTTCACTGAGGTACTGCATGTGGGGGCAAAGTAGGCAGGTAAATTATCTGATCAGCTTAAACATCAGACAGTAGGTACAGCTCATTTATAAGGCACAGCAGAGAACAGCAATGAGGTACCAGAACAGATGTTTACAGTTAAAACAGGACCAAGAGCAAATGATCTAACTCATTTGGATTCTGCATTCCTGCAGCAGATTCAAAACTGTGTCTGCATGCACATTCCCAAATTTTTCACCCCCCATCCACATGCAAATCTCTATTTATGGATTTGTGGCACTGGGTTTTGGAAGATAACATTTCAGGCCAAAACCTGAAGTAAGATTTTGAACTACCTTGGGATGCCAAGTGGGTAGGAGGTCATTGAAACGCCCACAAGCCAACCATGCCTTGATGATATTTTTCTGCACTGCACAAATCCAGTCCAAGGGAAGAACATCGTACCAGGGAAGTGCAGGTAGCATAAAATGTAAATGTATAAAGGCACAGAAAGGTGGATATTCCCTCTCTTAAGAGTCCCAAAGCCTCATACTACAACTTCCTAGAAAACTCCATAAGGCCCACGATAAGTGCATCTCTAGATTCTAAGCAAAATGCTCTGGAACATTGCTAAATTACAGATGGCAAAATCAGATTTTTCAGGGTTGCTTTAGATCGTTTGCTGAATAAACCAGATCTTACAGCTGCTAAACTTTCTTGCAGTTGCAGTTGCTAAACTTTCAACCTTGCAGTTGTTATGCATTTACTTTTTATTCAATGTAGATTCAGTATTTTCTGAATGCTTTACAAATATATCATGGATATTAGCCACAGACACCATATCTACCAATAGATCAACCATTTATTTTTCCTGAAAAAGCTTTCCTGTAGGAAAAAAAAAATAAAAGAATCCTTTAGTAAGAAAATCTGACAAAGAAAATCTGCTCTTGAGCTGACGTTTATTAGGACAAGTTTCAACTAGGAGGAGAATTTAAAAGCCAAGTTATAAAATACACAATGGGTGGAGCGGGTTACAATAGAGGTGTTGGCACAAAACTATCCGAGGAATTATGAGCACAATGCTAAAATAATAGGATCTCTTGAATGGGAAGCCACAACTTCTGAATTTGAAAGACTTAGGTTTACTTTCATGTGAAGACTTGTTGATAGCACTGTTAAATGAAAACATCAGAGCACTTTCCATATTTCATAATGTGCTGCAATCTTGAGTACAAACACAGATACAAAAAGCCAGCCCTAAACACACCAAAACCTCTGAGAGTAATGGTGTAAAAAGGTGGCAGATGAGGCAACCCTATTCCTGCACAAATGATGATCATGACATGCTCTGAAGCTTCATTAAAATTACTTATAAAAAATCCTGGTTTGTTTCCATCCATGCTGCAATGCTTGAATTAGTGTGCTTTTGTTAATTGCTCCTAAGAGCAATTTTATTCCGATAAAACTAAAGCCACTCATGAGACTGACTATGCTGCAAGGCGTTACAAAAACTTGAGAAGGAGAGAAATATGATCACTGTAAAGTACACATATATTTATAATATGCTTCCATGGTCCAGTTCCAGAAACATACCCTGCCTTTTGAAAAATCAATTCTGTTGTCTTTGGGAGGTTAAAGAGGAAAGAAAGGAGGATCGACTATTGGGTTTGTTTTTCCATATTCACTTTGAAGATTTTGAGACTTGTAGCTCTAGCAATTTATTTGGATAGACTAGAAAAAACCCCACTATACAATGAAATAAGTGAGAAGTTTTAGAAAATTCTAAAATATGATACTGTTTAAATTATTTTTTTTAATGTGATTTATATAAAATGCTAGAAAGCCAGAACTCTAAAAGCAAATGCTGATATAACTCTAAGTTTCATAGTTCCTGCACAGCCCTTTTTAACATTACAGCCTCTGCAGTACCACATTTAAGAGTGCTCTGTTGCAGCTTTTTTCTCTCTAAAACATATGCTGCTTGGCATAAAGTTTTACAATGCTCACTAAGGGAGGAATAACTCCTCCAAAGCCATAAGAAGTACAACATAAACCTGATACAATTTAAACTGCATGTACTCCCTCCCTGGCACAGCTTTCAATCTTCAAGAAACAAAAGCTAACACGGTTTTCAGAGTACTTTGCTCATATGACAGTGGGAACAGTAACTGGAGCCCAGACTGCACCGCTGGGATGACTATAGTGATGTTCATGATAGTGTTGCATCCTGGAGTTCCTGGGTTTTTTCAATGGAACCAACTAAAACAACTAAAACAAGATAGGATTTAACAGTAATCCTGTCTTCGGGGGCAGGGCTGGCAGGGTTTTCCAGTTCACCTCATTACATTTGTAATTAGGTCCCGCAAAGCTCTGCATGGGAATTCAGATAGTTTCAATACTTTCTGATGACAAGATAATGTGGGGACAACCTTAGGAGAGGGCAAAGTGATAACAGGATACACACACGCAGATGGCTGAACTGACTGGGGTTTGGAACTGAATGATCTTTAGGTCCCTTTTGACCCAAACCATTCCACAATTCCAGGACTGGAGATAGCTAGAAGTGAATTTACCAATGCCTGACCCTTCAAAGGGACAGGAACAGGTAGAAAAACGGGAAAAAAAAAAAAAAACACAAACAAAAAACCCCAAATATGTTAACAATACATGCTTTTTAAAAAATTTTAAAAATCATTTGCATTTCAGCAGTGAGAGCAGTTCTTCCAGATTTTCTTCTTCTAATCCAAACTCAATCATCTGTATGAGATGCATATGCATCAAAAAATGCTTCTAGAAGCATGTAAAAAGAGATTAATATAAGAAAAAATAATACGAAGAAAGTCGAGTCAAATTCTATGCAGATGCAAGCTGCTACAGAACACTACATCTACAAGCCAGAGTGAATTCCCTGATCTGTTACTAAATCAGAGTAAAAACCAGAAGGTGCATTGTTCTATTTTGACATACAGAGTACTCCTCATGAAGAAATAGCAAAAAATTATTCTAAATGTCAAGATATTTAGAATTACATAATTATTTAGGTTAAAAAATACTTTTAAGATCATCAAGCCAAATTGTTAACCCAACACTGGCAAGTGTGCCACTAGACCGTGTCCCTAAGTCCCACGTCTATAGGTCTTAAATCCTTCCAAGAATGATGATTCCACACTTCCCCAGTCTGCCTGTTGCGATGCTTAATGTTATAAAATGACAGAAGTTTAAAAACTTAATGTTTCAAGATTCAGAAAATGAAGAAAAGGTGGATTTTGGAGGAAAGAGCCTCAGACAGGAAAACAGTTCAACAACAGAGCAATACCTTGTGTTGAGCTTTGTTTACATACGGTTATCACATGAAACTGGGACTACTCCACACATTTAATTTTCTATATCATACTACATGTACACTCAGGATATTGATTTTACAGGAAGCAGCTCTCAAGCTTTTCCAAGTTCCCTTTCCTCTTTGCCTCTTTTCCTTTCCCCTCCCATTTTCCAAATGCCACAGAAAATGTCCACCAGAAGACAGAAAGCATTCCCTAAAGTTTTGACAAAGTTATAAAGCACTAGAAAGAATGCCTGTGGTAGCAGAGCATTTTAATCCATCACTAGCCTCCCCACCCCCCATATTTAAATATTTATCTTTTAAATGTTTAACACACTCTTCCAGTAAAAATTGGTATCAATCAGTCCCACTTTTCTCATGGTTTTCTGTATTTATTGACTTAATTTACATCTGGAAGTTCTTGAGTATCAGAGGATGTTGTAAAAATGATTCCACCACCAAGTCAGCATTCCCTTTAAAGAGGAAAAATCCAATGTCTGAACTCTGGTCGGCCAACAGAAACAGAGAGGAAATCACTCCATTCACAGCAACACAGTTTAAGTCAATTGGAAGACTGCGAAAATAGGAAATTCTGTAATTTATCTACTTATGAAAACAACCCTGTGATTTTAGTTGTGTAGAGCAACAGGAGCATCCTTCTTCATAATTTACTGGTAAGAAGACGATGTTTAAAACTTCATCTGTGTTGGCTTTTATGCTTGTATAACAACTATTATAAACAAGAGTTCTTAGTTTTGCTTTTAAGTCAAAGCAAAAGACTGGAGTGTACCAAGCCATTCCATCCAGTCAAATTCCTTCCATCAACCATGCTCCCTTCCGCATAAAACCATTTAAAAACAAAAAGGAACAAAGGCATCCTTTTTTTCTTTGCATTCAGTTTCTTCTTTTTCAGAAAACTGCTACAACCCCTAAACTTTTTGGTGTAAAAATGCATATGGAAAAGTTTTTCCATCTTGATTATGAAGAGGCAAGGTGAAAACGTCTTCTAGCAAAGATAGGAGGATGACTCAAGCATTGCTTAGCAAATATTCATGTATCACTTCACACATTTAATGTTTTTTTTTTGTTTCTGTGTCCACTGTGTCGATGCAGGCATGGTACACAGACACCTACAGCAGCAAACCTAGACTTTACTTGGCCTAGATAATAATTTTCAACAGTAGGATACAGGATTTGCATTATCAAGGCTCTGCCCATGGCTGAAAGGAATTACTTAGGTCCCCATATCCCTTTTGCTTCAGCCACTTAGGACCAACTGAAGGCCCTGAATTTTAACAGAATTCAATCATGTCTTGTACCTAGACTCCTCCTGAGAGTTGTTATATTCCAGACATTACCAAAAGTTGGCTACTGGGAATCTCCTCATTTTCTCAAGTTGTACCTCTTAGGAGCCATAGCTCATCATAATCCAGCTACACTCAGTACAGCTGACTAATGCCAGACTGTGTCAGGCAGAGAGAGCTCCCTGAAAATGGTGTAGCATCAAGTGAGGCAAAGGAACAGTACAAAATATGTTCCAGTATGCTTAAGTTTATATCAGAAGTGTTTTCTGCATAGATAAGTTAGCATCAGCTTGGATAACATGACTTGATCCACTTGAACCAGCGTGACTGGTTCACACCAGAAAACAATTGTTTTTACACCATTTCTCTCAGCTATCAGGCTTAACAAACAAACATAAATAAACTCCAATTGTGAAGAGTTATCAGTGTTTGCAGTGTAACAAAAGAAAACAATCATCTTAACACAGCAGTACTGTCAAAGAGCACCAGAGCTGTAGACTTACTCCCTCATGTTCACGTTAGGGCTCTGTTTTTTACACACACAACTCTAAGACATTATGACAACATCTCCCTAGACGTATATGTAAATCTACCTGGAACAATCATAAACCAAACATGTACATTCACAGAATGCAATAAGCCACCTATTTTATAAAACTAGGAGTAGCAAAAGTTTTGGAAAGAAACAGGTCTTAAATGCAATCAACAGTTGCGATTTTAATAATAAATGTGGCTGGGGAGTATGACAGCTTTCTATACTATTTTTTGCCCTTTCCCCTCTCCCCTTTTCCTCATTTAAAAAGCTGTCAATTTAATGAGCCAAAATGAAGTAAATGGTAGCAGACATGGAAATTGGAGCTGTAATGGCATGCTCAGCAGAGGCTTGATTGCTGGCAAACAAAGATCTGTCCACTCAACATCTGGCTCATTTTGATCCTTCGAGTTTAGCTGCCAAATGACTATGTTATTTGGACTCGGGAGATGAAGGCACGAGGGAGACCTGATATCATCATCCCAAATAGTCTGGGTCTTGCCCTGTGCTTAAAGCAGGCTTTTAAGATCAGCAAGAGTGAAAGAAGCTGTGCTGCTCCAAGGAAAATCTGACTTCATAAAAAGTTCCACAGGCCAAAAGCTGGAACTATCAGTGGTATACTGAGAGGTGGAAGAAAACATATATGTGTGGTACGCTCACAAGCTTGTTATAAATTTCTGTAACTGTGCATATCAACAGTGCTGACCACTTCTAGCCCTGCACTTTCATGGTTGCAACTTCCAGCTTTAAGCTTGTAACAATACATCTGTCTACTTAGAGAGTCATTTTAAAGTCCTTTTGGTTAAGCCCTCTCAAAAAGTTTAGATTTAGAAAACATTCTCCACCCTGCTATATTTTTATTAATTATTAGCTTAAGCAAGACACCTGAAAAATTCCATATCAATTACTGAAGGTACTTATTTATATGCTTTGAAGAATGTCACAGAGTAGACTTAGACTTACTTTTACTGTAAAGAAGGTCTGCCTTTACATGCTTTGCAGTACATGGGGCAAATAGTGAAAGACATTCCAAAAACAGCAGGAGACTGTGAGGATACTGGTGGAAGGATCCCTAGCAAAGCTAAAGAATTTTGTAAAGCCAGTTGCACTCATGGAGATTTAAACCCACTTACCAAGCACACATTAGGGGTCTATAAATATCCATAATAGAACAAATACAACCTTCTCCAAATGACCCATTTACCTGGGTCCTCGGCACAAGGGGGAATTTGGCCACGAGGAAATTATAGCAAAAGAAGAACTGCAACAACAAATCCCTGGATTTTGGAGGAGGGCAACTTCAGTAGCACATAGACACACCACCTCTATTGTTCTATTAGGAAAGCATCACAGCAAACATTTGCTGTTGTTTGATGTTTTGAGACATCAAACTCAAGTGATCAGAAATAAAGCAGATTGCTTTTGGTCAGCTTAGGAGGACTCTTCAGCAGCTTCAAACAGGGACAAAAATCACTGGAGCTACCAGTCTTCTGTGGCCACACATCAGTGCCCAGTGCCTCAACACAGAGTCTGCAAGCATCAATGAAGGTTTCAGTGTCCCACACAGTTGTGTCCTGCACAGACAGGTACCAAAGGCACTGGGGACACCTGCAAGCTCCAGGCTGCAAGAGCAGGTGTGGAGCTGTGGGGTGGGAACCTCTCTCCTGACCACGGCTTGCTTGCCCTGCCTTGTCAAGTGCAGAGTGCCACGCCAAATGGATCTGTTGGGTTCCCGAGTCCTCCATTAGAAGGGTGGGAATAAAATCACCTTGCTTCCTGTTACTTTGCAAATCCATGCTTTCCATTAGGTCTTCTGAATTACCCATAACTTCAGCAGTATGCTTGCTGGACAATGCAATTCAAAGGAATTTCACACTTTTCTAATATCATCATCAGGTAGTAAAAACCACATTTGTAAAAGCAGTTTGTGGTCAGTCAATTTTACAGACTCAAAAATCATTACAGGAACCGCTTTAAAACCCTATTAAAAATGCTCCGAGTAGAAGATATAACTCATACTGACATCTTCAGACTTTAGTACAATTAATTCCTATTTAAATTTATTAAACTCCTTATTGAACCGTGAGTCATTTTAGAGAAGCCAATTTCAAACACAAAGTCAGCTATTCCTACAAAAAACCCCAACACAAAAGCAACCAAACCAAAAAGCAGTAAGTGTGGAGACAAGGATGTTACTCAAGAACTACTGACTTAAACTTTTTTTTAAAGGTCTAAACGTAACTACACTTAGTTATTATTTCTCCCTCTGAAAGTGTTCTAGCAAGATTTGAAAGCTTTATTTCCTCAATAAAAAACTTAGTTACAATATCAGCTATAAAAAGAGGCTATTTCATATTTTACATTGTCTACAGAACTTATAGACAAAATAAAACATGGTCTCTCTATGGTCCAATGACACGAATAGAGTAACAACAAACAATAAGCAACTGAATCTTGCAAAAGATAAATGACCAGATAATTTGATGGAAACTTTAACCTCTTATTTACAAGACATAAATGTGAGGAAGGCATTAGTTTATGTCAGCAAATAAAAAGACCTACTTCAATTTGAGTAATTTTAAATTAGTATCTTGAGATCCATTGTCTTGTGGTAGTGAAATAAAACTCCCAGGTAAGTGTTCAAATTATTGTTCACTAGTAAGTCCTCTCAGTCTGTCCTAACTGGCTTCTCCTAAACTACTTTTAATTCATTTCTGAGGAAGACAACTGACTATACCAAATGAGGCAACATAGAAGACAAATATTAAGACTGGTAGCTGAAAGTGTCTGAAGTACCATTCTTTCGTCTATTTTATCCTAGTGGAGCCACCATCCAGTCAATCAATACAGTCAGCGCTCTCTCCCAATGTGAGTTCCAACTCCTGCACCCGTGACTTGGAACAACTTGCACTGCATAAAAATTTCATTTCAAACAAGACATTTTCATGAGATTTTTTTTTTTCAGTGAGGAAGAAATATCCTTTCATCTGAACGAGAGTGCTTTGGGTATTTTTTAATTTCAGCTTTTAACACCAAACTGTTAAACTGAACTCAGAGCCTTGATATGATTTTTTTTTTCAGTTACTACTTACTCATCATAGTGATGAATTTATTTCTAACTTTAATGTTGGCACAGAGAAACTAAACCTTGGGCTTCAGATCTTTGCCTTCAAATTACAGTTTGTTTGTTTTTTTTTTTTTTTTTTTTTTTTTCATTTTTTAAACAAGCCCCTATCATTTGTAATATTTGGCAGTAGGACGTTGTTATGGTTATATCACCATGCCTTGATTTTCCACCTGAAATGCACAGACTCATCAATATATCAGCTTGTATTTCATCCTAAATGCAAATACATAGAAGTGCCTGGTTTCAGTGGAACACTGGTGTCCAGTTTTGTAGTCAAGGGGATTTACATCTGTGCTACACTCTGGTCCCACTAAAGATAAAACACAGCATTGAAAATAAAAGACTTGCTTTTTCCCCAGTATAGTTTGGACAAGTATTGAGCAAAAGCATCATCCCCAAAGACACAAGCTGGCATGTGGATATTTAAATCTCAAGGATACGCGTGCACACTGCATATATTCTTAAGATGAATTCCTGGGATATCTTAAGTCAACAAAAGCTCCGCCTTACAACTTTACACGAGTGAACTACTAAAATTCATGTTTCTGAAGCCTTCAAAATTAGCTTTTCAGTTTTGCTATTTGAAAAGTAGAGTTTAGGTGCCCAAGTGAGAATGCAAATAATTTGGCCCCGAAATTACTTATATTTTCTACTCATTGTTGCTAACTGGTAGAAAAACTCTCCAGATAATAAAATCAGTGTTAAACAAAGAACAATTCAAAAAAATTTGGAGTAAAATATTTTCATCCCTAGTTTTCCACCTTCCAGATGTAATATGAAGGTGAATTTGGCTATCCAGCACTATATATATAAAATTAATAAAAATATACACAAGTCCTTTTTCATGGGGAAAGGGAGGTGAGGGTGCTACAGGAAAGGAGGAGAATTGGACAAGTAGGGGGAAAAAAATCCAAAATATAGCGTTTATGATCAAGGTAGTAAGTGACAGCAAGAAAAGCTGAAAACTGGTTTCAAACCAGATTTCAGGGTGTTATTTACATGCTACCCAAAATTGCATTTGGCACACATATTCTAATACTTGGGCATTTTTAAACCTTTTCATTTAAACTTCATAAATGAGCTTCTTTTTCCTTGGTAATAAAAATGTATTTTTTCAAGCTAAGTCACTTGGCAAAGCACTCGAACCAATGTCAGACTTCCTGGGTTGGTTTTTTTTTTTTTTATTCTTAGTTAAGTAATTCCATTTCCTCCTTATTTAGAAAATTCTAGATTTTGAATTAGTGAAAATGAAGTTAACCATTGCATTATCAAGACATTAGCTACATCTGAGCCAAATCTCATCCCTTGGAAGAACATGGGATAAATAAAGAACTTGTATTTTTAAATAAAGGTTGGAGGCAGAAAGCACACTTTTTACCAGAACACATTTTTAGTTAAGGGCTGCTTCTAGAGCCAACTTTTAGAAGGCCAAAATGGTAACTTTTCAGTCATGGTTATATATATGATGAACTCAGCCTGTCTTTTGAATATAACTGTTTATTCTAAGCTAGACAAATGACTAACAAAGAGTAACATGACTTTGATTTCCCACACCAGACACTATTCTTTGTTTTTAAGAAGTACCTCCTCCAGATGAGACAAATTCAAGATTAGCAGGATGATTTATTGACAGCTTATGGAGTAACTCAGCACTCCCTATTAGACCATCTGCCTTGTTAATGGATTCAGAGACCTCAGCCTCTCAGCTCTGTCCCAGGCCACAGAACATGTCATGATTACTGAAGGACTGTTAAAAACCCCTCCAGACTCGGTACCTCCAAACTAGATTCTCTTAGGTCAGAACTGAAGTTGAATGCACTCATGAAATCGAAAGGCAGAACTTTGAAAGCCAGAATGGATGGCTGTCGGCTTTTAGCACAGTCCCTGGGCAATCCATTTGAGGCCAACAGCACAGAAACAGTTTTATAGAACTACAGAATTTTAAAATAATTATATTTTTAAAAATCCAAACAAACACAAACTATTCACTCTCTTTACTCAATCTCTTTATCAATCTAGAAAGTAAGTTACATCAACATCAAGGTAGCCCAAGTCACAGCCAAGAGATCCTTATCCACAGTCCTCCTTTGCTCTGCACTGAACCTTTTCTAGAGAAGTTCATTAGCGTGTCACCCACATTTCCAGTGGCAATTCTTTATGAATCAGGAAAAATAGCCCCTGTTCCCCTTGACAATAATTGATTGTTTTGAGGGACTTTAACGATTGTTTTGAGGAAGGGGGAGAAAATCAAGAACATTTTCATCCTGTGCACTTGTGTCCAAACATCCTAAATATCTCTTATATGTAAAGCTGCCCTTCAAAAATGGAAATATTTACCTGAGTTCATTATTGAAAAGTATGCCTATAGTATGGAGCACTTATACAGATTTTTTTTTTTCTAGGTTGAAATAAGGCAAATTGAACAAAATATCTGAGTATGCCATATCTGGTCCTAAACCTGCAGCCATATTCCAGCTCTTTTTGGATTAAAGTAGATGCCAAACACTTGAAAACTGCCATTCACCACAGCAGATTACCGTAGTAGTCATGGATGTAGGAGGAATAATATCAGAAATGTCTCCTTGAAAGAAAACATACCTCCTCTTGAACCCCAAAACTAAATGTATCAGCCCATCCACAATTCCTGTTATGTTCTGCAGTGAGGTCATCCTTCTCCGAGTTCTTGATCTGAAATACGGTATCCTATCTTTTATTTTCTACCCACTCCTTCCCTTTTTCTCAATACAGCAATACATATAAGCATACAGGCAAAGGGGCTTAGCACAAAGACTGGGTTTGAGGGAGACAAGTTGTTGTCTCAGCTTTACTTCTTCATTACCTAATCCCAGACAGATTTCTGCCCTTGATCAAAGTTTCTCACCTGTAAAGCATGGAATTTGATATATGTCTTTAGAAATAAAACAAATTAAACCTGGCCTTGTAGAAATCTTCAGGACAGGGTCTGCACAGAGTGATGGGTGAAACATGATGTTTATTATAGCAGGCACAGAATTACATAAGAAGGTTCACCCATACAAGGTCCGCTCAACTGCAATCAACTGTTTTTTGCAATAAATCTGGTCACATTGATTTTCTACTCAAATTTAAATCACCAACAACATAAAAAATATGAAGACAATATTCATTTAGCTATTACAAAGCAGCAAATTAGTGGCAAGAAATTCAAATTACTGCTAAGAAAGATCGCAGACATCTGAACCATTCCCAGCATGGCTTATAGCTTGCTTGTTTTTCTTCTGCTAATGAGCACAACATGAGACGCTTCGTTTAACATCTTCCAAAGAAATAAAATTATTTTCCTACCTCCCATGAATTTCCTAAGGGGTACTCAGAGAAGAATCAAACAGTAAACAGTAGTACTACGGCACAATAAATTACCATCTGAGGCTACCTTTATATAAGTCCCAATACAAACATTTAGGACTTGATTTTCAGCTATATAAACTGCCTCTAGAAAAACCACGTTTCCTTTAACATTATAGCTTTTGCCCCTCCAGAAAATTTGTCTCCATCTTTTTTTTTTTTTTTTACTGCTTATCTTTTGTGGCTGCCAGTGTCAGTTTTGCAATACAATGGTCCCTTCCTGTTCAGTTTGCCTTATGTAATAAGTTTCTTCACTTATATATTTCTTTTTGATTTATAGCTCAGAAGCACACTCGCGTTTCACTTGTTTCCTAAAGCACCACAAACGTACTGCAAGGGTACATTTCAAAATAAAAAGAGAGAAAATCCTTTTTTCCTTAAGATGGATGTCCACAGTTCAAACCCAATACGACCTGGATAAAAACTCACATGTTTCCATATTAGCACAGAGTAGAAGCATGTGGAATGTGTTCTTATGGTTTTATAAGGAGAAGGGACGTATCACTCTCCATACTGGTATAAAACCGCGGAAGATTAAGGTAAGTTTAACATCCAGCAGCAGCAGTAATGAAGACACCTCTGTCCCTGGTGAAGTTGCTTGCTCTGCCTTCCTTGCTTTCTCCTGCAAAGCTGTGAGGTCATGCTACAAGATAGGTCAGGGCACTGATTTGTCTGAAAATCGTAAAAAATAAGCAAGTTTTTTTACAGCCAAATCAGTTTTCCAATTTTCCTTCACTGTATTACCACAATATTGTACCAGCATTGCTGTGGAGGAAGAAGTCAGCTGGGAATTCATATGTAAGTATTAATTTTCTGGTTACTAATGATATTGTAGTTTTCATAAATGAAAGAACACTTTAACATGTTTGACACATTTCTACTCAGAGCATTATTTACTATTGACGTTCATTCTTAAAGTCATGTCTGAAAATACCTTAGTTTATTTAGGCTCTCTTTTACTTCACAACTCATCTGCCTAATTGCTATTTAACTGCAACATTTGTGAACAAAAACAAACAAAAAACCAAGGAATAATTAATTGAAATTCATCAGGGAATTAAATCACTTCTTTCCCGTGACAGGCCGCAACATTAGTCATTCTTTTCCACTGAAAACAGTCATGTCTTCTGTGTCGTCTCTTACTGTGTCAGCCATAAGGGCTTTGGACACGTGTTTGATGAGATCAGCTTTGGGACCTTCTTTAAATGCAAGAGAGAAATAGAACTTGACAAGTATCTTGACGAACAAACTACAGAGTTTTTCCGAAGTCTAGGATGAACTCCTTGTGAAGTATTTCTTCCTTGGCTAGGAAGACAGTCTTCACTTAGCCAGCAGCAACTCGAGAACAAATGTCAGGGAATACATCTGATTGCACTTCCAAAACAAAAGCTGTTTGAATGTTTGATTTTGAGCACAAATCAAGAAAAGAGCAGAATTTTAGATCTGCAGTTATCCTGGGGCTTTGTTTCCATTTCTAAATGAGCAATTGTTTGGTTGTTCCACTATTCTAATGCATACATTTTATCAAAATTTGAATATTTTCTGTTTTAAAGAATCTTCATAGAGAACTGACATGATAAACAATGAACGAATGTAGATACACAGTGACTGAGGAAAGAATTGACCTCAGCACCCTGCTTGATGAATAGCTCAAGATTTGCTACTTTCTCAGAAGCTGAGATTAAAAACAAGAAAAAGTTATCACATGCAATTACTTATTTATTTTATTTAAATACACAAGAGAGTGTTTGTTCTGTATTCAATAGATTCACTCACTACAGTAAGGCAGAGCTAAAAATTAGTGGAGGGGCAGTTCTAGCTAGCCATCAGACAGAAAATGGTCAATTTCATGCCCTCCATGAAACCATCTGCAATTCTCAGTTCATGCTTGCTATAGTACCCTATTTATTACTACAGATAAATGCAAGCTACAACTTATATTTTTGCAGAGAAGTGTCCTTTCTTCCTTTGTGTTTATCTGAAAATGACTAAGGGCCTCCAGACATTTCTCTCATAACTGTGAGTCATCTACATATATATATATATATGGCCTATAGGGTATTCAGAAGCAACAGTAATTAGCTGCACTGTACTTGGAATTAATGTCTGCTTCATAGGGCAGTGGGAAGACAGACAATGAATAAGTAATAAAGCTACTCCTGGTTCTGGCCAGAACAGGGTTAATTTTTGCAGTAGTCAGGAGGGGGCACAGCTTGGACCAAGGTGTTAATCTATACCACCTTACAGTATTTTTCCAGGATGCGAAAGGGTCCCTTCTGCATCGGGTAGCGTGGTGGAACGAGTGGTTGAGTATTGTCAGCAGTGAGAACTCATGTGCCAATTGTTTCTTGTACCTTCTGTCATCCCTATTTTTGCTGTTACTGTTGTTTTCTTACCTCATTGCTGTTTCCAGTAATTTGTTCTTATCTCAACCAATGATCTTTACCTTTTGTGCCTCCAATTCTCCTCTCCATCCTGCTGGGGGAACGAGACAGGGGCACATAGTTTGGAGAGAGTGGCACATAGTTTGCAGACACTCAGTGGGAGCACTAAACTGGGCAGTACCATTCCTAAACTACAACAGGCAAAAAAAAAAAAAACCAAAACAAAAATATGCAAAAATTTTTTATGAAATATAAGCTGCTGCTTTGAATATGACCTTTGAAGGGTAAATGCCATCAGCTCTATATAATTTTCCCCTCCCTTTTCTGAGGTAATTGAGTTGAACCAAATATTACTTTTTATGAACTGTTGGATATGGGCTTGAAATTCCAGTGGAGGGCCACATTATTTATTCATAGGCAAAGGTTTTCAATATACACATCACTGTAACATTATCCTGTACCTTTCCTCATCTTGGAAGAATAAAATCAAATTGCACATGAAATAAATTGATAACCTGTACTATTTATAGATTTAGGTCTCAAAGAATTTGCTTTACTTAACTAAACTACTCCCTCATCAGCCAAACATCTCCTGAAGGCTGCTAGACCACTGTGCTCTGTTCCCACTGCATGGCCCTATGCTCTTAAGCTTCTGCAAATGGGAGAGAGAAGAAAGATTTTTTTATTTCTGAAGTGGGACAAAGCAACAGCTGCTGATTTAAGATTCACAGTTATCTGAAGACTTCCCTCAAGCACTTGACCAGTAGAAAAAACTGAAGTTACCCCCCCAGAGACATAGCAGCTAAAAGGAGTTTTTGGTGCAAGCAGTTTCAAAAAGTGGAATTTTTATAACCTAGTCCACAGTTTTTTTTGCTTTACTTTCCTTAATAGTAGAACATTTTCTGGACCAGGCATATCGACAAAAGATCAAAGTAACATACAGCACAGAAAAACCCTTTACTATATCTAGTTTTCTTTAGAAACTCTTTTTATATGTGGCTTTCAGGGATTTATTTATTTCTTTTTAAACACAACCTTCATTCTCTATTATCAAATGATCCCACAGCCAGCTTTGTTAGATTGTGATCAGTCTTGCACCCACTGATCTACTATCCAGCTAGCCCCTAGGCTAATGAAATCAGTTCTTCTGGCTGATATTATTTTAACACACAGACTGAAGCAATTGTCACAGCATGTTGATAAACAGCTCCTTAAATCCAGACTAAGAGCACCACAAGAGTGCTTCCTTGCCACAAGTTATTTGAAGCAAGAAAGAACAGGAAAGTCATGGTTTAACAAAAAAGATGGACTCTAGGCATTTCAGGAAAAGGTATTCCAATAAAAGACATCCCAGTAACACCATGCTCACATGAACTCAATGCACTAATGAGCAGAGCAACTAAAGCTTATTGATGTCAAAAAGTTAGTGAGATCATATATTATATTTCTTCCCATAACTAAGAAAAAAGGCAATGAGAATTATTTGCATGCTTAAGCCCAGTCAGACTAAACCTGTACTGCTAGGTGGTTGGCTATTACTCAGACCTAAGGAATACAGACAGTACAACCAGGATACAGAGTTTCCATTAAAAAAAAAAAAAAAAAAAGTTGGGATGTTTGTGCTCTTGCTTTCCATTCATTGCATTTCAGCTTCTTTTTCACATATATTCTGAATATCACATAGTTTGAAGTTTAGCACAGCACTGTTGCTGCTATCTTTCTACCATCACTCGCCTTGCTTTCAGGATGACTCTTCACATTTACCCTAGACACTGAGACAAACAACTTTTGTGTGGAATAACAGCCCAAAGACAAGGGGCAGGAGCAGCTTAGGTCATGTGTGACTTCCAATTGCCCACAGTTGCAATGCAGTTTGAAGTACCAGCTTCAAAAGGATGCTGCCTTTGAACAGATCTAGCTGTAGGCACTTCAAGATTAATAGGCTGGTTTAATTACTCTCTCCTTAGCAACTGTGGTGTTGTTTCAACAAAGTCAACCCTTGTAATGTGCTACTCCCAGGCTCTGGCAGGCTGTCTCACTCCAACGCCAGGTGATCATGACAGTCGTACAAGTTGCAGCTTGGTGGGAGCTTCCCTTTCTAACAGGGCTCTGTTTTGGTTTTTGATAGAGGTAGGATCTCATGTGAAGCATGATCACAACTTTGCAGACTAAGCAAACTGTCTGGGATTTGAACACCTCATTCAAGGAATGGGTACGAATGTTAGCTTGCAAATGCTATGGGCATGATAAAGGTGAAGAAAGGTTGGCTTGGTTCTCTCCTCTAATAAGTACAAAAAGTATGCAATGAAGCAGGGTTTTTCCATGAGAAACACCAGTGGGGCTTGAAATGAAGCACTTTAATGCGCTGTTTATTTTATTTCTTCCTCTTCTGTGTTTGCACTTTGGATAGCCAAATACAGTTTCCTTGACCAGTTTGCCTTCACAAGGATAATTATCTCCTCAGTAATCATCCTAGTCATGTGCTCCCTTAGAAAAGGTTGATTCCCTATATAGCAGTAAAATCCCACAATTAGTAGTTACAGTAAAGTAAGAAGAAACGTTCTTTAAGCACAGAAAAGGAGGAACGGAAGCACAAGGTAAACTATTCTGCTTAATCACCAGAAGGGGTTTTGATTTCTTATGAGCAAGCACACGTGTACTCTGCTTCCACTTTTGTGGCTCCACACTTCAAAATGTGAAAGCTGACCCATTCCCAACAGCCCCTTAACTGTTCAAGGAATCTCACTCCAGCAGCACTCAGAAAGAGAGGCTCCTGGAGGTCTGTTATCTGACATCCTCAGTTCCCAAAATGTTTAAACTGGCATCAGACACAACACAGGAAGACCCAGCCCTGCTGGTTCACTGCTTTTGCTTTCTTTTTAACCCAAACAAATTTTATGGCACAGCCACAGAAACAGATTAACTGAGTGGCACGGGCTGAAGCAAATCAACTGGAGGAGGACAGACCAAAGACGGAAATATTTGTGCTGTCAGGGATTAGGCTCATGGGTACTGAGCATATTTTGTAAATCACACCCTTTCAAGAAAAGAAAGCAGGCTGCTTCTCAGATGAAGTAATTGCAAAAAGATGTAAAAACTAATACACTATTTGTATAGTACAGTATTTGTATTATGAGCTGAGCCAACAACCTGGGAAAGACATGCTTACACTAAAAAAGTCAAAGGAAAAGGTTTTTAATTATAAGCGCATTCATCATGCTGATTGTTTAAATTTAAATCTGTAGGCAGCACAGAAATTTGAGAATGCAGATGACATTTGGCAGTATCTTTCTGTCATTTGTACCTGAACTCTTAATTGCATACTTAGGACACTGTTTTTCCTCCACAACTATAACACAAACTTTCAGTTTTTTTCATCAAGGCAAGAAAGAATTAACACAGCAGCAGACACATCACGCAGCAAATCACCCAATCATTTTACAAGTGAAAAATATTGAGTTGGTTACTAGAATAGCTACCTGTACAATAAATAATCAAAAAGTCTGTTTGTGCTTCCAGTTTTCTGGATAGATCTAATCAGGATTAGATAACTTCACTTTTAAGAAGTCCTACAGTAGAATTAGCAGTATTTTTTAATGTATTAACAGCTAGCTAGCACATCCTGGGCAATCATTAAAGCAGGAAATTCTTCTCTAAATGCAGTATAAACACTGTTCTTGTTCTCCACATAGGATTTTCTATGGCAGGGAAAATAAGCAGAGTCTTGAAACACTATAAATACTTCTGGAAATAAATTAAGAACTGGATTTACTAGCACTAAAATAGACATAGAAGCTTTTTGGTTAACTACACTCAGAAAATATTTACTGTTACTGCACCTGGCACTGACTACCCAAAAAAAAAATGCAATTTGCAAAGAGGAGATTTTATAGGGAAGCACCAGCATCACATTACAATAAACTACAAAGCACCGTATTTGGTAACAGCTTTTTAAATACATAGTTCTAGTCCTTTAGATTACCAGAGGCAATGTGAAGGCATCTTGAACGATGTCAGACAGGGCTGGCAAGATGAATAGAGGCTTTAATTTAATTAGTGTACCAGCACCTGACCAAACAAAGGTGTGTCCAGGCTGAATCAACTTAAAATACTGAACCAGACGCTTTTCCTAATTTTAAAATGTGTAAAGCTGGTATTTAAATATATCAAGCCACCAAATTAAAAGGTCTGTGAATGCAACCTGAAAGATTTCTGTTAAACCTTCAAAGAGAATTAAGGTTAGGCCTTGTCTCATTCTGCTCATATAGCGCAGTCATTGGGAGGATATAGGGGTGATTTTTTAAGTTCTTTTTTTTTTAAATTCCAGTGCTGAATGTGATTCAAGAAAATAACATGAAATTGTTGTTTTCATGGTACCAGCACTGGTGCAATTAGAAATTCCTCAGCTAACTCTGCATTACCAGGAGCAGAGTCTAACCACTGGAAGGAAAAACTTCTCAATATGTTAACATAAAACTACAACTTAATCCTACGTTGTTCCTTGAAGAAGGGGAAGAAGGTTGAAACTCATGAAGATGGATACAATAAAATGGGTCAAGAAGAATTCCTGTGTAAGAATAAAGCAAAGGTTGGGCAATGTGGGACCCTCCTTTTATAGTTGAACTTGATGACCTTGAAGGTTCTTGTCCAATCTAAATGATTCTGTGTTTCTACCATGAGACACATTGTACTCATCTTTATAGAGGTAGAATGGAGGACTCTGGGAATGACTGACACGTCAGCCTAGCTGCTGTGCCTGGAAAGGTCATGGAACAGATCCTCATAGCAGCTTTGCCAAGGCACATGGAGATCAGGGAGGTGATTCAGGACAGACAGAATGGCTTCGTCAAAGGCAAGTCCTGCCTGACCAACCCAGTGGCTTTTGATGATGGAGTGATTACATCAGTGGACAGACAAGAGGAGGGCTACAGATCTTATATCTGGACTTTTCTAAAGCCTTTGACACAGTCCCCCACAACATCCTTTTCTCTAAATTGGAGAAGTGGTGTCCCTCAGGAGTCCATACTGGGATCAGTGTTATTTAATATCTTTATTAACAACATACATGCAGGGATCAAGGACATCCTCAGCAAATTTGCTGATGACACCAAGCCAAATGGTTGACACACTTGAAGGACAGGATGACATCCAGAGGGACAAGGACAAGCCTGAGAAGTGAGTTCATGAGAATCTCATGAGATTTAACAAGACTAAGTACAAGGTGCTGCACCTGGGACAGCTCCTGTATTAACACAGCCCGGGGGACGAACAGATCAAGAGCAGCCCTGGGGAGAAGGACTTGGGGGTGTAGGTGCATGAGAGACTGGACATGACCCAGCCATGTGCACTCACAGCCCAGAAAGCCAAACGTGTCCTGGGCTGCATCCAAAGCAGTGTGGCCAGAAGGGCAAGGGAGGAGATTCTGCCCCTCTGCTCTGCTGGGACCCCACGTGGAGCACTGCATCCAGCTCGGGGGTTCCAGCACAAGAGAGACATGGACCTGTTGGAGCAAGTCCAGAAGAAGCCACCAAGTTTGTCACAGGAATGGAGCACCTCTCCTGCGAGGAAATGCTGAAAGAATTGGGATTGTTCAGACTAGAAAAAAAGAAGGCTTCAGGGTGACCTAATTGCAGCCTTCCAGTACCTGAAGGGAGCCTGCAAGAACGATGGAGAGGGACTTTTTACAAGAGTTTGTAGTGACAGGACAAGGGGGAATGGATTCAAACTGAAAGAGTAGGTTTAGACTAGACGTTAGGAAGAAATCCTTTGCTGTGAGTGTGATGAGGTACTGGAACAGATTGCCCAGAGAAGTTGTGGATGCCTCATCCCTGGAAGTGTTCAAGGCCGGGCTGGATGGAGCTCTGAACAACCTGGTCTAGTGGAAGGTGTCCCTGCCCACAGTAGGGGGTTTTGAGCTAGATGATCTTTAAGGTCCTTTGCAACCCAAACCATTCATATGATTCTATGATTTCTGCACTCCAAGAGCTTGAGACTCACACATTGCTTGTGAATAAAGTCCTTTTCAACAACACAGGTGTTTGAGTTGAATTGCTGTAAACCATTTGGATTAAAAAGATAATATCTCTGTGCTTTAATATTTAATTAATCTAAAAAAGAACACCCCGTATAAAAAATTATAAAGAAAAAAAACCACTCAAGAACAGAGCATTAGAAAGGAGTTATAATATTTGCCATAACGTAATAAAGTTATGCTAAAGTTATTTCTCAAGTCTTGTCTTTGTCAGGTGATGTTGGACCTTAAATGTAAGGGAAACTAAAAAGAATGGTGGGAGAAAAATGTGTCTACTTACAGCAGGATTAAAGGAGTTAAAAAATGTACCTTATATTGTCTTCACTTGCTCTGTATTATTTAAATGTATTTTACTTCTTGTTAGTTTTTTCTAGAGGTAATTACCAAAACAATAATGAAAATATCAGAGACAAGATCACAATGGACATTCACATCTACTCCTCAGTGACAGCAGCTCTTTCACTGATGAGCTTTCTTAAAATGAAAGCTGCAGACAAGGAAAAACTTCCCAATATTATATAAAATGCACAGTAATTTCTATCTCATGGTAGAAAGGTGTAATTTAAAATATGTCCCTTTTGCCTGCAGCAAAAATATATTTCAGGGCAAGAAAAGGTAAACAAAGAAATAAATCCTAATTTTCTGCCTTATCCCAAAGAAACAAACAAAACCACTAGCTCCACTCCCTCCCCACAAAAAAAAAAAACAACACAAAACAAAACAAAAAAAACCCTAAAACACCACGTACCTTCACTTTTGAAAGAAAGACAAGTCTAAACAGCAAATTAGTTTAAAAAAATAAAAAAAAATTAAAAAATAAAATTAAGTGCCTTCTATGATGACATCAAATCAGGTTTTAGGCACTTTCATAATAACAGCAACAGGATGACATTTGGAAATACATGTTCATTTCTAAACTAAGTATACATTGGAATTCTACACCAAAACAAATCAGAATAAACTCAAGCCCAATTTAAGAAAACATCTCACACTATGGAAGAGAAGGAAGCTCTCGGTCTTCCATTTCAATACTGTTCTGTCTGGCTTATACTTTCTGGATTTCCAGAGGCTTTCTTTTTTTTTAATCATTTACTGAAAGGCAACGTTGGTGCAAAAAAACTAGCAATAAACCTCTGTGCTCTTTTAAAACAGGTGCACATGAAATTGTGATTTAACAAAATATTAGGTCATAAATCTCCTCTTAACTAAATAAAATCTACAGCATCTGTTTAGTCTAATTTATTCTTCCACTTAAATGGGTGTTGGAAGAGAAACAGGTTCATCTTTTTATGTAATTATTCTGTTGACCTGAAAGTTGGAAGCTAATTGTGCAAAGTGTTGCAGTAATTAGGATTAACAGAGGCTTCAATCCATCTGAGACACATGATGAAATAAATACTGGAATTGGCTTTAAAAATAAGAAATTTTATTGCCTTATAGCAGGCTATCAGCTTAAAGCTCCTAAGAAATCTGCAGAGATGGTCCTATTTCTTCAAACAGAAATGTAATTTTTAAAATGCTATTTAAAAAGACAGTTTCACACCTAACAAAATTTAAGTAGCCAGGCTTCAAAAGGACAAAGCGGCAGAGGAGTTCTGCCACATTAGATGACTTTGAACCACAGCATGCATTTGCAATTCATGCTTAATTTTTATATTTGAGCTTGTTTCTCAGATATGCAGCAGTACAGCAGGGGAGGAGCAGAAACAAAAACCTGGCAGAACCCCCAGCATTGAACTGGCAACCAAAACAGGACGGAACAATGCAAGAGCAGCCCTGAAACCACAGCAGCTTCCGAAGCACCACCAGTCGCTTGGTTGGTTTGCGTTTCCTCAATGGAAATATTCTCTCTTTTTTCTACAGTGTTTTTCTAGTATGCATAAAATGAAAATGTTGCACACACAGCGTAAGCGAGTGTGCTAAACTGAGGGGTTCCAGATGAGTTAAAGAAAATATAATGGTTCATAAGTGGTTTGTCTTGGCAGTTCTGTTAGGTATCTTGGTTAAAGTTCACCACTTCAAGCACTAAGTAGGAAGTAAAGACACTGAAAGACTTGGCAGAAGTTTAATATAAATACTAACAGACTTGAAAAGACTTTGAAAACTCAATGAATTAAATATCGGTGGAATTTCATAGCACACTGCCAGTGCTACAGTAGTGGCACTATCTAAATAAGAAAAAAAAAACAAAACAGCACAAAACAAAAAAACAACCTGTAAACAAACTTTTAGTAATTTCAAGAAAAATGCTTTGGAGAATTAGAAAAGAAGAAATAATTCAGTATTAAACTTCTCCCCCTTACAGGAGAATGTGTTAGAGCATTTCACAGTCTCAAAATGAGCCTGAACATGAAAGCCAGGTTTTGATTTCACATGCCCTGTGCTGCAGGCAGAATTGATCCCGATATCAAAGTAAATGTTTAGTGTTTACATGAGTCAGTAAAGCAGAAAACTTTCTAATATGCATTAGAGCATAAGCTCATCATCTAAACAAAAGGGATTTACATAACTAGACACTGTTTACAGGCTGATTATCCAGTTTATGGCCTAAGACACACGCAGTTGCATTACAAGTTTCAAATTATTTGGAAATCCTTCCGGTGTCTAAAAGGAAGCAACAAGGGCTCTCCTGGACATCCTCAATCATTACTGCTCACAGAGCAAATGTGCTTTGGCATGGAAATGACATGGATGCAGGAGCATCTTCCACCTCACTGACTGGACTCAGTTATCAAAACCACAAGGCAAGGAGATAGAAGGAATGAAATCTCAGTTATCTCCCAGAGTTATTTATAACCACCTGAAAATAAAAGGCTTTGCTAATGCCATCTGTAGCACACGACAGCTGAAGGGATAGCAAATCACCACATTGTGGGAAGAACTCCTCAATCAGCAAAGGAAACCACCTATCCCAGACATGACATCCCTAGTCATGTTCAGTTGTGGAAAATGAATTTTTATTATATTATCATTAATGATTTCAGAGAGGTGAATTTCAAAGCATAACATTCAACCTCTTTCTTAGCTTTACTATATCAATATCAAATTGGTTTGGTCCCCAGAAGAGTAACTTTCATTTCTTCAAAGCTTAAGGTTTCATGAAATATACCAGGATTTGCTAAGCTTGTCAGGACAAAGATGATATGATGCCCTTACTAGACCTGCCTTACCAAAATTATGAACATGCCTGTTTATTAGCTCAGTACCTTATTAGTGCAGAAGTGGAACCTCAAGTGTCAAACACCACTTTCCACCTCAAAACTATGCAATTTATTAAGAGGCACATAGTAGGCTATGGCCAAACACAGTGTTTCCATTCTTTTCAGTCCACTCCTTAATAAAAAGGAACAATTTTATCATAAGCAAAGCCAGAGATACTCATTAGAGACTTGTTTGCCCTTCTCTGGACATGCTCCAGCATCTCAACATCTTTTCTAAGTGGAGAGTCCCAGAACTGGACACAGTACTCAAGGTGTGGCCTCACCAGTGCCGAGTACAGAGGAAGAATCCCCGCCCTGGTCCTGCTGGCCACACTATTCCTGATACAGGCCAGGATGCCATTGACCTTCTTGGCCACCTGGGCACATGCTGGCTCATGTTCAGCCATATGATCCATGTACACCGATGCCAATAAGGTTATTGAGAAGCAAGAATCAAAGCATGTGAAACCTGTAGCATTGGGCTAAAGGAGTCAGGAGCAATGTGGGACAATATTCTCAGGGAAGTTACCCAACATGAAACTCTTCACTACCCTGGGTGGTGCTGCATTCAATTCAGGTGTCTGTAAATAGACTCCACCAGGAACAAAACAATGGACCTCTTATTTTGATATGAATGAAAATACATATACAATAGGTAAATTATTGAAAAAGCTCAAGACACTGGATATTGATACTATTTGAAGCAACCCAAGATTTTACTGTTTACAAAAAACAAGAGGGGGAAAAGGACTAGGAGAGACAGCAATCCTGGCTCCAGCTGGAAGTGATGACCATTTCAAGGCTCCACATCTGCATGCAAATGACTTGCAGCTCATAGTCTGCCACTCCAAACTGTTCTATCACAGATGACAATATGAGTAAGATGCCTTTCTCTACCACATCTACAGCTAACAGCAAAGTCAGCTGTCCCCTGCTGCCTTCAGTTGCTTCAAGAGGGCAGATTATAGGGTAATGTTGCAATTAACATAGCTGAATCTGAGTAAGAGAAGGCAGTTGCAAATATTTAAAAAATGTTACTTGGCTGTTGTTGCAGACAACATACTGAGAAGATTTGAGACCAAGTCATTCAGTCAAACTTTTGTGCATTCAGAAGATCACCAGCTTTAATAGGACTTTGTTTTCTTTCACTGGGCATACAGACGTATCTTTGCTACTCCTTTCCAGATCTGATCTTTTGCAGCCAGAGATGAGAGTGATGCAGTTCTGCTGCTAAGGCTGGACAGACAGTGACTGTACAAGAGGCACTGTAGACAGTGATGATAACAGCAGATCCAGAAGTGGCCAACTTAGACAAAATTGGAGAAAGCCTACCCAGCTCCTATGCTGGAAAGCTGAAACCATCCAGTCTTTGGTTTGTCAGGGGATGGGGAGTTCTGACCCATGGGTGTCAGGCTCTTTCTCTGGGTCTAAGCTGGAAAGGGGCTGTTCAGTACTTGAACTTCGTGAGGTCGCATATTGTCAAAGCTAGTATTTGAATTACACAAGCTTGAACCGTTTCTAAAGGCTTGAGCATGGACAGTCCATGCAGGTTACATCAATGGTTAGATAGTCTTATTTGAACACTAAAAGATATTAGAACCTTTTTCTTTCTTTGCTATGTCTCCTATTCTATGAGGACTACAGTCCAGCCTCTCCCTTAGTGCAGAGCTGATGTAGGGGAAGAGCATCCCAGGCAATTCTGTGGCACCACAGTACATGCAGTATGTGATGTCTGCCAAGCACCTTCTCTCCTTATTAAAAGTGACACCACTGAGAAGGGAGTTATGTGTGTATGTTAATGGTAAAACTACCACTGGCATTAAGAAGGGAGACTGAAATCCTGATGCCATTTTCCCTTCAGTCAGATATATTGCATGGTTGACTTCAAGCCCATGATGTGGAAACTTGCAGTGACACTTCATTATGGGTTCCAATGTTTTCAGTTAAAATAAGGCCCACGCAAGAATTTTGTCTCTTTTGTGACTGAAATTACTCAGGCAACCTCCTATTGAATGCTCCAGATCACAGAATGAGTAAATACTAGCCTGAAAACAAGTTTGACCAACAGTCTTCTCCTCTGACATGCACATGGTAGTCTCTTCAACTATATTAACAAATGGAAAGAAAATATACAGCTTAAAAAAAAAAAAAAAAAAAAAAAAAAAAAAAAAAAAAAAAAAGGAAGCACCTTGGGGGAATGCATGTCCTTATCCCTATAAAAAGCTGAAAAGAAATTGGAACAAGACAGTCACAAGGTGCTGTGCTAACACAGATAAAAGAATACACTATAGGAAAACAGCCTCACTAAGCATACTGTCATGTGGTCATGCAATTTGCAAATTATAACGCCAATTGTTGGAAGACTAATGGTATCTATTTCTTTTATACTTCATATTGGAGAAGCTTAAAGATTCGCTTTGAGAAATACAATCTCTTTCTAAACTTTGTATGCAAACACTGCAGGGGAAAAGATACTCATTCGAGCAATATAGCTTACTTTGTGTTTCTGATGACTGTTGGGAGGCTGGGCAGACAGAAAACAGGAAAAAACAGAAAAATCTGGTGAGATTAAAAGTATACATTTTGTATTGTGGCAGTGCTAAAACACCACTGTTGGGATTATAGTCTCAGCGCGACCAGCAGTTAAATAACTGTCTCAAAGACAAAGCTGTCTTGTTGGAGCTTATATGCACAAAAGCACCTTATTCTCTTCCACCCTTATCCTGGGAGAATTCCTTATGAGTGTGTAACACTTTTAGTGCTTAAAACAGACATAAGAAAGCTGCCTTGTAGGATGTTAGAGTCACAACTGAGGCATCTTCTGTCACCAGAGACTTTAAGAAAAAAGTAAAGTTTTCCTTAAAAATTCTTAAGAACAGCCATGGCAGAATTTATTAGACATTTTGTACTTGTCATTGAAACTCTGCCATTTCCACAATGCTGTGTAACTGCTTTACAGTACCCAACACCAGAGCACAAGAGAGCATCTACTGAAGATTTCCATTCCATAGATGCTCCTTTGTGCCAGTACTACTCCATCCAACATGCACAGACTACAAAATCTTAGTATTTCCATTCTGCTCTTTACTTTCAATTTCTGTTTTCACGACTGTATGGCAAATAGCTTTCTTACAGTGAATTTCTGCTACGAATCTCTGTTCCATTGAACATAAGCATAAAATACCGAAAGTAGGATGCGTCTGTCAAAAACATTACCATTTCAAAAAGGCTAAAGCTCGCACAACACAGGTTTTTAACTTTTACATAAAAGTCCAGACTTAAAAGTAAGGGGCAGCACACATAACATACAGCAGATTTTTTCCATTAGCAAGCTTGAGTTTACCCAGCTGTTTGTCCAAAGTGATAGGGATAAAGTATTCCTGCCCAGCCTCCTCCAAGACCATTAAACCTCCAGAAACTCCAGCCTTCCCTCAGTTTTCCAGCACCTACAATAAGTGCATTTTATGTAACCACATACGTCCATCCACATTCAAGAGGCAAAATGGGGGTGAAAAGAGGTTTCAACTGTTTCATTCCTCCCAACAGGTACTTCTGTAAGCAAAAACTTGTTCCCCCTCCGATATTTGCTAGGCCCAAAGCAAGCTACCCCAGTCAAGAGGTTTAAATTTGGGAAGCAGCTGGAATTTGAATCCCTGTCTTCATCTACGCATGAAATGCTTAAGATGCTGAAAGAAGGTACTAACAGCTTAGTAAGTATATAATATCCTTTTTTTTTTTTCAAAATAAATAACCCTGGAGCTCTGGGAAAGAAATGGAGGGGATAATAAGTGCAATAGGAAATAAGAAAAGTTAGAATGTAGAAAGCACAAGAGGTTTTTTCAGTGACAAACACCACTGATAAATCAAAACTTGGAAGAAGGTGAACTAAGGAATCGTGGAATGCTCAGCTTGAGGAGAAAAACTGATGATGGCTTTTTAAACTGAACTATGCATTTTTCTTTTCTCAAATTATACCACAAGCATCTTGTAAATACTAAATCAATGTGAGAGGAATTATAATTATCCTGGAAGGTTTCTACTGTCTTCTTGGCTCTGTAGTCCAGAGGAGGCAATTTTATACTCACTGTATTTACACTAGTTTTGACTGGACATATGGCACTCTGCATCTGTCATTGTTGTTCCCAATTAAGTGAGTTATAAAGCTCACACTGTGTTGTATGGGTTAATACCACTATCATAGAAATTATCTAAAAGAATATTAGTTGAAGATATGAGCAACTCCAGCATAGACCGAAATGTCTCTGCGCAGCTACTGGCTGAGTTGCAACTCTGTGCAGCAGCCCACAGTCCCAGCACTTTGCAGTAAGCATCTGAGGGCCTTATTTTGATATATCAGACATGAATAAGCTCAAACTGTGTGTAATTAGCTTCATTCCCTTTGATGCAGCAAATCTAAGAGAAATAAGTTACCTTTTACAAATCATAGTACCATAGTCTAATTCTCTGAGTCTGCCTATAAAAAAATGTATAAATCTGTCTACATGAAAAAATTTATAAATCTCTGGCCCAGATGAGCATACAGCTTTAACCCATAATTTGAAGCACGTTTTTATGCCTAGCCTGCTATTCATAGGGCAAAAAAGCTAAATCGCACCCTCTTGCCTTAGACTCCTTATCTCCTCCCCTCCAGATCCCAGGTAAACAAGCAGCCAAACCAAAGTCACCAAGCAAGAGGCTGAAGAACCAGAGGTATAGAAAAGGTCATTGCTCAGAGAAAAGCTCTCTTGACCTTGTAGAAGCAACTGCTGTGACTCACTATGCAAATATTTAAAGAGGGCTGAGTTTTCAAAACTAAACAATAGTGCAGTGCAAATATAAAATTAAACAACTGTAAAATATGCTATAAAAGTAAGCAGTGAGGATACTTAAGATACCAGTTAACTAACACTGCTTCATCTGAACTTAACCCTTATGAAGAAAATCCTCTTCCCATTAGACACAGCCACAGTGAGCTTCCTCCATTATTTGAGTCTTTTACCCCATTTCAATTGTGGCAGGCACAATCAGGTCCAAATTAGGTAAGATTTAGAGCAAAATATAAAAAAATCACTGAGTTTCTATTAAAGAAGAGTTGAAAACACAAAACTACTGCCACTTTTCACCACATAGATAAAAACCAAGGTATAAAATTAATGAAAAGTCAGTGCTAGCATTATCCAGGCTCAGATACAAGAGGAATAAGCCCAGTTGGAGAATGCTGATTTCAAAGATATTTACATCTGTTATCTTTTGACCACATTTATTATTGAAATAAAAAGGTTCTTTTTCTTTTCTTGTTGCAGTTACATATTGCAAAATTACAATCCAATACAATTACAATAACAAAATGAAATTGTCTGTTTGTTTGTTTTGCATATAACCACAGCCTTGTTGGAGTCAGCAAGTGTAACTTACATAGGTTGGTGTTTTAGATATTTCTTGATTTTTTTCTTTTAAAATACAAACTAAAGCTTTTGAAATATAAGTAAAATCTCACAGACAGGCTTTACAAAAACTAAACACAATACTGGACAGAGACATATCTAAACATAGAAATCCTTCAAGAATATGTAATAAAGGATGAAAGTAACATATTGTATTTCTACTACATCTGGTAAAGTTGCTGCTGAAGCAAATTTAGTGGAGGCCAACTATTATATTAACAAGTGGCATGGCTAAAATTTTTAAAATATGACCTTAGCTGGGCATCATTGACTCAAACAGTTTGAGATCAGTCGTACTACATAGTTCTTTTGAGTGTAATAATAGTGATTTTAACAGCAATGTACTATTAAACAAAAAAGTTGGGAAGAAGGATAGTTTCTTCAACCATCTGTTTCTGAGAAGCCACAATCAATTTGATTCATCCAGGCAGCAATTAACCAACCCAGTGCTCATGGCACTGAGCAATTATCTACTAGGGATGCCAGGAAGTCACCACCACTTGGATTGTAGGAGCTAACATTCATAGTATGGATTTAGAGGCTGTTTTCTGCAAATCTGTTCAGCAAAAACAAGTTCTCTAACTTAAAGTTTAGCCACTTATGCTAAAAGCCAATTCTGACAGCAAAAAAATTTGCTAGGAAAGTCTTTAGTATCTGTATAGGATAAGATATTGCCATATAGTTAAAATAGTGGCTATTTTTCCCTCTTGCAGCATTCCTTCTTTCTGCACATCCACCCAGCAGTTTAGGAAAATCCCAAAAGAAGAATTTTAGATACTTTGACTCTCAGAATAAGCAAGTCACAGTGCCTTGTACTTGTTAACATAACACAGGGGCTCAAGCCATGAAATGTGCCTCGCACGGGTGTTGGCGATGGATGTTGTGCAACTCTTCCCCAATAGAGGTACCATTGCACATGCACCACCATGCTTTAAAAGCCTTTACACATCACATCTGGCCTCCTAACAGCAGTTTACATTCTTAGTGTTTCTTGACAAAAAACCAGGAATCCCTAAAATATGCTTTTACTTTCTATCCAGCACTCCTGTGCTCACACAGAAGCCTACAGACAGTATGAACACACCACTATTCAAATATACACTCTCAAGGGGTAACTATTAATCTCTGAGTCCAAGTGTCTGATTGTCTTGGAAATACTCTTTGTCTTCTTGTTTGCCTACCACATTGAAAAGGTTTAAGAAAGGTACACCTCCACAATCACATGTTTTAGGTGAAGGCTTAGATCACAACTGAAAAGGAAAAAACATCTTAGAAGAATGATCACAGTCACATCTTCCCAAGAACTTTTTGTGAAAACATTCAACACTTCCAAGAAGTTCAGTGTCTTAAGAATAGGCCTCTTTATTAGGATTTCTTTTTATTAAAGTTGGAGAAATGGATTAAATGTAAATATGGTATTAAATTTTTTGCACAAAGGGCCAGCAACACCCATAAATCCTGCTAGAGCACTGTCTATACAGAGAATTCAAGGGCACAACAGACACCAAACTCCGACAGACTTACAATCTTTTCTAAATAGATCAAGTGTCTTCGATATGGTTTAAGGGGTATATGGATAGAGATTAAAAAAAAAAAAGCACTTGAAAACTGTAATTGGTGAGGCTGAAAAAAAAATGAGAAAAACACCAAAGCCTTCACCACTCACAGT
Source organism: Eulacestoma nigropectus (assembly GCA_013397775.1). Taxonomy (NCBI): domain Eukaryota; kingdom Metazoa; phylum Chordata; class Aves; order Passeriformes; genus Eulacestoma; species Eulacestoma nigropectus. The sequence continues at coordinate 1,401,878 of VZTE01005042.1, read as the reverse complement.
GACTTTTGGCATAAACTTAGATGTGGAAAGTTTTTCTGCATCAAATAACACAGTCATTAATCTGTAGACAGAGCTACCGTGCACTTAATTATAGTTCCTCACATTGTCTTCCAGTCTATCTTTCTATACTGGAATCTCTAATACTGGAATATGTTTCTCTTATATTGGCATCTCCAATACATTGGAAAGTGCTTAGATTATTGTAATAGTTTTTCTTTAGTTTCACTTCACAACAATTTTCAACAAATGCTTAAAAAGCATCTGACCGCCAGAGTACAAACCCATTTGGACAACCATCCTCCAAACAGTTTTGACAGATTCTGTCATCACTGTGAGACAAAAAATTGCACTTTTCCTATTGCTCAAGAGCATTTTTTCAATAGCCTCACAAACTGCTTATGGGAAATGTGAAATTAGAAAGATCCATTAAACCTTTTAATCAGTTTCATGAAATCTGCAGAAAACAATGGCAGAATCAACATTCTGTAGTCTGCTCTTTAAGCCAGCTGAGTCACCTAATCCTTCCTAACAACCTAGTCTTAGGAAATTCTGATTTAGGACAAAGCCCAGTTAGCCACATAGGTTATCACAGAAATATTAACACTATTTTCTTACTTAAAATAACTTTTCCTTGGCTCTAACCCCACAAAGCAGCTCAATTTGTTCACGATCTGCTGTCCTTGTTGCTATTAATCTCATTGGGCTCTAAACGAATGAGTTTATGAGGCAGCTACCAAAGTTCTGCTGCAGAGATGGCAGCAGGCATTTTCCACTGCTCCTGGGCCAGGGAGAGTAAAAGCAGAGTGATCAAAGAGCATCGGCACACTTCAAATGGCTGCTCTTGAAGAGGAAGCGGAGGAGGAGAATAATGGTAACAAAAAGCAATGCAAGTCTCCCCTCTTTCAGTGCCTGTTTTGCTAGCAAAGACAGCAGGGAAAGAGGCCAGCTCTGGGCCTGCTTTGGTGCACATGGTGGAAACTCCATCTTGAGCATCCTTCAATCCAGCTCTCATCACAGCTACCTACTCTGTCAAAATGTCACTGCACGCACAAAACACCTTAATGCTTAGAAAAATATTTCAATCCTAGCTAAAAATCATTATGAGTAAGGTTTTGCAAAGGAGCAATCTCAGATATTCCAGGCACAAAAATAATTCAAAAGGACAGAAGTAGAATCCTATAAACCCTATAAATTGAAGGAAATGCCCTAGTTTAGTTGTAGCTATTGGAAAGTGAAGCTTAACTTCGCAGGTTCTCTCTCTTAGAGTTTATGAAAGTGACTGCCTTTTGTGAGGATAAAAACTTTCCCAACATTTCTGTGACAGTGTCTCGTGTTTAAGAAAAACTTTTTTTTTAACAATCTTTAGAGCAGATATATCCAAAATTTTCAAAGCTGCTTACACATGAATCCATACCTATAAAAAAATAAGGTATTTCATGAGCTAGAGCATAAACGTAGAAAGTTTAACTGTGTTTTTTCTAAGCATCAGCCTAATAAATTAAGTGGAAACAGTAATTGTGACTTCATTTAAACCACTCATTTTTCTAAAGAAACATACCATAACGATTCCCCTAGGAAACATCTGTGATTCTTCAACAACGGTGCAGAGGGAACCTAAACAACTGGCATTTTCTGCAAGAATTTGACAGGAAGCCACTACAGCATTTTTGCAAAATGCAAGCATTTCGGGTAGGTTCACTGAAAACAAACTAAGAACATCTACTTCTTTGCCAAATCAGCTGAGTCTGAACGTCACAGAAAGATACCAGGTCATAAACCTCATAAATTCAGTGTAAACTACCACCTGATGTTCGGAGATTTATATGTGAACCTGGGTTAAAAAGACACCAAGAATGGGTGCACTGAGATACAGAATTTTTTGTTAAAATTGAATCACAGTAGCTTACTGTTTTAGCATTACAACTGCAGTAACAGTCAGGGTTTTTAAAAGTAACACAGTGATGTAAGTTCTGATTAGAACATGTCCTTTTAGTTCTGAACTGAAAAAAAATCAATTTAAGCTAATTTTCTTTTAAAAAACCCTCCAGAATTACCCTCTCCCAGGTCTTTCAGCTAGAATTTACAGTTGAATTGATCCATTAGCCACTTTTGACTGCATAATTATGGCCAACCTTGCAATTTGATTATGAAGCCATCTAATTAATGAGTCTGCACAGCGAAAACAAATTAAGTTAAATGGAGAAATAACAATAGCCCAAGAAAGAGTACAGTGAAGTCATTTTAGAAACTTGAGTGAAAATCTACTTTGTGAATGCAATTCTCCCTATCCACAATTAGATCACTAACCCAGTGCCACTTTTTAGAGCTGAGATTCAATGACTGGTAAGTTGACAACCCTGCGTGATTGACCATCAACTGTCTGCCCTCTGCCCAAAATTAATCATTTTAGCCTGCAAATGTGGAATAAGGCAATGCTGTAGCAAGCTACAGATGACTCCCTTACATTTTTGCAATGTAACACAGCAAGGCACTCTTATTTAGGAGAATGAGCTTGATATCTGCAAACAAAGTCAAAGCTAAGGGCACAAGACTGAGTCCATCTGACTGAGTTTTCAAGTCAGTTAGTGCAGAATGGTTTGGGGCTTTTTTCATGTCTTTCTAAACATGCTGCTTATCTGACCAACTGATTAATCAGCCATAACATCATCCATATGTGCATGGACAACTATAGATACCTATAAGGACTACAGGTGTCAAACTGTAAGACAGCTCCAGCTAGCTATGAACAGCCATCGGATTTAGACGCGGAAAAAAGCAAGAGTGTTATTACACAGCAAGCATAAAGGATACTATCTGTAAATTCATTGTATCATGAATTTATGTTTCTAGAAACATGAGATAGTACAAGAATCTCACATAGAAAGTTTTAAAGTTCAGTTCAGGCAGAGAGCTTGCAATGACAAGAATAGTTTTTCCAAACATTCATTAAATAGAAGATAAATAAAATCTTATTTTTAAAGATAATCCAGTTGTCCTAGGAACTAGACAGTGATGTTTGAGTACTCTGGTTACAATTGCAACCCTGGCAAATTCTGCAGGACTGGGAATAAATGGAAAAAACAGTGCCTCTCCTATACTAGTCAAAGAAGTCACCAGAAAAATTGAAATGTGTCTTCATGCAAGACCACGGCCCTGTTCATAGTCCTCAATATGCCAAGCTCTAGATTATAAAATGGGTAGAAGGCAGCGGCCCAGAGACAGAACAGAGATATTCTGAGTGGGAAAAAGGATTTTGCCACAGCTGGACTGACACTGAAACAACAGTTATCAGCTGAATTGGCACTGAAACCAGGACTTACATCCCATCACCTGGACTTACACAAGAACCAGGACTGCTGATCTCTTTTTGTGTCTTTTCTGCTCTCTCTTTCCCAAATTTCTCTCTTCCCTCTCACCCTACCCCTTTATCCAAAACCACTGCTGTGTGCTGATATAGTAGGTTGGGAACAATTTCTACGCCAAGTGTATAATTTGCTAATAAATCTTTCTGATTGCTTGAAGACCCTCCGACTCTTCTCATTCCTTTTGACCACAAGCACTTACAAATCTTAGATGCGTCCTTCCCCTCACGGGTGGGTCATCACATAGGGGAAAGTAGGATGAAACAAATGATACAGGGAAATTTTGACACTTCAAGCAAAAATCTATTTCAGCTGCTATAGCACAGCTGACCCCTCTCAATACTGGCTACATCAGGTTCTTGCTTCCTCAGGGTGTGAAGGCCTTCCTCAGATACAGTTTGGTCCAAGAGATTTCTGGGCTACTCTGGGAACTACGTGACAAGATCTACACTCTAACATCCTCATCTCAGGGGCCAATAGAAAATCAATACCACAAAGAGAGAGCAGTCTGATCTTCTTGAATCCAGCTAAGGTCCCAGGCAAGTCCAGCAATGAGTAGCTGACTTTTCCAGGAGGTCATTTCTGGAGACTCATGCTTCCATGCAGTGTACAATATGGGGCAGAGATGTTACTTGTGACATTGAGAACATCGAGATAGCTGGTTCTCTGTAGCACTTTTTTGTAGAACATGCAGGGCACAAATTGAAGCATCTGATTTTAGAAAGACAACAGCAGCAAGCTAGGACACAGGCTTAAGAACCAGTTCTCCACCCAAGGCCAACTTTAAAAATATTGGTTTTAATTTCCACAACAGACAGAAATGCTGTTAGAAGACAAAAAGCTGGAGCTTTAAACATGGCTGCCAACTAGTAAAAAGGTTTTTTGTTTTCTGGTAATCCAAGAATACACGGCTTTTTTGCTAACATAGTTTAGAAATGTCAAAATTTTGTATTTCAGATACAATTGTGATAGTTGTGCAATCAAAGGCCACTTAAAATTAGACATTAAGTTTGCTTTTCTGAATCTTGCTTCATCCAAACTATTTTATGATCGTTTATTTTCCTGTTGACAGTTGAGGTCACTGCAAGAGCAGTAAGTCATATCTCACACTTCAGGAGTTTATGCAATAGCTGGCAACCAGACAATCTATCTGACATCTGGGAACTAATTTGCAAGCAAAGCTTGTGAAATGAGGCCATCTTGAGTTATAAACACGAGTCTAATGATATCTTCCAGCTTTGCAGATCACTTTTTATAGAGTGGAAACTATGAAATTATGTATATAGTTTCAATTGTCATGACAAAGTCTTTCCTACACACAACTTGTGCTTAATCAATGAAACAAGCCATCAGTTTACAAGATTCCCTAAAATACTTGAACAAGTTATAATACTGGATAAACACTTAAGGAAAATGAAAAATGAAACACGCAAAGAAAAACAAACCACAGGGAGATTCAGCCCTAAATATCCAGCTCTCCAAATTTTGGAATTTACAGAAACCAGCAGCTGCTGCTGAATAATTTTTTTGTTACAACAGCAGGCACTTAAGTGCAACCATTTGGTAACTTTCAAGTTATCTATTGTTTTGGGTGAAGGATCATTTCAGACATTTGCCCAATTTTCCACTAGCTAGCCAACACACCTTGAAGTGTTATGAGCTACTTACACATCACAAGGTAACCTTAAAAAGTACAGCCTTGGCTAGGCCCTTAGGAGCCCAGTCTTCCCTCCATGTAAAATTATTTCTAACATAAGAAGTTCATTGGAATGTCAAGTAAGGATAAAAATCCTTGCCCATCAGTTACAGTTTAGGCCCTTCCCTCTTGTTCCCATATTTGTTTTGTCATTGATTATGAAATTAACTGAAAATCAAACAGACAGATTGTTATTCTGAGAAAACCCTGGCTTTATGTGCCAAAAAAATCTGCCGAAGTTAATGAGAAAGCTCAAGTGACAGAGAAACCCTCATACACAGCTCAAGTGCCAATTCAGCACACTCATTTTCAGGGAGAAACAGCCTCTTGGTCCAGTACCACCCTGCAGCAGATCAGCAGCTTGGAGCAGCTGGTTCTGCAGGCTGTATTGTACTGTACTCTCTTGTATTTCTGCTTTGGTTTATTTTGATTCCTTAAGCCTAATGTCCTGACTACATTTGCAGTTTGAAGCTGTCTGAAGGAAAGCCATCCAAAAAGTCTTTGCTGCCTGCTTTGCCGGAACGCTATCTTGGCAGCTGTCATGTGCAAAAAACCCAGCAGCACATTAGCGCTTTCCTATATGGAAGCAAACCATATTTCTGCTCCTGTTCACTGAGGAGTGACACCATCTTTTGTGTCATCACATCACGCAGTGACACCACACCGAATCTCACTCCAATGCTGAGCTCAGTTACCAGCCATGCAAAAGGAAAACACAAGCGAAGGCATACCCATAATATGCTTGGCTCACCTTTTCAAAATGAATGTAGTAGGTGTCCTTGGGTGTCAGTGTGTCCTTCTCAGTATCTGTTTTCAGGAATAGGAATTCCAGAACAGAGCTGAGCCTCCACTCTTCTCCAAACCTGTACATGCTACAGTACCTTAAGTGTGGCTGTTCAATTCACACTGAGGGCACAGCTTTTGAGTAATCCCCAGATTCTGGGCCTTCAAGATTCTGCTGCTGCACTACCCTTACTCAGAGCAGCCCCAGCCTGTCCCATGGCACAAACCGATGAGCAGCAATATCATTTCCTTAGTGCCCTAGGTAGATTTTCTGGGAAGTGCAGGTGCTGAAGACCTGAGTGGTCAATTAGAAATGGTAACAATTAATAATAACGGTCTATTCCCAAGACAAAAGGTTCAGAAAAGGTCTTGACAAGGGCAATGGGAGGTGAACATAAAAACCAAGGTGAAACTCTAGAGATGTAAAAACCAGCAGAGCTGCTGCTGGAAGACTGATATTTGATAGCAAGTAAAAAGCTGCCCAAGTCATGTGGCTCCTTTAAGAGTGTAAGGAGCCTTCCCAGATTGTCATGTCATATCAGTAACTTGCATTTGTGAACACTTTTAGGATAAGATGCAGGACTTCACTTATCTGGATCTCAAGCTCTGACCTGGACCCCTGTATGCACAATCTGTGCAGACAGAAAAGATCTTCTGTTTTCAACTCAAAGTATATATTCTGTGCATATTTGAAACACTCTGCAGTCCAAGCTCTATTCCTATCCTTTACTCCTGTAACAGAAACAAAAACACAAAAAGACAGGTACAGAAATATATTTAGAAAAGAATGTTGTTTTCTTTGCAACTATTTCTTTAAAATGCTTATCACGAGACCAGCACAGATGACTAGGTGGTTGGTTTGTTCTTTCTTCTCAGTAGGTGAAGACCAATGAAGTATCTACAGGGTCCTTAGCCCCTACCAGAAAAGCATAGACCATTCTGTATGTCTGTCTCTGCTTCAAGTGTCAGAGGGTTGGGGAAACTTGGTGATAAATTAGCATTTTCAACCTGGTGAACAGACTTCTTCAGTGACTCAAAATGATTACAGTTCCCAATTATGCCACAGATCAGAAAAACCTTAAGAAATGATTGTGTTCATGCTATGAGAGTGCCACACTCACTACAGCCCCTTTATTTTGTATCACTCATGAATTCTGAATCAAGATGTTCTACAGTGGGTGGAGGTATCCACATCACTTGGTCTGAAATAATAGTTCTGCTTGAACACTAACACTCTTATGCCAAGTAAATCTCCATGCTGCTCATACAAAAATAAGGGTTACCCCTTCTAAACTTTTCTTGGCAATCACATATGATAAAAATTGGGGAAGGTCATGATCTGGAAAATTTCTCTAGAAGTCATGTTAATCTTGAGGTATTTAGAAATATGAAATTCTAAATAAAAAAAATGAAGTCTGGTCTACTTTCTCACTTTAGTGCTATACGAGTTACAAGTTATGTTTGGAATGTTATCAAATTCTTCCTTTATAAACATGGAATTTTTAAAAAACATATTTAAAAGGCTCATATATGTTATATCATATGTTTCATGATATCTCTTTATATTCTTGTGTGGGTGACTAAACTGACCACAGAACTAGTAACTTCCAAATCTTAAAAAAAAGTTGTTTAATTCATTTTTTTCTAGAAAATGAAGCCAAAATTCATCTATTACCCCAAAACTTATTGCTACTTTAATCTTCTAGGGAATCACAGCCTGAAAAAAGGTAACAGCTTTTCCAGACCAACTTGATCAATCTTTCCTAGATCATTTTTTATTTAATTAATTTCAGCTGTGTTTGGAACACAGATTTCATTGCACCAAGAGGCTTTTTGGTCCTGTTTTGCACAATTTTTGCAGGGGAGTTTCCCAGCAATCATTTAATTCTTCCATCTATTATAAAAAGTTCGTCATTTGAAGATAACTTTCCTACCAGTGAGTCAGATCTCTGCTGTTTACTGCATTTTTAAACCAGGACATAACTCCTTATTCTCCTGTGAAACACCCGGCTTCTTCTACACACAGGCAAGACTCATTAATGCATGTACAATAGATGGGAATGCTTTTTTCCAAGAATGCTAAGGAATAGTAATATCATTGCATTATTAACATACAGGCTGTAAAACTGGGAGCCACCCTCCTCATGTATAATCTTGTCAGCCTTCAGATTCCAAGCACAACTTTTGATTTATCCTTTGTTACCGCAAGAAATGACAGCCTGAGCAACTTTGTCCTTTCCAACAAATTTCAGGAAATTTTTGACAGAGTCTGATTTCCTAACAAGAATATTAAATCAGGCGAGAACAAGTCACTGGCCACTGGGAGAAAGCCAGAAATGGTTCTGCATATTCTGCAGATTAGAACAGAGAAGAGGGTATGTGGTATCTGCTGGAGGTTACTCCCTGGAATGCTTTCTTATCTTGGTTGTTTAGTTTGTTTTCCCTCAGTGGATAATTAACTGATTCAGGGCCACAGTGAGAGGAGAGAAAGAGAGAGCCAAAGTGCTTTCCTCCAAATAAAACACCTGACCAGACTGAGGCCCCAGACAAGGTGCCAGCCAGGGACCACGCACAATAAAATCCTTCTGGTCAGGCTTCACGCAGATGTCACTGTGCATGCTGGTCATCGGCAAACGTGCAAACCAAGCCTCGGTGGCACGTGTGGTGCACCTGCCAGGTTACAGTGGCTGTCCAGAAAAGGAAATCCCTGCTGAACAGTTCAGCACATGCTCAGCGCTCCTTCCTCGGCATGTCTGCCTTTACTGTAGTGTTTCCATCAATGCTATATATTGGGACTCTACTTAGGAAACAAAACTGAAAGCTTTGGATGTTATGCTTCCATGTTGGAAAGAAACTATTAGATGAACTTGGGAATCAAGTTAGACACAAGCAAAGAACTCTGCAACGCGCATTCATCAGGACAGAGAGGGAAACAAAATATCTTACCAGCTGCTACACAATGAATCAGCAAGAAGAATTTTTCCAAACTTTTTTTTTAAGAAAGAAACTTATTGCATCAATTCCCTACTCTACTATACCATTTCTGTACTATATCTACCTTGCTATAAGAGTTAAAGTGAGGAACAACAACCATGACTCATATCAGCCAAGGGGGAAAAAGAAGAAAAAAGGCG